>JASPKZ010003852.1:0-600000 GCA_030220185.1 Diploptera punctata
AGGAAAGAACGGGAGCTAGAGAGAGTCACACAAGGTATTGATCTTTCTGACTGTAATAAAAAGATCTAAATTTTCATATAATGTGTCCCGTGCCGTAGCCGACTGGTTTAAGACGTCATACCTTTGTGGAGACGTAGAGAGACTTGCGCTGGTTCGAGTCCCTGTGGAGGAAGGGATTTTCTCACGGAGTTTTAGCCAGTATGGGGTTGGTGCCTAACCAGCATCGTGAGGAATTCAGGTAATTAAAATAAGTATTTGCTCCAGATTGTGGAAACCAGCTATCATGACTGGGTCCCGATATGTTAACCACATGCCGTCCCCCTCTGCGATTTAACATTGTGTATGCGAGGTTAGCAGCCGACTGGTAGTCCAGGGGTGTTTCTAGGCGTCGCACCATAGACTTCATGTATAAATTCCTCACCTATGTGTAACATCCATTGTCAAAGAACAGGGATGAAAACTAACATCCTGTCAGGCAGTAGAAGCTAAATATACTAGAAATTATTAGCAATAAATATAGTGAAAAGCTTTCTTACGATTCCTACAATAATAAAAATAACGGAAATTTCAATCCTTTGCTGTATTAAATTATATACAGCAGATGACTATATTTGAAGGGTACTGGTGAAAAAACTTGGTAACTCGCTTTTCCTTGAAACGCAGATAAAACACTTTTAATTATATAACATACTCACTTCCTTACCTAGAAGTCAAACTTTGAAGGTAAATAAATCAATAACTAAGCTGCTCATTGTACTTTCCAAACTTCTAGAAGATACAATACAAATAAAATTCAGTTGCTACTAACGACACATGAAGACCATCAATGTCTACAATGTCTTTGATACAACTATTAGTACAGTATATACTCATCCTGCTGATGGAAGTTAACTTCCGAAAGGCCCAAATAATATTTTTAAATACATTACTTAAAGAAAGTAGAGGACGACGGCACCTGCCAACAGGTACATTTTACATTTTAATCTTATGTATATTCTAATAGATAGTACTTTCCATGAAGAATCTAATGATACCTCAAACACCATTTCGACAGAAAAAGTGACTAACCTCGTTCTTCCTCTGGACCCTTCATTTCATGTATCTAATTACTGTGTTTTTATTGAAGAAGCACTCAGTTTAGGATTTCTGAAAACTGAAATGTTATTCGTTTACACCCTATAGGCCTACACTTAAACTGGCATTTTTATCACCCTATAGGCCCACATTTAAACAAGTATTTTTATCACTTATGTTCCTCATTATAGCTAACATTTGCCAATATTTTCGTCAATAACTTTATCTATTCTACTAGGAACAAATATCCTTGTTTCTTTATTTACATGAGCGATTGGCTAATAAATTGACCAAATTTACATCAAACGTGGGCTCATTAGTTGATAGACAACTTCCTCTCCATTGAAATTGCAGTAATCGATCCATGTGGTCTAATATTTGCCAAGCCTGCTTTTGGAGGTTCGTGAGTTCAAACTCAGCTGAAATCTTTGAATTTAATGAGAGCGTAAAAGTCATAGGTATTATTACATTTAAAACAAAAGTAAAGCTTTGAATCACGTGCCTCAGATTTACAATTTAAGGATTTCAAGCAAAAATAGAGATTAACAATGTAATTATAGACCAAGTTCAGAATCTCAATTATTTGGGATGTAATTTAGGTAATGACAGAAATTTAGATAAACACACTAAAACACAACGATTAAATTATCTATGTGGCACAATTAAACGTACTTTATTGAATAAAACTAGAAAATAAACTATTTTAAAATTTTACAGAGTATTGGCAAATGAATGGTATTAATAAGCTGTTAGTTTATGCTGATGATGTAGTACTACTGGCCGATAGCGAGGCGATACTAATGGCCAACACGCACACACTATTGAGTAACACTAAGAAATTAGGACTGGAAGTAAATATCAGTAAAACTAAATATATGGTCACACGTAGAAATTCAGTATATAATGGAATTGGACAGCTAATGACAAATGAGGGAAATTTTGAGGAAGTGGCTGAATTCAAATACTTAGGAACAATAATCACAAATAGGAATGAGATGCACAAAGAAATTAAACATAGGCTCAATTCTGGAAATGCGTGCTATTATGCATTGCAGAGACTTTTGATGTCCCAACTCCTTTCAAAAAACGTTAAGCTGAAAATATATAAAACTATTATTCTACCAGTTATATTATATGGGTGCGAAACATGGACTCTTACTTTAAGGGAGGAAAGGAGATTACGAGTATTTGAGAATAAAGTTCTTAGGAAAATTTTTGGACCAAAGAGAGATGAACAGACAGGTGAATGGAGATGACTAAATAACAATGAACTACATGGTCTTTATAGGAAGCCAGATATAATAAGAACAGTTAAGTCTCGTAGACTGCGATGGGCAGGACATGTTGCGCGTATGGGGAATGAAAGACGTGCATGGAAACTTCTTGTAGGAAAGCCAGAAGGAAAACGCCCTGTTGGTAGACCAAGAATGAGGTGGGAGAACAACATTAACTATGATTTGAGGGAAGTAGATTATACAGGGAATGATTGGAAAGCATTAGCTCAGGATAGGGATGTATGGAGAGCTTATGTCCGTGCGGCCATGAACCTACGGGTTCGATAGTGCCAGTGAGTAAGTAAGTAAGTATTGGCAGTTCCATCTCTTATCTATGGATGGAAACCTGGACATTAACAAAGGCAGATACTAAACAAATAGAGGCTGCAGAAATGATGTTGAGAGCAATAGCAGGATACCAAAGGACCGATAAAAAGAAAAACGAAGATATAAGAACAGGAATTAATATATTTAATCTCTGTGAAAGAATAAAATACTATCAAAATGCTTACCTTCAGCACGTATTACGAATGAATTAACAGCGCATACCAAGAAGAATCTATTATTATAAACCAAAAGGGAGAAGATTTTTGGGAAGACCATTGAAGAGATGGAAGGTCCAATAATGAGATCGGAACAGGCCACTGGGCTTAATCCTTGTTGTTGATGATGAGGATCAACACTGAAATAAGAGGGTTTTGAAAAAAAAAATGGTAGGTAATGATGTCTTAAACAAGTTGATAGTAAATCAAGACTTACTTTTTAAGAGAATATTAGTTAATTTTTATTATTTTATACTTCGTTCGTGAATTCTGTGGGAATGAAGCTATTCAGAGTGTTTTCAAGAAAATATTTTTGAAACAGTTTTACATACCCTCTCCGATCCTATCTAGTAGATACGAAAAATGTCCATTATCAAAATTTGTCGTTAACCCTTAAATTGGCAAAACACAAATTTCCTCTGTTAGTTATTTGAATGTGGCGGACCGCAGTGAAAACGGAATCTTGTGTAACTGTTATTACTAGGTATATTGTATAATTAGACACACATTTAAGTGGTTTATTTTTGTTCGTTTTCTTGTGATTTATTTAAAATATTAAATTAGTTGAACCAACTGATGTATCCGAAAGGATACATTACGAATTTAAGGGTTAACGCTCTAACGACTGCAATTTTTTGTTTAATCGAAACCAAATTTGGTATATATATATATATATATATATATATATATATATATCAATTAATTAAAATAGTAAGTAAAGATAGTAGTTAAGCAGCAAAATCGAACCTTTTCATTTCACCTGAAATGAAAATTTTAAAAATCCTCTAGTAGTCGCAATTTTCCGTGTTTCACAGACAATACATGCTATTAAAACGAACTGAGGAAGATGTAAAAAGGCAGCAAAATCTGACCATTATATGTGGTGAGTTACCTGAAATGAGCGAAAATGTTGAAGGAATCATTATTAACCCAAAAATGGTCTGGTTCAGTTTAGTGATAGGTTATAAATCCTTGTTGAGGGGTCAGAAACTAAGAACAGATTTATTTTCAGGCTATTACTTTAGAACTTTTTTTTCGGGAAATGGGGAGGGTATGAAAGAATAGTAATTTATAAATGCCCGAAATTAAACATTGACACTAGCAACCGCTGTGTTTGGTTCATCACAGTGTATACTGGTAGCGTGATGAGTATACAGGGAGCCTATCGCCCTTAAAAACAATTAAACCCATTCGTCACAAAAGACGAGGTAGACTCGCAGACAGTTAAATAACCTTCAAATCAGAAGACGAGATATACTTGTTTAACTCTGCTGTTATGTATTTTGCAATATTTGTACATCCCTTGGAAGGGTAATCTTATGTTAACATTTATGAATAGTAGAGGAATGTGTTTTGGCCTTCGCCCTTATTGTGATCTCAAGTACCGTTATCTTTTGCTTGTTTTGAATGTCTGAAAATGAACAATATAATTATTTACGGTAACTTAAATCTGCTTTCTGTAGAAATGCTTTGAGCATTTAAACCTGAAGCGAGTGAGTTAACACAAGGGAAAAATAATACATTAATCCATTTCATTAAGGCTAATTGTACTGTATGGTGGATATATTAAACAGAGACCGTGTCAGGCATTTGTATCATCCAATGTGCCATGGAATGTGTTTGAAGAACACGGCTTTCTGTTGTTCCCTTCGAGATTGTAGTGGTCGTGAAGTTCTATAAGAGTCTACTTTGTACAAGAATTACTTGGAGCTCCTCAATGCAGTTAAATTAACTCTTAGAGTATCCTTTAACATACATCACCGGTAGTTTCATTTATTTAATATTTTAATAAAGTAATAAGAAAATAAATGTGTAGAGATGATTTAAATTGGTGTCAAATTATACTGCAATATGCAAATAGATAATAACTTACGGTTATGCATAATTTGTTTTCATTACTGACATAAATAAGCTGGCATCAGAAATAGAGTTTCCCAATTTAATATTGTGTAAACCTGAAAAATGGAAGCACACATTCCACTTCTGCGGAATTCGCTTAGTTAATTGCAGTTCCTGTGTGACGGACTTTCAGTTCCTTTATCTTTATTATTATATATTATACAGGGTGAACAGGTCCTCACCGACAAAATGATAGGGATGATAGGCCATGCAGAGAGGATCATTTTTTGTGAAGGAACATATAGTCGCAAACACGTCGTTTATGGGTTATGCGCAGAGTTATGAAGGTGTTCACCCGTAAGGGTCGGAATTGAATACAAACAATTGTACACGCATCATTTATTGAAAAATGACATGATTTTTCAATAAGTGTTTTGACGTTGTCAAAAAGAATCCTGCCATGATCGGCCATGCTGGCCGATCGTTGCTGAGACGATATCAAACTTGCAATAAGGCACAAGGTCGAATGTTTGAACACTTATTGTAAAAACATGTATTTTTCAGCAACATTATACGTGTGCAATTGTTTGTATTCAATTTTGACTCTTACGGGTGAACACCATCTGCACATAACTCATAAACGACGTGTTTACGACTATATGTTCCTTCACAAAAAAATATCCTCTCTGCATGGGCTACCATTTCTATCATTTTGTCGGTGAAGTTCTGTTACACCCTGTATATTGATATGGAAATAACATTTTTTATAATAAATTATATTTACATGAAAGCTGGAATTTCATGCCTTTGAGAATAATTCGCGGGTTATTCTGTGAAGTATGTCGAGTCTCAAACTGGCTAAAATTTTCTAAGTACTGGTTTAATTCTACTCCATTACCATCACATATACAGCTCCCGATATTTTACAGTGAATGTGTTACAATAGTATTTATGACATATATACAAGTTTTGTTTCCAGCGATGTGAGTTCATTTGGCACAAATACCTTTACACGAGCAGCCATGAATTATAGCATTTTTAAATGCCTATATTTTTTGTTCGATTTCATGGCGAGGTTCGAAAATGCAAATAATTTGTGTTGTTATAGAATGTTGCTGTTGAACTATTTACCGATTCATTTTAATTTTAGTTTAATTATTTAGCGCCGACTCTGGAACCGAGTGACCCAAGGACAATCTGTGAGGTCGTCAGGAGTTGAGCGACCTGACGTACTAATGCTCAGGCTGGACCCACTTCAGCAACCAAACACGTCCCCAGCTGGTGCACTGGGGGAAAGATCGGTGGATCTGCTAGACAGTCCTCCCGGTTAAGTCCAAGGGACTCGTGAACCATTAGTGGGGTAGGCAAGAGTTGAGCGCCTTGTCGTACTAGTTGCTCATCTGTTGGAGCTTGCGAGCTCCGTGCTGGCCCACAACAGCTGCAGAAGGCGTCCCTGGGGGCACGGGGCACACCAGGGCTCGGCTCGGACCAGTCCAAAGGGGAGCTACTGTACTGGTTCCTGGCTTGGCCTACGAGCCCGTCGACAAACTGTGGGGTCGCCAGGAGATGAGCACCTGGATGTACTAAAAGTCTCACACTGTTGGGCTTGTAGCCCTAGCCGGTCTCACAACGGCTGCAGGACACGTCCCTGGAGGCAGAACAGGGGAATGGTCGGTGGATCTGCGACAGCAGTCCTCCCGGCTAGGCTCATGGAGCCCGTGGACCAACTGTGGGGTCGTCAGGATTGAGCGACCTGATGTACTATGTAGCTCAGCAATTCCCAGAACTGCAAACTCCAACACTCTCTCCCTGGGGTGTTGGTTTAAGGACCGTGAACTTTAACGTGGACGCGAACATAGGATAGGGAGGACTAGAACTAGGACTTGGGAGTATGGTCAGGACGACCGTGGTATCCCAAGGGGTGGACGGCTGGGCCTAGATGTATAAATATGTAATTATAAATATTTACTCTATTATGATCTTAAATATTTTTTGTATATAATATTTGTCACTGGTTAAGTGGAAGATGAGGCTTTATAGTTTTAACTGTGTCCATTTAAATAAATTGTTACCTCACTCTCGCTCTCAATTTATTCTGATTTATCTTACTCTCTCACAATCGATATTCTTTCTTTTCGTAATGTAAGCTAAACTAACTGGCATGAAACACGATTTTGTTAGCCCTTCATAAAGAATTTAAAAACACTAATTGGTTATAGGAATATTAATAAAGGAAGAACATTATCTTTATCTATGAACCCATAGGTTCATGGCCGCGCGGACATAAGGTATCCATACAACGCTATCCACCCCCAGTGGAACCCATGTCCGCTTTTCTTGACAGTTGTATTTTTACGTAGAAAGATCGTCAATCTTTCGACCGAGGTACTTTTTTTTTCGTTTGGCTTATCGCCTTCAGCCTGTCCGGCATGGATAATCATTTCGGAAACAATGCTACCGCCGGCATAGCTCTCTGGGTCATTTAAGCACGCAAGCCACTCCACCACGACAAGTTAATATACCATGAGGGGTGTAATGCAGTGTAAGTACAAAATATATTATTTAATTTAAGTAGAAATATAAATTATTCATATAAATTCCAGGATAACTTGTACTCCGAAGGTGTAAAGATAACACAAAATGGATGAGTATAGACAACACTAGTGCAGTGGTTTTTGTTTATAGCAATCAGTCCACTAGTGTGTAAAGTGAGTGAGTGGCAGTTATACAAAAAACATTACATTACGTATCCAAACCAGACGCCCACAGGGCAATGTGCATACAGTGCTACATTATGCTTGTAACAACATTAAACATCAACAGAACAACCCATGACTCAAACCCCAACTCAGTCTCTTATCCATTAAACATAATCGAGAATTGTGTACGTATACTTTACCAGGCCTACTATACTCCCACACTTGGTTAAATCTCTAATGTACCGATCCTACGCTGACACTGAATACAAATATGCTACTATTTGCTTTCTTTTTCGTCTAATACAATTGACCCTTTTTGCTTTTGCATTGTTTACTATTTACCTTTTCAACACAAGCTCAGGACGAACATCCAGACTCAAGTTGGAAATTTTAATTCCCTATCCAGGAAGTAATCGAATTGTCAGTGGAATGGAGAGATGAGGCTCTACCGAGTACGGCACGGGGGCGAACTATTCACAGAGTTTCAACATATAATATTAGATCATGTCTGATGGCTTTGATTGAATACAGTAAACTGTGAACCTATAGTGTTTGATAAATATTTGGCTTTATTAACACAAGTATCTAATGCGCCGCGGTGGACTAGTGGTTATGCTCCTTGCCTCTGGTCCCGAGGGTCGCGGGTTCAAACCCAGCCGGGGTCGATGGATTTTTTAGGATGAAAAAATCCAAGGAGCAAGTCCTCCGGGAGGGACTTTAAGCCGTGGGTCCCGAGTCTGAAGATTTTCAGGCTCGTGAAAGATTCTTAAGCCTGAATGAAAGGCCTCTAAGCAAAATTTACCGAATTTTCCTGTCCTAGTACTACTTTGGTTTCCTATATGTCAGTATGAGAGGGAACGCTGACCACGGACCACTCAAAAGACATCTATACGAAAACAAGTGTAACTAAATTAGTATGGTTCAATTTCTTCCGTATAGGGGGAGAGCGCCTAAATCTCTGTTAAGGGAAACATGGGCTTGGAAGATAGAAGAAGATCTAATGCGCACGTTAGAACTTGCCACAGGTTACAAACTATTGTAATTATTATTTTCAACAACTTTCTATTAATTTTCGTACCGCGAAATTAAAGCGAGTCGAGTGCATTAATTCCACTAAAGAATGTTTCAAGGTGGTTAATTTCGTTACTTTTTTAAGTAGGCCTATATACATTTCCTTCTCGACTATCAATTCTTACTTATCTTATGCATGTTCCATGCTGTCAAATCGCGTCTATTAGATTATTTATATCTAACTAAATCACCAGCACTATCGAACCTAGAGAATCATAGCCGAGCAAACGTAAGCAATCCATACATCCCTATCCTGAACAAATGTATTTCAATCATTCCTTGTGTAATTTACAACCTTAAATTATGGGTAATATTATTCTCCAAACTCATTTTTAGTCTACCTGTTCGACGCTTTCATTCTGACTCTTTTTTTACTAGAGAAGTTTCCATGCCACCTTCCGTCGGGGCATCTGATCTGACAGGCACAGGTTGTCAATTTTTTCCCATTCCACTGTCATCAGATGGCGTTGGTGAGTGGGCATCCGACTACTTGTTTCTTTTTACCTGCTGTAAACAACCGCCCCACTCAGTTTGCTCTCCATCGTTACCACGGTGGGTTGTAAATATTTTGTTCAGAGAAGCTCATTGCGCCCGAAGTCGTTACATTGTTGAAGATGTGTATTTTAAAAATATTTGTAAAACGAAAATTGTTTATTTAACTTATTTAGACTAATAAATGTTATATTCTTTAATTATTTTGCTAAAAACATAGGCTAAATATTGATAATGTGAACTATTTTTAAGTGTATATGAACTGAACCTAATTTGTTCTTACTTATATATATCACGTTGTTTGAAGGCTTGTCACAAATGTGTTTAATCAATACTATGTCCAAATATATATGCAGTCAATATGCCCATTTCACCAATTAATGTTTTAAAATGGTCAACAAGTTTCTACAGCCAAGCTGTCATTCTCAAGACCAGATATCAGTCAATATCTGGTCTTGAGAATGACAGCTTGGCTGTAGAAACTTGTTGACCATTTTAAAACATTAATTGGTGAAATGGGCATATTGACTGCATATATATTTTAATATTTTATCACCAAGAAGATCACTTGTGTATTAAATACTATGTCCAATAAAAAGTTTTATAAAATGTTGAATATTTTATCCTTTGGACATCCATAATAATAACATTTCTTCGACTTACCGCTGTTCAGATTGGCAAACAGTGTGTTAAATAATTGTTTTAAGCGTTGTGCTGATCAGGCACATTGCGCCCGAACTCGAAGGTCAGAATATTGCGCCCGACGGAAGGTAATTCCCTACTCGTGCCACGTGTCCTGTCCCTTGCAGCTTACAAGACGTAACTATTGTTATACATCTGGCTTTCCATAATGATCAGTTATTCAGTTTTCTTTATTCACCTCACTATTCGTTTGTCTTTGGTCCAAAACTTTTCTTGAGCATTTAATTCTTAAATATTCGTAATATTTTCTCCTCACTTAAAGCAAAAAACTGTGTTCGGAATTTGTAGTATAACTGGGAAAATAACCGTTTTATATATGTTTACTTAATATTATTTTAGAGAAGGTTTTTTTATATTTCTCATACTAATCTATTGACCAAAAACTATACAAACGTACACATGATTAGTAGTTTACCTTTTTATAAATAGCAATAAATGGGTATTTGAGCTACAATCCTAAATATTTTATGTAGAGGACTACTGATTTATTTTTAGTGATATGAAATAGTTATAGGGATTAACATAGGTAACAAAGAGCTGAAGATAATAAACTATGCTGATGACACAGTTCTAATTGCACAAAGTGAAGACGATTTACAAATGCTATTGCACAAATTTAGGATCATTGCAGCAAAATATAACATGAAATTCTCAACAAATAAAACCAAATCAATGGCAATATCAAAGGAACCACGACATGTTAAATTAGACATAGGACGGAAAAGTATAGAACAGGTCATGAAATTCAAATATTTAGGAATAGAAATTAATAGCAGCAACAGAATAACAGATGATATCCTCCATCAAGCAAATAATGCAAACAAAATATCGGGATGTTTTAACAATACTCTTTGGAAAAATAAAAAATTAAGAATAGATACAAAAGTAAGAATTTACAAATCTGTCATAAGACCAGTTCTAACATATGGTTGTGAATGCCGAACAGAAACTCAAAAAAAAACAAAAATATATGAAATGACCGAAATGAAAGTTTTAAGGAAAATCATAGGAAAATTGCTGAGAGAGGAAATTCGCAGCTCTGTTATTAGAGAAGGATGTAAAATAGAACGTATAAACCTCTGGATAAATGATAGAAGACTAAACTGGAACGATCACATAGATAGAATGGAGAACAGTAGATTAGTGAAAAGTACGTGACTGGACACCTCAAGAGAAAAGGCCCTTATGACGACCACAACTACGATGGAAGGACGGCACCATACCTCGTACTTGTAGTGAATGAACACGCAACAAGCTGTCACTTTTCATGCGTAGATGAAGAAGAAGAAGAACAAATAATTATTATGAATAAATGAGTATTGGTGATTGAATTAAAACCCAGCATTTGCTCTGACGACTGAGGAAAACCTAGAATAAACAATTTGGTCGGCATGGGAACAAACGCTACTCTCTAAGTCAACTTGGTTGGTAGGTTTTGTATGCTTGCGCAGGAGAATAAAATTATTATTTTTAAATAAAATGGCGTAATTGTGAACAGTCAATGACTATCAATACAGATCAATCAACGAGTTTTATTAAAATTGCGTGATCTCGGTCTTAATTAAAGAATTACATTCTACAATCACGTACGAAGAACGTAGAGAGAATGGAATCTAAATTAAACTCCCAGCTTTGAAAAAAGAGAAATATTGGATTATCGTTGATAATAAAATCGACAAAAGTACATTAAAAAAAGATCGAGAAATGAGAGAAATAACAGACAAATCTTCAGAAATAAATAATGGTTCATCTATTCGAAGAGAAAATTAAGTCTTTTCACTGGAGGAAAGATCGCAAGTAAATCAGCTAATGAAAGAATACTGGCGGATAGGAAAGAATAATAGAGGCGAGAAACTTGTGTAATTGTCGCCAATTGATGAGCAAAAAGATTAAAAATATTAATGTTCAATACATTTGGATATACGATAAGTATTTGCCTTTGCGTCAAAATTTTGATTCAAGAACTGGAAATAAACTCTAACTTAGCGGTAGTTTTAATCATCAGATTTTTTCTCATTCATAAAATAAAAGTATGGTAAAGGTAGCCACACTACAGGCCTTAATAGGCCTTTTAGGTAGTAGGAAGTTAAAGCTTCCACTTCTCTAGATAATCGGCACTGGTATCAGCTGGGTTGTCAGTCCTGCGTGATGGTAGCCTTAACCCCCAGAACAAGCGCCGGATGCTCATTTCCATTAGAGGCTGAGTCAAACCTAGGGCCATGATGCTCCAGAAGATTTGAGCCAATTTAAAAATCTTGACCACACCGGGATTTGAACCTTCGACCTTCCAACTAGTAGCGTATTGCCTTAACCAACTCTGCTATGGCGTGCCTCCTATTCACAAAATACTGTTCATAAATTTATTTGCTATAATATTTCACTAATAGTATGTCATATATAAGAAAATGAAGTGTATAATATATATATATTTCCTAACCAAAAATACTTTCTTTCCCTAAATTTATTTTGTATTCTTTTTTAATTTTATTCCTCTAAAAGTTTACATTGTTCTTTATTAGAGATTTGGGGGGGGGTTTATATCTAAAAAAACTAGACATTTAAATAGAACGAGAGAGAAAATAAAAAGACAGACAAAAAGATAGAATCAGAAAAAGAAAGATAGTTGTACAGAGAGTATGAAATAGAATTAAAAAGAGAGAAAGAGAGAAGAGGTTGATTGAGAAGTAGCTCCATTATAATAATTGTATTCCCTTTCTTTTACCGAATGAGTGTCGAGATGGAGAAATAGCATTATGATTGCATATATATATATATATATATAATATATATTTATTTATTTATTTATTTATTTATTCATTCATTCCCCATGCATACATTTAGTCTTAGTTTTTTTAATTTTATTTAACGAAGCTCTTCAACAACTAATGTCATTAGTTTCGCATTTCAAATTTGGGCGTGAAAGGACCAATAAATGGTGCTCAGAGGTATCTTTTTTTTTTTTTTTTTTTTTTTTTAAGAATCTTCATATGACAGCATGCTCCACTACAGTTTTCTGCAGTACTACATGCTTTGGTTTAGCAATATTAAAATATCTCTATCATTTTATGTGTGTTGATGTTCCTGATTATGCATTTATAGTGTTATTTACTAGTTCTAATGTGTGAAATTATTTTTCTATTTTCGATTCCTTAAAATATAATTTTGAGTTATTGTGACGCTAAATTGTTCTATTTCGTTGTGGTTGTTATTTGCATTTCAAACAATGCTCTCTGTTGATTATACTTAATCAAGTTATGGTTCCTCTTGGCACTAACAAGTTATGATTAATATTTACAGTTGTTTGATATTGTTCCTATTAGCACTTACTTAACCCTTAAATTGGCGAAACAATACTTTCTAGTGCCCGTCATTCAAGTGTTTCGGACCGCAAAGAAAATAAAACCATGTAAAAGTAAGTTATTACTGTATTTTTAACGTAATTTGACACAATCTTAGGTAATTTATGATAATTTGTTTTATTTTTACTGTTTAATAAACTATAACAAATAAATTAAATCAATGTTTCTTATAAGATACATTGTAAGTTAAGGGTTAAATTAGTGCATTATTCATTACTATTCCTAACAAAATATGGTTCCTATTTACATTTAAATTGACTAATCCTATCAAGCTATAATCTATATTTACACGCTAAGTTAATATTCTATCCATTACTAATCTAAGAAGATATAGCTCCTATTTACACTTAAGTTACGGACTAATTCTAACATTTTATGAGTAATCTAGTTTCAGATGTAAGGTTGATTTATGTGCCTAATCTACGACCCACAGCTTCACTTCCCTTCCTAAGGAAGCAATACTTAGGATTTTTATTGTATATTAACGATCCCGGCCAAGTTAGAATCCGCGAACCTCGAAAACCAGAGTTGAGGAGGGTAACCAGTAGTTCACCAGGACAGAATTCCTAAATAGTGAAATAAATATAATTAGTCAAATTAATATACTATTTTAGTTAATCCATATTTGCATTTTGCTGTGCACAGGATTGTTTCATCACCCACTTATTTGTCCTTTCAGACGTAAATATAATTATAAATAGAATTTTTAAACATCTAGGTTTTATGAAAGTTTATTCCTGATACTTGGCGCAAGCGGTGAGACGCTCGCTTCTCGCCACTGGGGTCCCGAGATCGAGTCTCTCTCACTCCATGAGGGTTTCGTAGTGGACAAATTGGAGCTTGAGCAGATTTTTCTCGGGTTTCTGCCGTTTTCCTCCTGCCACAAATTTCATTCCACCATTTCTCCATTCTCAACTCATCCAATTAGTTTCATTTCATTCATCCGCCCCTGCGACGGTGCTTCAGGAGTGATCGGCCGGCACCTTTGTCGTTCACAGACCTCTATAAATATAGGGACTTTATCTCATCTCATTCCTCGACCCGACCCTGATCTGTACATGAGTTGAGGATATTTTATTATTTTTATATTCTACCCTTTTTGGCATTTTCTTTTCAATATCTCTATTTCCTTCGGAGGGTAAATTAAATCATTCTAAGATAATACTACTCTACCATCTGAGTTATTTTTATTCTATATATCCGGAATATCCTCCACAAATGTTTAAGTGAATTACATCATCTTTAAAATTATTACTTGAAAGGAATTGTAGACTCAAATTCTAGACCACGATGAAGTACCGAGCTGCACCATCTCTTCTGTTCTAATTTTGCTGGTATGAGTTCAAAATACCGTTCTTCCTACAATGTAGTGACAAAGCAACCCCCACCTACCCCGCCTCCTTTCACTAACTCTGCATATTGAACAGGCGACTCCATGATTTATAACGTCTAAACCCCTTCTCTTGTCTTGTAGACGATCCAGCTTATTTCATTAAGTTGTTAAAACAGTTGAAAACTGAATAGCGACACCCAAAACTTGACAATGAAATATGTTCAAGACTTTAATATTTAAAATGCCAAGATTTAGCGTTTCGAGAATATACAGCATATATTTCACGCTTTAAAACGCGAATATTTGACATATGTCAAAGGTGAATAGCAAAAATATATTTATAAATAGCTATAACAGAAGTTTTATAAAATAAAGTAGGACAGTTGCAACTTGTATGAAAATGTATCTCTCACATTCGAAGTAAAAAAAAATGTAGTAGCTAGGGGCAGCAGATGTGCCCATGGTAAGTTATTTCAGTGATTTCCCTATGTATTTCCAACGTTCATATTTACTGTATGAAAGTGTATGTTTACATACGCGAGATACAGATGTCAGCACGGATAACAGAAATTATTATAGTGAAAATATTGGACTTAGAAAATAGACTTTTCAGGAAATGTATTTTATAATGGATTATTACACGTAAATTTTAATGATATATGATACGTATCATTGACAAAATGGTACATCATAAAAGCCAGGCACCTCTAATCTATAAATCTAAAAACAAAGAGTTTACTTGATCATTAACATTAAAAATTTACGTAAAACACAGGAAAAACTAGTGGTGTAAGAATATTATCATGGAACTGATTGCTTAATGGAAACTGGAGAAAATTATAATTTTAACCATCAGCTCCACAGATATTATATCTAAGAACGGTGTTCCACACAGATATTGATTAGTTATAATGTTATAACAAACAAAGATATAAAGACAGCTACTATTAATACTCATAACACGGTAATTTTTTTAACACTGCACAAAACGCTATATTTGAATTATACGAGAGACAGATTTTTAATAATCAGATAGACAAGAAGGGCAAAAATGTTTGGTGTTAATTCGTATATTAAGCAAATCTGTAAAACTGCAATTGGAGGTTAGCTATAAGACACTCAAAATAATCTATGAGGGAGCAATAATCACATTGATAGTGCACTGTGCTCCTGTTTGGCAAAAATTTTTATAGCAACAACTGAAACTCCGAAATTTACATTAATTTTAATATTAAAATAGTTAAGGTCTTCAGAACAATCTCATCTGAAGCTTCTTGTGTGATAACCGGAATACTAATAATTAATTTCAAATTTATTATTATTATTATTATTATTATTATTATTATTATTATTATTATTATTATTACTACTACTATCGTCTTATATAATCATAATAATTATTATTCTTATTCTTATTACATATAAATACATAATATAGTGGAAATGGACAGCTAATGACAAATGAGGGAAATTTTGAGGAAGTGGCTGAATTCAAATACCTAGGAACATTAATCACAGACAGAAATGATATGCACAAGGAAATTAAACATAGGTTCAATTCTGGAAATGCGTGTTACTATGCATTACGGAGACTTTTGACTTCCAAACTCCTTTCAAAAAACGTTAAACTGAAAATATATAAAGCTATTATTCTGCCAGCTATATTATATGTATGCGAAACATGGACTCTTACTTTAAGGGAGGAAAGGAGATTACAAGTATTTGAGAATAACGTTGTTAGGAAAATTTTTGGACCAAAGAGAGATGAACAGACAGGTGAATGGAGAAGACTGCATAACACTGAATCACATGGTGTTTATAGGAAGTCAGATATAATGAGAACAGTTATGTCTCGTAGACTGTGATGGGCTGAACATGTGGCACGAATGGGGAATGAAAGACTTGCATGGAAGCTTCATGTAGGAAATCCAGAGGGAAAACGCCCAGTTGATAGACCAAGAATGCGGTGGGAGAATAACATTAACTATGATTTAAGGGAAGTAGATTATACAGGGGATGATTGGAAAACATTGGCTCAGGATAGGGATGTATGGAGAGCTTATGTCCTTGCGGCCATGAAACTACGGGCACGATAGTGCCGGTGAGTTATTATTGTTATTATTATTATTATTATTATTATCATCATAATTATTATTATCAGTATTATTAAGGTAACAATAATAATATAAATCCTCATTATTATTATTATTATTATTATTATCATAATTATTATTAAGGTAACAATAATAATATCAATCCTCGTCACATTTTCTCTTAACACACTTAAGAATATCTAGTAGAATAGTGATAAATAAGATTTAGTGTTTGTGTTAGTTAACAACCATTAACTAGAGCTGTGTTTTTGTTTCGTCTGTGATTCCTGCTTGACTTCTGTTTGTCGTGGTATGACGGGCGTTGATTAATTTCTTCCTCACATGACGCTCCCTGTCATAAGTCTAGAGTATCCTCGGGTTTGGGGATCTCAGAGGATTATAAAAATGGACTGTAGATGCGCAGCAATTAATCTTAGAGACCTCCTGGTTAGTACTAATGCCCTAGACTTTACTAATGCACCCATTTACATCACATTTGTTTTTGCTGACATGATTACATAACTCAACTTGTTTTGTGAATGGAAGAAACTAACTTAAATAATAGTTTAAAAAAACTGAAACAACACGCTTTATTAGAAAACCGAACTAAAAAATGAAAAATAATTTTAATTTCCAACACGCTTGGGATAAAATTAATGCGGTCAACAAAAAAAAATCTCCAACACATTTAGAATAAAACTAGAGTTATCTACAAAGAGAATAATTTTACCGTCAAAAGCGTGGGGTGCTTTTTATAGTTTTTACATTTTCTTCTTAGAGACTTTACTTTTACCAATATCTGTTTATTATCAAATATATTAATTGATATAGAGCACCCCACGGTTTTGTTGGTAAAGTTATTTTTTTTGTAGAAAACTCTAGTTTTATTCAGAATGTGTTGAAGATTATTTTTTTGTTGACCACATTAATTTTATCCCAAGCGTGTTGGAAATTAATTTTATTTTTTATTTCTTTAGTTCGGTTTTCTAATAAAGCGTGTTGTTTTAGTTTTTTAAACTATTATTTTTTATTTTTTAGTTTAGTTTTCTAATAAAGCGTGTTGTTTTAGTTTTTAAAGTATCATTTATTAAACTATTATTTATTTTTTAGTTTTAATATTGTACAGAATAAAATAAAAATGTAAATATCTTTAAATTCGATACTATTGTAGTATGAGCTAAAAGTAATACTCTACTAAAAAGTTCTCCGGGGCCGGATTTGAACCAGCGAAGTATGGATTACTGAAATTATATACCACTACAGTCCACCGCTCTACCAACTGAGCTCTTACAACGATTGAGTAAGAAGTTCATAAGTCCGCAACCTATTATACCTGTTTTCATTATTTTTATTTTCTGCTGATTCTGGCCAGGATTTTAGAAATATTTATGAAATTATTGTATTGTCATTGGTCCTTTACAAGTATACAAAGTTGCAAGTCGATCCAAAGTTTTAAGTGAGTGAAAATCGTGTTGAAAGATTCCGCTACATAGATACAGGACAAGCTAATATAAAGCATGTAAAAATTTACAAGTTTGGTGGTGAAAATCAGATTTTCAAAATTGGACACATAATCCAAAAATAGGCTGAAATTACAGTAACAAGTTTATAATTATTAAAACTGGCCCATCACTGTGATATCGCTGTAGCGTCTCTGCCTTGTATGCATCGTCCTAAGTTCATTTCCCGGTTGGGAGAAATTTTCTGGGCGATGGTTTCTTTCGGGATTTTTCTTCACCTGTAAGAAAAATGCCAGGAAACTTTAAGACCCGAACGGTTCTCGGAACATGATCGGGCAATTACAATTATCATCATATTCTCCATATTTGGTATGAATGCATGTTTCGTCTTAATGCTGTGTTGTTTCGGGGGAGGCCCTTGTTTGAGCTAGTCAGTAATTCCGGAAGGCCCAGCATCTCATTGTTTGGTTTTAAAATTATGTGATTGGAAGTATAAAATCCCTCTCCCGACAACAGGCTGTGCCATTTTAAGGACCGGGTGGCGTGTGGTACGTAAAATAACCTACATGTAAAAGTACAGAGATTAAACAATGAAGGAGAAGAAATAGTTTTTCTATGTTAATTTAATTTCAATACAGCATATCATCATAATCTTCACTTCAAGGTTTAGGCGATTCCTTCCATTTCTTCCTAGGTCTTCCTATATCCCTTAATCCCTTTGGTTTATAATGATACTACCTAACACCAGACGTGCGCTGCTATACATAAATAAATGACAATGGGTTTTTTGCATTTAGTTGAATAAGTAAAAGGAAAAATAAATATTAATTTATATCGTTATTATTTTTAGATACACCGTGCTGATTACCCGGCGTTGTCCGGGAATCTATACATCCCGATGCACTTTGCTTAAATGAGCTGAAAGACAACATTCGTTATTTTGAGTTATCCATAAAAGAATACCCGCCGTGCGCTGCTATGGTTGTCTGGGAATCTACTTATCCCGATCTTCTTGGCGTCAATGAAATACAAAACTGGCTATTGTGTTATCTGTAAAAGATAAGCATATGCTGTCGTAGGTTTTTTGTAGTTTTTTTTTTAGATATTCAATTCTGTGTACATTAATTTTGTGTATTTGTTATGGATTAGGCAGCGTAAGCCATTTAAGGGTAAAAAAGGGTACTTTTTCACGTTTTCACTACAAAGGGTGTTTTAAGGGTGTAGGAGAGTTTAGTATCTGAACTTTCGTATAGCCTATGTTCATCCCGAGAATCTCCAGAACATTTAGCAAAAGAACCCCATCACAGTCGGTTCAACGGTATGGCCGCGCTAAAGTACGAGCAAACAAACATACAAACACACAAACAAATAAATAAACAAACATTCATTTTTATATATGAGGTGCTATCTTGGGCAGTCTTGTTTCTTCCATTCTCTGGACATGCTATTCCAAGCCGACGCGGTGTTGTTGAATTCTATAATTTATTGAATATATTTCTAGTTAAGTCATTTCTGCACTTTACATTCAACTCAAACTTCTGTTACTTGTTACCCAAGACTCACTACCGTATAAAAGTGACGGTACCGTCATTATTTTGTAGAACTTGAATCTTGTTTTATGTTTTAGTGTTCTATGAATGATGCCACATATCATTTAAAATTTTGATAATTTATTTCAATAAATTTTATACGTTTTATCTTGAATATATCTGCAACTTATTTTATATAACAACTAGCTCATTATTCAACGTTACTCCGATCTTCTTTTCACCAATCAGTTTAGCGGGCACTAGAATTATGAGTTCAACTTTAATCTGGGTCATCATACACAATTTTTCATCCTTTCTCACTCCCGTACTCATGAATGAATGTGGGCTTAAACGACATCAGGAATGTCACTTTACATCACGGCGAACCTGGATTCGACACTAACATGGATCGTTTTCGTTTTAATTTACACATCACCCTTTAGGAGTAGCTAATATGGGTTAAATGTGAGCTGAAGTCACATCGGGATTGTCACCAATAACCTTAATGATCCCGAAAATTATTACTTCGACACTAATCTCTGTCATTTTGATAATTTTATTTTTTACCCCTTCTCACCTACTTAGGAGCGCTAAGAGTTAAACGTGGGATTAAATGTCATCTGGACTGTCACCAAATAGATTAACGACCACGAAAACTCTGAATTCGACATTAATTTCAGCCGTTTTTTTATTATTTCTACACACCACTCCTTTTTTAGCCCCTTATAGTGGTGCTAGGTGTATCTTGCCCGCACAGTATATTCTCTAAATTGTAAGTAATTAGGTTGCAATTGGTTCAGACTGTTCAGAGTTGTGCGGAAACATACATCGGTCGTTTGTCATTATTTTTATATTTCACCTCCTCTCATCTCACTAGGGGTGCCTTTTACCACTTACGTCTTTTCCAGATTTTAATTCGCATGAATGCCAAATTTGGTTAAAGTTGTTACATTCGTTTCAGATTTATGCTGGCACATACCGACACACATGTTCATAACCATAAATTCTTATTTATATACTGTATATTGTTCCGCGCCGTAACCGACCGGTTTTTCTCATATAATTTCGGCCAGTATGGGACCGGTGCCCACAGATTCGCGAGGAATTTGTGTACTACAGTAAGTAGTGGCTGTAGGCTGAGACGGCTGGGGACTCGACATGCTGACTACATGTCACCCTTATATTGGCTGAATGATCGTCCATCATTGTAAATGACATGTAGATGTGAGGCCAGCATCCGAATTGTAGGCACATTCTTTATTCTTTGTTATGTAGAATATTGTGATTGTAATTATATTGTTTTATTAATTTAAGTAGCATAAAAAGAGTTTAATATTGATGATACTATGGTGCCTTCCACGCTATCACATCATAGAAATTTTATATACATTAGATACATTATGTATATTAGTGTGTATCAGTGAACTACGTAGTCTTTATAGGAAGCCAGATACAATAAGAACAGTTAAGTCTGTTAGACTATGATGGGTAGTACATGTGGCACGAATGGGAAATGTAAGACGTGCATGGAAGCTTCTTGTATGAAAACCTGAGGGAAAACGCCCAGTCGGCAGAGCAAGAATGAGATGGGAGAATAATATCAACTATGAATTTAGGGAAGTAGATTATACAGGGAATGATTGGATAACATTAGCTCAGGACAGGGATGTATGGAGAGCTTATGTCCGCGCGGCCATGAACCTATGGGGTCGATAGTGCCAGTGAGTAACTAAGAGTAAGTATAGTAATGTATAGTAATAAATGAAATTTTTTCACGTGAAAATGCAAAATCCGGTTAAGAAAACAAAGATTAGTAACTGCTACACGATATTGGATGTCATCTGTTATCCAGCAACAGTCTCATCGTAGAGTATAATAGTACCACGATTTTTGTATTTCATTGTCTGAACACATCTTCACCTATTATGCATGACGTCATATGAAATAGTTAGGAAAACAAGATCTGTTGTAGGATCTTAAATTTTCCATATTTTGCCTCTAGATACGCGTGACTTTGCAGTCAGCTGAAAACAGATTAGAACTTGTGACCTACATACTCTACAGTATTTAGGAGCACTCATGAACGCTATTTCGTGACAGAGTGGGCGTCCATCTTTTTTGTATGTCATATCCACTAATTAGTAAGGTGATTGTGGTGCATTATGGAGATTTATGGGACCTTACGTTCTGTAATACACCCTGAAATTTACAACAGCTCTATCATAATACATTTCAGGGAATTCTCGATTTTTTTTTAATATCCAGGTTACATAATTGAGAACAAGATGTCCAGAAAAAAATGATATTTAAAAAAAAATAGTATACAGCATAAGAAAGTATTTCAAATCCACAGTACCGAAACTGAAAACTCTTATCTTCCAAACTCAAAGTTAAGTACTCTGACATTCGTATCTGAGTATGCATTTTATTTAACATGTTCTAACATTTCAAATAATAATTGACATTCTCGAAACTCTGTGTAAAAAATTACTGACGTTTTGTATCTTCTCATATGCATCTTATTTCTCGCTTTCATCTCTTATCCTGCGATATATAAGGGACACCCAGACTTTAGCTTCTTTTACAAACATTTAAATATCTCACTTTTGTAAATGGACTGTCAGCAGGATAATTTACGATTTATATTATTAATAGAGCTTAATACTAATTTTATTAATTTTAATTTCAGTTTAATTTGTATACATTATTATTTGTTCCGGGTTGTAGCCGAGTGGTTTAAGACATCATGTCTTGGCGCAGGGTTACCGCACATGAGCTAGTTCAAATCTCCATAGGAGAAGAACTTTTCTCATGGAATTTCGGTTAGTATGGGAGTGGTGCCAGCCAGCATCGTGAAGAATTTGGATAGGAACAATAAGTAGAGACTCCAGATTGAGAAAAACAGCTGATAAAAGCTGGCTCGATAATCGTTCATCTCTATAAATTATATATATCTATGTGAGATCAATAACCGTTTGCTAATCCATGGGCCTTTTAGGCCTGTCATGCCATAGACATTTATATTTTTATTTATTTATAATAATCTTTTCTATCTTATTTGTAAGTTTTCTGTATGTAATATTTTCACTGGTTGAGCGAGCGGAAGAGAACAATTTATCAATATCATAGCAAACTTAATGTTCTTTTATGTGTCATATAATATGATATAAACAGATTTTAATAGAAGTCATACTCTGAAAGTCTAAACAGCGTATTTGAATTCACTACACCACCGGAGGGAAATTTTGAGGAAGTGGCTGAATTCAAATACCTAGGAACAATAATCACAAATAGGAATGAGATGCACAATTAAACATAGGCTCAATTCTGGAAATGCGTGCTATTATGTATTGCAGAGACTCGATGTCCCAACTCCTTTCAAAAAACGTTAAACTGAAAATATATAAAACTATTATTCTACCAGTTATATTATATGGATGCGAAACATGGACTCTTACTTTAAGGAAGGAAAGGAGATTACGAGTATTTGAGAATAAAGTTCTTAGGAAACCAAAGAGAGATGAACAGACAGGTGAATGGAGAAGACTACATAACAATGAACTACATGGTCTTTATAGGAAGCCAGATATAATAAGAACAGTTAAGTCGCATAGACTGCGATGGGCAGGACATGTTGCGCGTATGGGGAATGAAAGACGTGCATGGAAACTTCTTGTAGGAAAGCCAGAAGGAAAACGCCCAGTTGGTTGACCAAGAATGAGGTGGGAGAACAACATTAACTATGATTTGAGGGAAGCAGATTATACAGGGAATGATTGGAAAGCATTAGCTCAGGATAGGGATGTATGGAGAGCTTATGTCCGTGCGGCCATGAACCTATGGGTTCGATAGTGCCAGTGAGTAAGTAAGTAAGTAAGTAAGTAAGTAAGTAAGTAAGTAAGTAAGTAAGTACACCACCGGAGTACACAGTGCAATCGTAAATAAGTTAGAAGAGAAGTACGGCAGATATAGTGGTGTTATCTTCAAGATAGCAAAGCTTCATATGATATCTGCTCACTATAATGCATCCTTCTGTCCTAAGTTTGAAGGTTATCCCGAATTCTTTAAGAACTTTATTACCTGTATATGTCGATAATCGTTGAAGAAACAGTTTCCGAGTATGCATGAAAAAGCCTACATTGTTATGATTGATGGAAAATGTTTATAGACCTACCATTAGACGTGTCTGCATGTCATTAATAAATGTGGAAATTCATGCGCCTAGTGATAGTAAAGAGTTCATTGGATCACAGAGGACAATTTAGAAACATTGTATACAAAATACTTTCTGTGATTATGGATATTGTATTCCTTTTAGCTTATTATTTTGTTTTCGCACATACAAACAAAAATATATTACAAGTAATTGACAATAAAGTTATTAGGGAAAGTTTTGGATCAAAGAGAGATAAATAGACAAGCGAATGCAGAAGACTACATAACAGTGAGATATATGATCTTTATAGGAAACCTTGTATAATAAGAATAGTTAAGTCTCGTAGACTGCGATTTGCAGGACTTGTAGCACGAATGGGGAATGAAAGAGAGGCATGAAAACTTCTTGTAGGAAAACAAAGGGAAAACACCAATTTGGTAGACCAACAATGAGGTGGGATAATAACATTAAGCATGATTTGAGGCACGTAGGCTAGATTATTCAGGATATGACTGTAAAACATTGGCTCGAGATAGGGATGTATGTCCTCGAGGCCATGAATATATGGTTCCGATAGTAGCAATGAATTAATTTGTCTCAATGTTGTAAGACACCGACGTCATATAATTACCATTGGCAAATGAAGTGATTGAATTTTATTTTACTTCTTTCTAGATTAAGAATAAATTTGATTCACAAATAAACTTAGTACACTGTGTTGATACCCGAATAAACCAGTTCTCGTGGTCGAATGCAGTTCAGTACAGAATTAATTCAAGAGGAAATATACATTACAAACCATTAATTAAAGGAAGAGGGAAAACAGAAAATACACATTTTAGGAGCCAGTTTCAAGATATAAAATAAATTATGTAATATAAAATTAATAATAATATTACAAGGGAGAATAAAATACACAAAACGATGTAGATGGCAATTAAAAACATTAAAAAATATAAACTAAAATAAATTTGGAAGAATGTTTCAAAATTTGATACACTTCCTGAACACAAAGAATTAATGCAAAGTATGACAGAATAAAATAACTATATATAAGAAATTTTGTTTATATATATGTTATATTGCAGATTTTCGCGGATATACGTATGACTAAGAAAGTTTTCTTGGGTTTACCGCGTCATGGATTCAAGTTCGGCATTCCTTGATAATGATATGTGGGATCATGCCGAAAAGTCGGAATCAGTGGCCAGAGGTCGAAATTGAATCCATGACGCGGAAAACCCAAGATAACTTTCTTAATCATATATATATATATATATATAATTTTAAAAAAGAACAATTTAAATGACGTGTACAGAATACAGCATAACTACCGATACTTTGTATTTGTGCATTTTTTTTTGTGGTTTTTATTTGTGATACTGGAGTAAAAATTACACTTTATTCCTTTAATTCCACCATAACTATTATAACCATCACGATTATCATTTTCAATCATTATTAATATTAATATTATCATTATCGTCTTTATTATTATTATTATTATTATTATTATTATTATTATTATTATTATTATTATTATTATTATTATTGAAAGTTGATAACTATAAAAGAGTTATTATAAGGGTGCACAATGTCACCGACATTTAAAATATACATAGTTATTGCATTATAGGAATGGCCAAATAAATGTAAACCAATGGGTTTAAAATTAAAAGAGAATAAATACATACATTACTTATAAATAAATGTAAACCAATGGGTTTAAAATTAAAAGAGAATAAATACATACATTACTTATTATTCGCAGATGATCAAGTGGTAGTCACTTCAGGATGTGAAGATGCAAACTATATGGTTAGAGGAACTAGAGGAAGAATACTCAAGATGGGGTTTAACAATTAACTATAATAAAACAGAAAATATGAGCACAGATCTTTCCGAGGAATTAGAAATAAATGGAACAAAGATTAAAACAGTGGAATATTTTAAGTATTAAGGATCAATATTCAAAAAGATGGATCATCTGAGTTAGACATAGAAAAAAGAATAATAGAAACAAAGAAAGTTATTGGCATATTAAATTATATTTTATGGAGTAAACGTATAATCAAAAGGACTAAATTATTAATATATAACACAATTGTGTAGAGGATTTTATTATGTATGGTGCAGAAACGTGGATGCTGAAGCAAAAAAAAAAAAAAAACGAAAAGAAAACACAGAAATAAATTAATAGTCACAGAAATTGACCTTTTAAGATGATCGGTAAGAATATCAAAATTAGACAAAATAAAAAATAGTACAATAAGATAAATTATGAATGTAGAAAAAAGGATATTGTACAAGAGATTGAAGAAATCCAACTAAGATGGCATGGACGTATGAGAAGAAGGGATCCAGAAACAAACATTTAAATGGATACCTTCTGGAAAAGAGAAACGTGGTAGACCAAAGCCAACGTGGATAAAGGGAATTCAAGACAACATGAAGAAGACAAATATGACAGAAGCAGACACCCAAGACCGGGAAGTGTGGAAGAAAAAAATTGTATATTTTAGTTGAGGATACCTGTATAAATAACAGAAACAATCTTGAAATAAAAAAAACATTAACATCATTACTATTAACATTATTATTATTATTAACATTATTATTATTGTTATTATTGTTATTATTGTTATTATTATCATTAATATTAACATTATTATTATTATTGTTATTATTATTATCATTAATATTAACATTATTATTATTGTTATTATTATCATTATCATTAATATTATTGTTATTATTATTATTGTTATTATTATTATTATTATTATTATTATTATTATTATTATTATTGTTATTATTATCATTATTGTTATTATTATCATTAATATTATTATTATTATCATTAATATTATTATTATTATCATTAATATTAACATTATTATTATCATTAATATTAACATTATTATTATCATTAATATTAACATTATTATTATCATTAATATTAACATTATTATTATCATTAATATTAACATTATTATTATCATTATTATTATTATTATTATTATTATTATTATTATTGTTATTATAATTATTATATGGGATTCGAATATTAGGAATTTTTAAAAATATTTTCCCAGTAATATGTCCCGGTATCGTTGCTTTCCTCTATTTTGTTTTCCAGTCTACAAAACGTAGAAAGAAACTAAAAGAGTGAAATGAAACTGTAAGAGACTTTTAATTTAGACGAAGTAATTAATGTGAAACCTGCTGAGGTCAGATCGAACAGAAGCAGTCTGGCTGAAATTAATAAATGTTGAATATATAAACATGGTCTTTTTATCGTTGACATTTTGTTTTGCGATGCATGAAATCCGTGGAAAACTTAATTGCATGTTTTCGAATGCAAAGTGCATGTTTAAACAGAACAAGAAACACCGAGTGAACAGTTCGCATTTGGCTAAAAAAAAAATAAACCTGTTGTTGAAAACTTTATTTTTTTCTGTTTCCTTCAGAGACCTGTAACATTCACTTAAAGCCTATGTACGAACACAAAATGTTAAGCAAAAACTTCATATTTAAGAATTAAAGGATTCTCTTTTGTGGCAAGTCATTCTCTCAGCCTCTTATTTCAGAAAATAAGTACTTTTATTAAGGGTGAAGAATTTATTAACCTGTGATTATTATCAGAAGTAGGGCATATTTATATTAAAATGAATTGAAATTAAAACAGGAATTCAATGGTAATAAATTAAAATGATATAACCTACCATAAAATAATTTCATAAGCAATAAATAAAACACTAGTACCAAGCAATTAGCGCCGGTTATAGACCTGGACCTCTGCTATTGTAGTGAACGAAACTAGTAAACATCATACAATGGAACCGTATGCCCTTATACAATGGGGAAAAAGCCTGCAGTTTCCTTTGTTAAAAGGACTTACAAGACTGCACTATTATCAAATTGCTATAACAATGTTAAGCCCAAAAACTTCACACAAAAGGCTGGGAAGTCGCAAACAAGCAACTGGATTTTCCTAGGTAAACTGTGGAAAGAGTTATCCCCAAGCCAATTTTAACTAGGACATGTCGCTAGCAGCGGGTGCCTTCTTTGGCGGCATAAGGTAGATGCCGACAAAGAAAGCCGCCCTATATTAAAGATCACTCTTATTTGGTCAACCCTGGAAATATTATATTATGAGGCAACTAATTTAAAGGGAGGGGATGAGGCCACAAACGCCTAAGTTTAACACCCACGACAACGCCCTTAAGATATAATTTACCAATCAAAATTAGTGTAACATATAAACTGTTTGTGAGACGCTAAGACTTTTGGTGGAAGGGGCATATACCGGCCCACTCAGAAATAATAAATATTTTTACTTAGCGAAAACTAGAGTTAGTTCAGAGTTAGTAGGCAGTTCAGTAGGCAGTTCAGTAGAGACGGCACATCGCTTTGTTGAGTGTTATAAACATTGTTAGTTCTAACCCACCAAAAGCCTTCGCGTCAAATCGTCGTCTAACACGACAAGTGTAAGCAACAAGTGACAATAAAAGTGCATCATCCAGTGGAATTGATCACAGGAATGTCCTTTCTCACGGATTCCCGAGATATAAGTCTATTGTTCTACCGAAACCTGAACCCAACTAGTCCGGAGCACAATTGTCCATGAACCCATATACTTGGACATAATTAAACATACCCCGACTACAAGTCTGCTTCACTTTTTACATCTTGTAATCTCATTATTTGATAATATGTTTGTATTCGTGTGAGTAATTCACTCTGCGAGAATGTTTAGAAAATGGCATTCCCAGAAACAATATTCTACGATAATAACGTCACTAAAATTATTATAGGCAAGCGAAATAATACAATTTTAATTTACATTTTTTTTAGAATAAGAATAATTTTTATTCACAAATAAATTTTATATACAGTACTGGTATCGGAATGAGCAAGTGCACGTGCTTGGGTGCAGTTCAGTCACAGAAATAATATATATGGAAAATATAAAGTTTTAGTTAAAGGTAGAAGGAAAATAGAAAATACACATTTTAGCAGGCAATTTCAAAATAGGCCTATAGTGCATTGTATATCTACCATACCGCATCTTAAAAATGCACAAAATATTATGAAAAATAGTTTCACAGTTCCCTATATCTTAATGTAAATTTTATAAATAATTGAAAAAAAAAGCATACATAATTCAAAAAGATGGATAATCTGGTTTAGACATCGAAAAAAGTTATTGGCATATTAAATTATATTTTATGGAGTTTGAATATAATCAAGAGGACTAAATTATTAATATATAACACAATTGTGAAGAGTATTTTATTATATGGTGTGGAAACATGGACGTTTAAGCAAAAACACAGAAATAAATTATCAGTCACAGAAATTGACTTTTTAAGAAGATCGGTAAGAATATCAAAATTAGACAAAATAAAAAATAATGCAATAAGAGAAATTATGAATATAGAAAATAATATTGTACAAGAGATTAAAGAAATCCAACTAAGATGGTATGGTCATATAATGAGAAAAAAGGACACCGAAGAAAACAAAGAACTATTAAAATGGATACCCCATGGGAAAGGGAAACATAGTAGACCAAACCCAACGTGGATAAGGTGAATTCAAGACAACATGAAGAAGAGAAATATGATAGAAGCAATCACACAAGATCGTGAAAGGTGGAAGAAAACAATAGTATATTTTGGTTGAGGATATCTGTGTAAATAACAGAAACAATCCTGAATAAAACAAAAAAAACATTATCAAATGACAGTAAATCTGAAAACAGACTATAGAAACAATATTTCATGAACTCTACTGATGAGTTCAAACAAAATATACAACGGCCATACTACATTTTCATTCTCAGACACCATCCTACGCCAATTCTATGTACAATTTACAATTTCGATTAGGAAATTGTTTTCTTTTTATCTAAAATGTTATAGTTTATAACCCAGGACTTGTGAAACGAACAGGGATTGAGGGAGGTGAATGGAAACTTCATGAAGGAAAACCAGAGGAGAAGCATCCAGTAGGCAGGCCAAGAAAAACCTGGGACAATAACATTAACCATGATTTGAGGAATGTAAATTTTACATGAAATAACTGAAAACATTAGCTCAGGATAGAGATGTTTGGAAAGTTTTTGTTCATATGACCATTAAACTCCCGGTTCGATAGTTATAAACATTCAGATTATCTCAGAATTAGAACTTTAATGCTTGGAAGTTGATAATTTATTTTTTAGTCCGTAAGATAAATATGCTCCCAACTCCTTTCAAAAAACGTTAAACGGAAAATACACTGCTCAAAAAAATTAGGGGATATTGTAGAATAACCTATTATGACTATGTTTTTTGGAATAGTATTAGATGAAATCACTTTCTATTACTCCAAGATAATGTAAATAAGAGTTTGAAGTTGTTACGCAACCTCGGTACCACACCAGAGGGCATTGTCTGTACTGTTGATGTGAAAGGGTGGTGTGGGGGCTGAATGTTTTGTTGCTGTTTTTAAATCCAGTCCAGTTTTCAGTTAGTGAATGACTTGCCTTAGGGACAGTGATGCCTCGACAACGTGATTTACCTGAACCAATGGCTTGGAGGGCCATAGGAAGGATGGAAGCTGGACAGACACTACAAGAGGTGGCACAAGTCATTGGGGTGTCTCAAAGCGTGATTTCTAGACTTTGGAATCATTTTCAAAGAACATACTGTTCACAGAAGAGCCGGACAAGGTCGACCAAGGGCAACAACAGCAAGGGATGACCGTTACCTCTTGTTAACAGCCTGTCGGAATAGACAGCAGAATGCAACTCAACTGCGAAATACACTTCAACCGGCAACAGGACGCAGGGTGTCAACTCAAACTGTCCCTAATCGACTGCATGGAAGTGATCTCTATGCCCGAGGCCCATGGTGTGTACCAGGTTAACTCCACAACACCGTAGAGATCGCAGAAACTGGGCGGAGGAACATCGTGGGTGGAGGCATGCTGAATGGAGATCAGTTCTTTTTTCTGATGAGTCGCGATTCAACGTGGAATGTGATAGTCGGCGTGTATTCATCTGGAGAGAAAAGGGGACACGAAACAATCCAGCTTTTGTACGTGAAAGATCCCCATATGGTGGCGGTGGATTGATGGTGTGGGCAGGAGTCGGTAGTGGTGGACGTAAAGACCTCTACGTCATCCAAGGTGGTACTTTGACTGCGGTAAGGTATAGAGATGAGATTCTCCGACCTTTTATCGTGCCTTATGTTGGTGCCATAGGTGATTCTTTTCTTTTTATGGACGATAATGCACGATTCCACAGAGCTGGGTTAGTGGACGACATGCTGGAAGTGGAGGGTATCGAGCGTATGCAATGGCCAGCTTCCTCCCCGGACTTAAATCCGATTGAGCATGTGTGGGATGCATTAGGCAGGCGCATTGCAGGCAGACCAGCACCTCCCACAGCTGTTCCAGAGCTGCACATTGCTCTTATGGAAGAGTGGCCACGTATCCCCCAATAACTCATTGCTAACCTCATTGCATCAATGCCACACAGGTGTGAGGCAGTGCTGGCCGTTCGAGGAGACCATACACCATACTAAAGAAACATTTTCACCCATGTTAATGTTGCTTTGTCTGTTTGCCATATTCCTAATCAGGATCTCTCTGACATCTGGTGTGGTATAGAGGTTATGTAATGACTTCAAACTCTTGTTTACATTCTTTTGGAATAATAGAAAGTGATTGCATCTAATACTGTTCCTAAAAACATAGTCTTAATAGGTTATTCTACAATATCCCCTAATTCTTTTGAGCAGTGTATATAAAACTATTATTCTACCAGTTATATTATATGGCTGCGAAACATGGACTCTTACTTTAAGGGAGGAAAGGAGATTACGAGTATTTAAGAATAAAGTACTTAGGAAAATGTTTGGACCAAAGAGAGATGAACAGACAGGTGAATGGAGAAGACTACACGACAGTGAACTACATGATCTTTATAGGAAGCCAGATATAATATGAACAGTTAAGTCTTGTAGACTGCGATGGGCAGGACATGTTGCACGTATGGGGAATGAAAGACGTGCATAGAAGCTTCTTGTAGGAAAGCCAGAGGGAAAACGCCCAGTTGGTATACCAAGAATAAGGTTGGAGAATAACATTAACGATGGTTTGAGGGAAGTAGATTATACAAGGAATGATTGGAAAGCATTAGCTCAGGATAGGGATGTATGGAGGGCTTATGTCCGCGCTGCCATTAAAATACGGGTTCGATAGTGCCAGTAAGTACGTAAGTACGTAAGTACGTAAGTACGTAAGTACGTAAGTACGTAAGTACGTAAGTACGTAAGTACGTAAGTACGTAAGTACGTAATTACGTAAGTAAGTAATATAAATATGCTTAACACATTTACTGATATAATATTTGTTAGTCATTTTTAATTAAAGTTTAGGGTAATGTAACTTATTAACTTTCAGGCTGTCTGCAAAATGTACAGTTTCCTATTAGTATTTTATTACTCCTTTTATTTATTATTCGTCTTTAGTTTATAAAATAATAAATAATGTATAATATTTTAATGAATTCATAATAATCATGATCATCATCCACATCAAGAATTAGACCTTAAGGTCTGTTCCGATCTCATGCTAGAATTGGTCTGTCCATCTTTTACTGGGTCTTCCAACATTTCTTGGTCCTAGTGGTTGGTAATGAAGAACCTGTTTCGGAATTCTATTGTTATCCATTCAATGGATGTGGTGCATCCATTCATCTCTGTATTGTGCAATTCTATCTAATAGTTTTGAATATATTCAATTCACTTCGTATAGCCTATCTTCAATTCGTTTCTCATTTCTGTTGTTTCTATTCTTCGTTCCTGGTTTTTTGTAAAGACCCAGTGTTCCGATCCACATAGTAGTGTTGAATTCATAATATGCGCTGTAATAATATCATATTTGATTTCAAAATTTAAAACTTCATGTTGAGATAAAATTTAATTCCAATAATTCGAAGCTACGAAAATTATTTTGTCTATTCTTTACAAAATTTCAAATTAAGATTTATTTTTATTCTTATGATTAGTTTATGTACTAATTATTATACTGGGTTGTTTAGAAAATGTTATTCTTTTTACACGCTTTATATTAGCTTGACCTGTATCTGTCTATGTATCGGAATCTTTCAACACGATTTTCACCCACTTAAAAGCATTGGATCGACTTGAAACTTTGTATTCTTGTAAAGGATCAATGGTAATACAATAATGTCAAACTTTTCTAAGATCCTGGCCAGGATCATCAGGACATAAAAAAAAACATAAATAAAGACCGGTATAATAGGTTGCGAACTTATCGACTTTTTAGTCTGTTGTAAGAAATTAATATTATATCCTCTGGTAGCTCAGTTGGTAGAGCGGTGGACTGTAGTGGTATATAATTTCAGTAATCCATAGGTCGTTGGTTTAAATCCGGCCGAGAGGATTTTTTCGAAGAGTGTTAAGTAATTAAATTTTCATGGGATTCCGGTTTATGACAATCAATTAAACTAAAAAATTTAAAAAATAAGTAATAGTTCAAAAAACTAAAACAACACGCTTTATTGGAAAACCAAACTAAAAAATAAAAAATAAATAATAGTTTAAAAAACTAAAACAACACTTTATTAGAAAACCGAACTAAAAAACGAAAAATACTTTTAATTTCCATCACGCTTGGGATACAATTACAGTGGTCAACAAAAATATCATCTCTAACACATCTAGAATAAAACTAGTTACCTAAAAAAAATAATTTTCCCATCAAAAGTGTGGGGTGTTATTTATGGTCTTTACGTTTTCTTCTTAGAGACTTTACTTTTACCAGTATGTGTTTATTATCAAATACATTAATTGATATAGAGCACCCCACGCTTTTGATGGTAATTTTTTTTTGTAGATAACTCTAGTTTTGTTCTAGATGTATTGGATATGATATTTTTTGTTGACCACTTTAATTTTGTACCAAGCGTGTTGGAAATTAAAATTATTTTTCATTTTTTTAGTTCGGTTTTATAATAAAGCGTGTTTATTTGTTTTAAACTATTATTCATTTTTCTTTTAATTTGTTGTGTAGGGTTTAGGAAACTTTAATACAATGTTCATTTTGTTAATGTATAAAAATATAAAAAAAGTTAATTACCGGAAAGAAAGCAAAACTTTATGACCAGCCAAACGGAATGTATATTATTGTATTTTGTATTGTATAATTTATTCATACTTGGGAAAGGAACCCTGAATATGACTATGTCTGTTCGAAGCACATGTCCTTTCAATAATACCACATAACCATTTTGAAACAAGGAATAATGTATGTAATCTTGAGAATGGCAGCGAACTCTCATGTTTTTATCGATCTCTGAAGTTCCTGAAGTTGATTCGACTTGTTGCTAGCATGTGTATTGATTCAAGTTTCAATAACTTTACACGGTAACAATGTAGTTTTTATTCCAGTGGTTCGACCTTCTTTTGTAATGACCACAGCTGAAGTTTCCTTGGATACCTCCTAAATTTATAACTCTAATACTTTGTAACCATCGTTCCACTATTTCACTTTTTATTGTTATCCGGATTCAATATCCAGCCACTCTTCCTCTGTTTCTTCAAGCGTTTGTCGGTCCTCCTGCAGATTCATAGATGACAAAAAGAATTCATAAGAATATTTTAGTCTCTTTTATAGCTAAATTTGAGTTTTTAATATTGGTACAATATGTATTAAAAATAATAAAGCATGTTTTGAATGCATGTAGGGATTGTGAAAATGAATTTTATATTTTATGTTATCTGTGAATTTAAATACGATCTACTAGGGAAATACATAGAGCTTACATTTAAAATGTTGTTAAAACTAAAAAAGATAAAAAAAATAAAAGTTTAAGTAAATAATAAATCTAAGATAAAACAAGCATCCCGATATACCCAAATTTAAATATACGCCTTTTATAAACTTTTAAATCTGGATTCCCATATTTTTAGTAAAAAATAAAATTCTGGGTAATCTGACATTTATATCGAAAAAGACAAACATTAATATTTAGTGTAGTAGAACGTTACCGATACACTTATATATATATATATATATATATATATATATATACATCCATAGTAATTCTGCCCGAAGGTAGGTCTTTCACTGCAATCATAGCATTTTCATACTATGCTTGCAGAATTACTAGGGAATTGTAGGTGTGGTAGCTTCCCGTTGCTTTCCACACCGGTGAAGGTTGATGATGATGATAATGATAAGGATGATGATGATGGCCATATGATTTCGGAGGCCGTTTGGGCCTTAACGTTTTTATGACATTTGCCTTACAGGTGAGGAAAAACACCGATAAAAACCTCACCCAGAAAAACTGCCCCAACCGGAGAACGAACCCGGGCCCGCTGCGTGACAAGGCAGCACGCTACCTCGATACCACAGCGGTGGACTTTATATATACATAAGTTTTATAATTACTTTATCTAAACATATGTTTTATTTTGTAAACGAATATTTGTCTAGCGCTATATTAGCCCATAATTTAATCTTTCCTTGATTTAAATGATTATATCATGAAAAGTCACTCTTTTGGGGAAATGCATGGAGCTTACATTTAAAATTTTGTCAAAACTAAAAAAGAATAAAAGAAAGAAAACTCGTGTCCAACTCAGCGTCGTGTCGAGGAATGAAATGAGATGAAGCCCCTATATCTATAGAGGTCTGTGAACTACAAGGTGCTGGCCGACCACTCCTGACGCACCGTCACAGGGGCAGATGAATGAAATGAAACGAAATGGATGAGATGAGTATGGAGAAATGGTGGAATTAAATTTGTGGCAGGGGAAACAGGAGAAACCCCGAGCATTTAGATGATTGCTGTAGCTATTTCACTCTTTAATACTTATTTTATCCAAGTAAACCTAATAATCAAAACTTAATATTGGGCACAGGAAGATGTTGTATACATTTAAAACTCGTTAAATAAATCTAATAAGACTCCAGTAACAGTTCTCTGTCAGTTGATTTTTCAAGTCCAATTAGGAAAGAATCATAATTGTTACGTGGATCTGATAACTAAAGAGATGTTTCTGTAATAAGTGTAATGAAAATTGAAACATCAATGCTGAATATCTCTGTTTTATTTGTAGGCAATTATATTTATAAATATTGTAGCTTGGTTAAGAGAATCTTGACATCCCAACTCCCTTTAAAAAACAAATTGAAAATATATAAAACTATTATTCTACCAGTTATATTATATGGATGCAAAACATGGACTCTTACTTTAAGGGAGGAAAGGATATTACGAGTATTTGAAAATGAAGTTCTTAGAATTTTTTTTGGATCAAAGAGAGATGAACAGACAGATGAATGGAGAAGACTACATAACAGTGAACTATATTGTCTATATAAGAAGCCAGATATAATAAGAACAGTTAAGTCTCGTAGACTGCGATGGGCACGACATGTGGCACGAATGGGGAATGAAAGACGTACATGGAAGATTCTTGTAGGAAAAACAGGGGGAAAACGCCAAGTTGGTAGACCAAAAATGAGGTGGGAGTATAATATTAACTGTGACTTGAGGAAAGAAGATTATACATGGCATGATTCAAAAACATTAGGTCTTGATAGAGATGTATGGAGAGATTATGTCCGCGCGGCCATGTACCTACAGGTTCGATAGTGCCAGTGAGTTAGTTAGTAGCTTGGTTAAGTTTATTAATTTGCAAGTACATATTTTACTTAGGAAAACTACCTATCCATAGTAATTCTGTCCGAGGGCAGGTCTTTCACTGTAATCATAGCATTTTCATGTTATGCTTTGCAGCTTTACTAGGAAACTATAGGTGTGGTAGTTTCCCGTTGCTTTCCACACCAGTGAAGGATGATGATAATGGCAATGATAAGGATGATGATGACCGCATGATTTTTTAGCACCGTTGGGCCCTACGCTTCCTGACATTTGTCTTACAGGTGAGGAAAAACCCCGAGAAAAACCTCACCCAGGAGCTTGTCCTGACCAAGAATCGAACTCGGGCCCGCTGCGTGATAAGGCAGCACGCTACCTCGAGACCACAGCGGTGGACAGAGTACAATTACAATTATTAATATTTTATTATTTATTTTTTTATTATTATTATTTTTATTATTACTATTATTATTATTTTATTTTTATTATTACTATTATTGTTATTATTACTATTATTATTATTGTTATTATTATTACTACTATTATTATTATTGTTATTATTATTACTACTATTATTATTATTGTTATTATTATTACTATTATTATTATTGTTATTATTATTACTATTATTATTACTATTATTATTATTATTGTTATTATTATTACTATTATTATTACTATTATTATTACTATTATTATTACTATTATTATTACTATTATTATTACTATTATTATTATTATTATTATTATTATTATTATTATTATTATTATTATTATTATTGTTATTATTATTGTTATTATTATTATTATTATTATTGTTATTATTATTGTTATTATTGTTATTATTATTGTTATTATTGTTATTATTATGTTATTATTATTGTTATTATTATTGTTATTATTATTGTTATTATTATTGTTATTATTATTGTTATTATTATTGTTATTATTATTGTTATTATTATTGTTATTATTATTATTATTATTATTATTACTGTTATATTAAAGTGATTTACAAGAAAACATAAAATATCTTCCTGGGCAAATGTCTAATCTTTTTTTTTTTCCTCCAAATTTCTCTGTGTTCCTTTTCTCCTTTGCTTAGTTTTTTCTCATTTCTCGGCATTTTCAGTATATATCTAAAAATGAAACCAAAATCTAACCTGATAGTAATAAATAAAAACAAATAAAAATACTAAAACGCATCCTATAAATATTCAAATTCGTACAAAATAAAATAAAATAAAATAGACTGAAAAATCGGACATTTATCCCCATATAAAAGTAATAAGGGTATTTTATTTAATATTTAAATACAATTATATTTATTTCTATAAAGAATGGAAATAAGATTGATTTAGAGAATTCAATTTTTTATTATAAGTATATAAAAAATTAAAACAGGTCAATATAAACTGTTAATACAGTTAGATGTATTTCAAACTGATTTAATATGTAAAATACTTTGAATATTTGAATTGACAATTTTTATAAAGAAATAAATGGGATTGGACGAATTGGATGGGAGTCAGCAGGAAGTACTCCTCCTTTTCAATTGAACCAATAAAATATAATCTGAATACTGGATTTTTCCCTGAATATTAAGATGGCTTCCATACTCAAAATAAGTTAGACATGTAAAACAACAGGTCATCGAGAAATAAGTGTTCATTTCTTGATATTATTTGATAAAATGGTGTTAAAGTGATGGAACATAATATTGTAGTATACATTTCCTTCATCTGGAGTATAAATAATCCATAAAGTGGAAATAATGTGATAGTGAGTGAAAAATTGACCGTTGGAAATAGTCATCCATTACATATATGAAGTAATAATTTTCTTGTAAGTAAAATTTATTAATTTGAGCCGGAATTTTCGAACCTCTTGAACATTTACAAGATTCATCTTAATTTAAATGAGAACTTTAATAAAATAATATTTAATTTAACTGTTAGTAAAAGTGTCGTTACTTATTCTTGTAAGAAACTTTCCCTCATTCCACTGAAGGGAGTCATTACTGCCGTGTGCAAATAACAGTGATTTAAATTATTACAATCATAGATCTTAAAATGTCTCCACAACGTGGGACATCACATCCAACATCCACCTTCAACTGGAAGTCAACCTGGTAATATGTAGCTTCGAAAATAACATTAAACCCTGTGCCTCGAAGGTAATTTATTTGTGTGCAGATAAATCTATTGAAAATTATGTTATATTATTTAATATATATAAAAATTAATGTTTGTTTGTACTTCATGCGCGGCCATACCGTTGATCCGAATGTGACGGGGCTTTTTGCAAAATGTTCAGGAGATTCCTGGGATGAACATAGGCTATAAGAGAGTTGTGATACTCAACTCCTACACCCTTAAAATCACCCTCTGTAATGGAAAACTCGAAAAATTTAGCTCTTTGGACGCTTAAATGGCTTCCGCTACCTAAACCATAGCAAACACACAACATTAATGTGCACAAAATTGAATATCTCAAAACGCTCTACTGAAAAGTCCGCGAGAGCATATGTTTATCTCTTACGGATAACTCACAATAACCATTTTTGTCTTTCATTGATGTCAGAAAGATCGAGACAAGTCCATAGCATAGCAGCACATGGCGGACATTTTTTTACGGATAACTCACAAAAACGAATTTTGTATTTTAGGTCATTTATGCCAAGAAAATTGGGATAAGTAGATTTCCAAACAACGCCGGGTAAAGAGCACGAGGTATCTAAAAATAATTACGATATACATTTTTCCATTCACTTATTTAATTAACCATAAAACGCATTACTTATCGTTTTTCAGCTCATTTATGTCAAGAATGATTGGGATATGTAGATTCCCGGGCGATGCCGGGTAATCGGCACGGGGTATCTAAAAAATATAAATGTATAATTATTTTTCCTTCTACGTATTCAATTAAACATAAGAGTACATTAATTTTCATTTATGTAGACGTAGCAGCGCACGCCGGGTATTAGCTAGTAATATTATAAATTCGTCCTTTCAATAGTAATAAAAGCATAATCGTAACTCATGGTTATTAAATAACATTAACCTCAATTATTTTGTATTAAAACATATATTTTTGTTTATAGTTGTCTAGTTAATCGTAAACATTACTTTTTGTAGGTTTTTAACTTTTACAATCTACATTTATACTTTGATAATATAATTCCAAGAAGTTTAATATTGAAAATCAAGCAACTAAGAGATAATTCTTTCTACCCCAGAGGTCTAAGTCAATAAGAAGAAAAAAATTAAAACATATGTACCAAATAACTAACTCACTCCCTGGCATTATCGACCGGGAGGTTAAAAAGGCCCCGCGGATATTTGCTTTTTTAGTACAGATAAACATGTTTACATTTGGAATATTGTTTTTCGGTAATAATACAAAATAATGTAGAAGGAATAATGAAAATCTACACTTAACCCATCAAACTTTAATTCATTCACAATTTCAAATAACCTTGTTATTTAACTTACAAGAATACGAATTGAGGGTTTTTAAATTCGTAAGACACTTTCATTTCTTGCAGTGAACTTAATTTTATTCCATATCCGTATTTCAATATATCAACATTGAACGTGCTATTAAAAAAGTGACCTTACTAAAATTATCTTAGAACCTAATGACCTATTAACAATGTTAGTTCTATTTAAAACAAAAAACAAATAAAATTAATATCTTTATCAAAAATAGGCCAACAATCAGTTAACAATGACAATATTAAAGAAAAGTTTTAAATTCAATTTATTTCCCGTAAAACCGTCTTCTTCTTCACTTCCTGGTTTAGGCAAGAGTTGCCTGTTCCGTCTTCACTAATAGATCTAAGACCATCTCTTCCGAGGACGTCCGACATATCTTCTTCCTCTTGGAAAATAATGGAAGATTTTATTTGGTAATCTTCTTTCTTCCATTCTTTCTACATGTTCTTTCCACTGTATCTTGTTGTTAAATATCTTTTCTTTTATGGAGTAGATCTGCAGTTCTTCACGGATATCCTCGTTTCTTATCTGGTCCATTCCAGTGCAGCCTTTTACTCTTCTTAAAAATTTCATCTCGGCTGCTTGGATTTTACTTTCTTGTTTGGTAGAGGTAATCCAAGATTCACTCCCATACAAAAGGACAGGGACAGCCATTGTTTTATAAAATTTTAATTTTGTTTGTTTATGGGCTTTATTAATCAATGTTCTATTTATTGTACCACAAATAGCTTGAAACTGATGTGTTTTGTGTTCAATGTCTTTATCATACCCATAGCTGATGTCACATCCTAAATATTTAAAGTGGGATACTTGTTCAATAATTTCGTCTCTAATTACTATTTTTGCACGCAGAGTATTTCTTCCACAAAATGCCATTACTTTTGTTTTACTTATTGAAATTTTAAAATTATAATCGCTACATATTGCATTTAGTTTGTAAGCAGCCAATTTTAACAGATCATCATGGTGTAGTAAGACCAAATGATCGGCGAAAAGTAGGTTATTAATACTTCAGTTATTGTTCAATCTAAGGCCATTGTCCATTATAATTTTCCATTGTTTCACAATGTCGTCGATATATATATTAAAAAGAGTGGGTGATAGACTACACCCTTGTCTAACTCCTTGATTTATTAAAATTTCTTCTGACCTTTTTCCATCAGTTTTTATCACTACTTTACTTTCTTCATATAAACCTTGGACTGATTTTATTAGATGGTGTGGAAATCCTCGTTCCTTCATTATTTCCCATAGTATAGATATATTTACTCTGTCAAAGGCCTTTTCAAAATCAATGAACAACAAGTATGTTGGCAGGTTAAATTCTCTTCTCTTTTCAATTAGTCTCTTTATAATAAACACATTATCACTACAGGATCTTCCTTTTCTGAACCCTGCTTGTTCTTCTTCTAAGAGTGTGTCAGATATCTTCTTCAATATATTATTTATTATTTTTGCATATAATTTATAAGTGGATTTCAATAAGCTGATACCTCTATAATTTTTACTATCTAATCTATTTCCTTTTTTGAAGAGGGATATGACTTCACCTATCTTCCAATTTTCAGGTATTTTACATGTCTTCCAACATTCGTTTAATAAGTTTAATAATCTTATTTCTGCAAATAAACCTGCATACTTTATCAGTTCATTGTTTATACCATCTATACCTGGCGTAAAACCGTAGGCGTTAAATTAAAATTCAATGGATAAACTCAAGTTATAAATGTGTAGAAAGAAATTGTAGTACTGCATGTAACAATAAAATTACTTTTCTTTAACGAAGCACTTTAACAGATTTCAAATTTAAATCTATGCTTGAAAGGGCCTACAAATTTTGCTCAAAAGCCTCTTTCAGGACTGAGGTTCTTTTACGTCCCGTAAATCTATTATATGGAACCCATACCTTTTCATACACAATGAAAATATCAACCACGGCCGGGTTTGAACTTTGGAACTAGAGGCGTGCATGATAAACACTAATCTACCAGAATCGATGCATATAACAATGGAACAAATAAAGACTAATTCAATCACTGCTCCCAATTGAAAAGATAAATTTAATATTGTAACATAACATTCGTAACTATTAAAATTATTTTTGCAAAGTTCAATAATCTACTTTCGTATGTACGTATTTATACACTATACACGACAGCTCCCGCAGCTGGAGTTTCTTGACCAGACTAATTTTTCTCCCTGCAGATGTCAATGGGTGGCATGTGCTTCATTGAGACGTTTAGTAGGCAATTACAGTTCTATTTGGATGGGGAAGTCCAATTAAATTTTGCTCAGATGTACTAATTTAGGCTTGAGGTTCTTTTACGAGCCCGAAAATCTTTATATTCGGGATCCAGGGTTTAAAGTCCCTCCCGGAGGACTTATCCCTTAAATTTTTCCATCCTAAAGATCCATAGAATCCGGCCGGATTTGACCCTCGGAATAAAAAAAAAACAACATAAGAATCTAGACCACCAATGCCGACAATTTACTTTTAGTTATCCTTATGAGATACTAGTGATGATCATCAATAGCTTAACAGTTTAAACCGTCTGTCCTTTCAGACTTCAAAATCAAATTGTAATTTACTGTTTCCATCTCCTTTGAAGGCGATTTTTACATATATTTTCCATTGGATTGTATTCCTTATTGGGTATTCTATCATAATACATTTTAAATAATTTATGTGGCAGTACTAGTTATTTCGGTATTGTTTCATGGGCGGCCACATCTTCATCAAGTCTTCAACGGTCAACAGGGCGACAAGGAATAGCACAGCTAAACTTGTAGGGCTTGAAGAGCGGAAGAAGCAGCCCTCTCTTGGGGGTGGATACCCAGAGGAGCATGTTTGGAGGCTCAGAGGAAGCAGCCCTTCCACCATCCTTGTCCTGCGAAGCGCTCGTAATGCTTCCAGGAGACATTTATCTTACTGAGAAGCTTCATGGAAATCAGCCGGATTGTTATAAAGTCATAAAAGGAACCGACCCAAGCAAGATAAAAGGATGCGATTTGGAATAAAGGACATTTTGAAATTAGGAAATTGGAACGAGGGGAATAAATACAAAAGAAGAAGAATTAGAAAGAAAATTAAAGAAAAAAGAAATAAATATAGCAACAATAACAGAAACAAAAAAGAAACTAAAAGGAACAAAGGACTTAAAACACTATACTATGTTGTATAGCGGAGTAGAACAGACAACAAGAGCGCAGTGTGGAGTAGCAATTTTAATAGATGAAAAATGGAAGAACAAATTGAATAGCTATGAGTTTATAAATGAAAGAATCCTGATAGCCAGATTTAAAATTGAAAGAGAATATATGATGATAATTGCTGTGTATGCCCCAGAGGAAGGTAAGAAAGAAGAAACAAAAAAAAATTATAAAACATTACAAACATTAGTTGATAAATATACGAAAGATCATCATTTAATAATAAGTGGAGACTTAAATGCCAGAGTAGGCAATGTCCCTATACCTAATGTAATAGGAAATAATGGAGAAATAACAATGAATGATAATGGACAGGATTAGAGAGAGTTTTCAGCCTATAATCAATTAAAAATAATGAATGCCTATTTCCGAAAAAAGGACATACATAAATATACAAGAAGTGGATATAACTCAAGATCAATAATTGACTATTTAATCGTAAACAACAAGCTAGGAGCCTTGGTAAAAGATGTGAGAGTACATAGAGGCAGCGATATATACTCTGATCACTATCTCGTGATAAGTAAAATAAACATAATAGCTAAATGGCGGAAAAATAACAAAGAACAAAAGAAACCAAGAAGAAGTATATAAAGTATATTTATTACAAGATCAAAGTATTAGACAACATTATGAAAGCAGAATGAATAAATATATATCAGAGATAGCGACGTCAGAAGATATAAATATTGAATGGAAAAATGTATCAAATGTAATACATAAAACAGCAAATGAGATATTAGGAAAGAAAAATAGAATAAGAAATAGGAAGGGCTTGAGAACTTGGAATGAGAATATACAAAACACAGTGAATGAAAAACAAAAAGCATATCATACATACTTACGACTGAAAACAGAAGAATCTTATGAAGAATATAAAATGAAAAGGAGAATTGCTAAAAGCATTATAAGAAAAGCCCATCAGGAGTCATGGGATAAATTTATAAGCTCAGTAGAACATGATATGTACGGAAGACAAGAAATAGGTTATAAATTAGTGAAACATCCAAATCAGACTGAGAAAGATTCTGCCAGATTGAATATAATCCCAGAACAAGAATGGATCCAACATTGTGAAAAACTTTGGAAAAAGGAGGAAATTGAAGGAAAGGAGAACAATGAGGAAGAAATAAAAAGTGGAAAATATTGATGTAATAGACTTAAATGAATTAGAAATGGCTTTGAAAACCACTAAGAATAGGAAAGCAACAGGATTAGATAATATAAATATGGAGTTAGTCAAATATAGTGGAATATTGTGTAAACTACGAATACTTCATCTAATTAATATATGTTGGCCGACCTATGGGATTCCAACCACTTGGAAAACAGCAATCGTGAAGAATATATTCAAAAGAGGAGACCGGAGAAATTGCGAGAATTACAGAGGGATTAGCTTAATGAATACTGGCTACAAGATATATACGAAAATAATAAATAATAGATTGAGAAACATAACAGAAGTAATAATAAATGAAAATCAAAGTGGATTCACAAAGGGAAGGTCATGTACAGACAATGTATTTACACTGAAACAACTCATTGAAAAGAGAAGAGAACATAACTTAGAAACTCACATAGGATTTATAGATTTGGATAAGGCCTTCGATCGAGTAAACAGACAAAAATTATGGGAAATATTACGAATGAAAGGATACCCGCTGTGCCTTGTTGAAACAATAAAGAAATTATATGAAGACACAAATATAATTATAGATACCGGATTCAAAAGAACAGATGAAATCAAAACAAATACTGGATTACGACAAGGATGTAGTTTATCACCCACTTTGTTTAATATATATATATATATATATATATATATATATATATATATAGACGATATTTTAAATAAATGGAAAGTTTTAGTGAATCCAGGAATAAGAATGGATAATAAAGTGTGCATAAATAATCTTCTATTTGCTGACGATGTAATCATAATACAGAAAAATCAAGACGACTTACAGAAATCAATGCATGCATTAAATGAAATATGTAAATTATACGACCTAAAGATTTCTGTAAGGAAAACGAAGACCATGGCTTTTAGAGGAAGAGATCCAGTGAGATCCAAAATTATTTTAGAAAATCAAAGTATAGATCAGGTGTCTAGTTTCAAATATTTGGGCTGTGATGTTGGCTACAATGTGGAAAGAGATATTGACTCCAAAATAAATAAATTTCAGACGGTGTGTGGAACAATACAGACAACATTCAAAAATAAAATTAGAAAAGAAACCAAGATAAAAATGTATAATGTTATGGCGGTTCCCACAATATTGTATGGATGTGAAACTTGGGCTCCAGTGAAAAGACAGAAGGATAGAATACAGACGGCGGAGATGAGGTTCCTAAGACAAGTAAAAGGATGTACAAGACTTGATAGAATAAGAAATGAGGATATAAGAGAAGAATTGAAAGTACAGCCTTTATTGGATAAAGTCACGAATTACAGACAAAAATGGATTGATCACATGGATGGAATGAGTAAGGAGAGATATCCATTGTTAGCAAGAAATTATCAAGCAAGAGGAAGACGTGATGTTGGAAGACCTAGAAGACGTTGGGCTGATGCTATATGAAGTCGGAACGGGCAATTGCCTAATCCCTGGAGTGATGATGATGATGACGTTTGTGTTAAGTTCATGTTGAATTTATGATTTTCTCTTCTGATCATATAATGTGCAACCTGCTAAGGAACTCAGAAGTCTCCTTTCATCCAATATGTGTAAACTGACGCTTATTTAATGTTAATATCTCGATGTCTTATAGGAGAAATGGGACAGCCATTGGGTTTGTAAAATTTAATAGTCTCAGATTTCACTTTCTTTGATTAATGTTTTCTTCATAGTTCCTGACAATAGCTGAAATGTGCTTTTTTTTCTTAGGTAGGGATAATCAAAATTGTGAATTGTTCTAAAATGTTGGTTGTTTGGAACCGTCTTGTTTCTTAACGTGCTTTTTCCAATAATAGACATTTTTGTTTTTGTTGTACAAATTTGTAAATCATATTGTTTAGCTATTATACATAATTTTGTACTGTGCGTCCAAGCAATGAGATGGACTACGAGGAGGCGGTTACTTGTTTTGTTTTTGCTATGCTGGTTTTGTTTTGTTACAGTGATATAAGAACTCGTAGTGCACCAAATCACCACTTCAAGCCATCGCTTGGACGCACAGTATTACTTGTTATAGATTATCCTCAGAATCCGCAATAACAATCTGATCATGAATATATATAAATATCATCATCATCATCATCATAGTCCATGATTTTAGGTCATTTGTTGACCTGTTTCGGCCTCAGTAGAAACACCATCCAAAAGCAATTTGAGTGGACGTCCTGGTTTCCTTCATCCTGCAAATTGATAGCTTAACATTTGTTTGGATACGATATCCTGTAATCTTTCATTCGATGAACAGGTTACAATCAGAAATTTTGTTTTCTAAAGATTCCATGTATTAAAGAAAGGTTTAGTATTAATTATAATGAATGATTTATTTTAAAATTTCAAAGAATAAAACTAAAATTTTAACATTTAAAGGACATGATACATTAAGAGCAAAAATAGTAATTGATGATAAAATTTTACAGCACGTGAACAGTTTTAAATATCTAGGTTTCAATTTATCATATGTTAAAATTGAAGATATTAATGAGAAAATAATTAAATTTAATCTAATGTGTGGCACTATTAAAAGAACTCTTAAAAACACAAGATATGAAACAAAAATTAAATTTTATAAATTAATGGCTGTTCCAGTATTGATGTATGGATCAGAATGTTGGATGATCACTAAAAGACAAGAACAAAGATTGGAAGCAGTTGAGATGCGATTTTTAAGAAATATAGCAGGATATACTCTGCTGGAGAAGAAAAGAAATGAAGATATATGAAAGGAACTAAATATTTTCAAATTTACAGACCGAATAATTAAATATAGGAACGACTGGAAAGAATATATTGATAGAATGCCAGAAGGAATATTTTCAAAATTATTGCTAAATTATAAACCGCACGGAAGGAGAAATTTTGGACGCCCACACAGAAGATGTTATGAACAATTTTAACAATTCTAGCTTTCATGAAACCGGAACGAGCCAACAGGCTTAATCCCTGGATGATGATGATGATGATGGTGATTTATGCCCTGGTAGCCTCTGCTTATTTTGTTACATAATTATACATTACGTTTGAGATTGACTAGGCTATATTACTACTTCTTCATCTCACCTAGTAGATACATTTTACATGTCATCCGGACCTTACAATGACATGACCTGTCGAGAGAGGGATTTTAAACTGTAGATAACACATATTTTTTCGATTACAGAAGGATATGGAGTGGTCAGCTCAATGTAAGGGCGTCCTCCGAGACAACACAACATTTAGACGAAACACACCGTTCACACATACATTCATCTAACATGGCGAATATGATAATGATGACTGTGATTGTCAAATTATGTTCGGGGAGACCGTTTGGGCCTTAACGTTTCACGTAATTTGTCTTACAGGCGAGGAAAACCCCCAAAAAAATCATCACCCTTGAAACTTGTCCCGACCGGGGATCCAAACTGGTCCCGTTGAATACGGTAGCGACGCTACCCCGAGACCACAGCGATGTGCCTATCAATAGCCTACATATGGGAAAAGTGCTTCCGTTTTGAGAATATCATAGTTCTTGGAACAGAAATACTGTATTTGAGGGTCATTTTATCAGTGAAGTACTTTCATCAGATCTACATCGAAAAATAAAAATGAATGGCATTTTCTAAATTACGTATAATTATTATTTATATGTTTTTCTGATCTTAAACCGCTGATGATTTTTTTCTCACAAGATTGTCTTGCGACATTTCATATATTCTCTCCTAGCATTGGCGGTATTGTAACTCACTTCTGAGTTCGGGACATCTAGAAGGCGGACCTATGTTACGTCAATGATGCGATGCGTGATAAATTATAACGAAGAACCTGGAGAGTCCTTAAATCTATACTTAATCTAAATTCCAGATTGTGAGCGACCAAAAGTATAAATTCATTTTAAGGAAAAATGCATTTGAGCTAATCACAAATCGAACTCGGGACCTGAAACTGTAGTCAGAAGCTCTGACCAAAAACCACGAGACTAGTCAAGCCTAATATATAACATAATAAAGCACTAGCGTAACTAGAATAAAGTTTACAACAACAAATATAACAACAAAGAACAAAAAGGACAACAAAAATAACAACAAAAATAAAACAAAAAGAACAACAAAAATAAAACAAAAAGAACAACAAAAATAAAACAAAAAGAACAACAAAAATAAAACAAAAAGAACAACAAAAATAAAACAAAAAGAACAACAAAAATAAAACAAAAAGAACAACAAAAATAAAACAAAAAGAACAACAAAAATAAAACAAAAGAACAACAAAAATAAAACAAAAAGAACAACAAAAATAAAACAAAAATAACAACAAAAATAAAACAAAAAGAACAACAAAAATAAAACAAAAAGAACAACAAAAATAAATCAAAAAGAACAACAAAAATAAATCAAAAAGAACAACAAAAGTAAATAAAAAAGAACAACAAAAATAAAACAAAAACAACTTCACCAATAAAAACAACTTCACCAACAAAAATAGCAAAAACAACATCGACAACAATGGCAACAACAACAATGGCAACAACAACAATGGCAACAACAACAATAGCAACAATAGCAACAACAATAGCAAAAACAACAACAACAATAGCAAAAACAACAACAACAATAGCAAAAACAACAACAACAATAGCAAAAACAACAACAACAATAGCAAAAACAACAACAACAATAGCAAAAACAACAACAACAATAGCAAAAACAACAACAACAATAGCAAAAACAACAACAACAATAGCAAAAACAACAACAACAATAGCAAAAACAACAACAAAAATAGCAAAAACAACAACAAAAATAGCAAAAACAACAACAACAATAGCAAAAACAACAACAACAATAGCAAAAACAACAACAACAATAGCAAAAACAACAACAACAATAGCAAAAACAACAACAACAATAGCAAAAACAACAACAACAATAGCAAAAACAACAACAACAATAGCAAAAACAACAACAACAATAGCAAAAACAACAACAACAATAGCAAAAACAACAACAACAATAGCAAAAACAACAACAACAATAGCAAAAACAACAACAACAATAGCAAAAACAACAACAACAATAGCAAAAACAACAACAACAATAGCAAAAACAACAACAACAATATCAAAAACAACAACAACAATAGCAAAAACAACAACAATAGCAAAAACAACAACAATAGCAAAAACAACAACAATAGCAAAAACAACAACAATAGCAACAACAACAATAGCAACAACAACAATAGCAAAAACAACAACAATAGCAACAACAATAACAACAATAGCAACAACAATAACAACAATAGCAACAACAACAACAATAGCAACAACAACAATAGCAACAACAACAACAATAGCAACAACAACAACAATAGCAACAACAACAACAACAATAGCAACAACAACAACAACAATAGCAACAACAACAACAACAATAGCAACAACAACAACAACAACGATAGCAACAACAACAACGATAGCAACAACAACAACGATAGCAACAACAACAACGATAGCAACAACAACAACGATAGCAACAACAACAACGATAGCAACAACAACAACGATAGCAACAACAACAACAATAGCAACAACAACAACGATAGCAACAACAGCAACAACAACAATAGCAACAACAATAGCAATGTACCGAAATCAAGATTTCGGTACAGGGATTACGTCATGCTGCGCAACCTATACGTCATCGCGTCTCAATTTCGTGTGTGATCTTTGTGAACAGTGCCAAATGCTCCCCTACCTACCCCTTCCCTTCCTAGTACGCCCCGTGTGCTATCGCGCATACCCCACTCTCCTTGTTAACTCTAATAAAGAGCTGTGTTTTCTAACATCAGATCATCATCTGTTTAGTTATCGTCGGAGTCTAGTCAATGTGGCTCAGAAGTGCTGGTTTAGTTTGTTAGTCCTTTATGCTAGGGTGGGGCCGCAACCCTAGGCTGGACTAATGTGAGTGTAAATGTACGTATGTTTGTTTATATTATTTTTGTATAGATGATCAAGGATAGAATTATTTTCTTTGTTAAATTAATTATTTATTTATTTATTTTCAATGTTAAATCTGACTATCTTTTTGACTCGCATTAAAACTTTAGTTGTCTATTTTAAATATTTTGCCTATTCATTTAGTAGCTAGGCTATGTCAGATATGAAAGTAAAAATTCCAAAGCTTACTCAAGCGTATGTGAGTTCCTCTTTCCTTAAAGCTTCCACGATTATAGCTTGTAGCTTACTGCACATTACATGTTTGATAATTTATTAAGGAAAGATGAATTAATCTTTGCCTTTTATGGGCCCGGTCAAAGATATCTTAATTTGAGCAGTGTATGTTTTCTATTCAAAATATTTATCAACAACAATGGTTTGATCCAGCACCAACAAGCGGTGTAATCTTTGGTAGTAGATCGCGTGGTTAAAGGGTTCAAGTCCCGGTGCAATTTTTGGTAACATTGAGCGTGGTTACGCCGGTGCAACAACAACAACAACAACAATAGCAACAACAACAATAGCAACAACAACAACAACAATAGCAACAACAACAACAATAGCAACAACAACAACAACAATAGCAACAACAACAACAATAGCAACAACAACAACAATAGCAACAACAACAACAATAGCAACAACAACAACAATAGCAACAACAACAACAATAGCAACAACAATAACAACAATAGCAACAACAACAACAATAGCAACAACAACAATAGCAGCAACAACAATAGCAACAACAACAACAATAGCAACAACAACAACAATAGCAACAACAACAACAACAATAGCAACAACAACAACAATAGCAACAATAACAATAGCAACAAAAAGAACAATAGCAACAAAAAGAACGATAGCAACAAAAATAACAATAGCAACAAAAAGAACAATAGCAACAAAAACAACAATAGCAACAAAAACAACAATAGCAACAAAACAACAACAATAGCAACAATAATAGCAACAATAACAACAATAGCAACAACAACAATAGCAACAAAAACAATAGCAACATCAATTATAATAACATCAATTATAATAACAACAACAATAATAATAACAATAACAACAACAATAACAATAATAACAACAATAACACCAACAATAATAACAACAACAATAATAACAACAACAATAATAACAATAATAATAACAATAATAATAACAATAACAATAATAACAATTAACAACAATAATAACAACAATAATTATAATAATAATAATAACAATGTAATAAAAATAACAATAATGTGTTTAAACTGGAAAAGGCAATGTCATTGAAGTCTCCTCTTCCACTTTATCATTGCACATAACATCGTTACACTGTATAGATATTATAAAATGGTGAGACTTAAGAATCAAATTAATAAATTAGTCATTAAAGAAACCATTTTTAAAAATAAATGGTTACTTCTTTTCTGAAATGTACATATAGAGTTTCGTTGTGGGTGAATTTTGTACGATAATTTACTTGTGCTTCACAGCGCATGTCCAATAAATTCTGTCCTTAATTATCACGTCATCATTAACACAACAGGTACGTGACATTGCTAAAGCTGTAATTGTGTCAGTAGAAGCAGCAGCATTCATATGTCAGTGTGCGTGTTATATCATCGTTCAACGATCCTTACTCGGTAATCCTGTTCCAGAAAATCATCAATAAATAAAACCTTGTAACGTAACATTATCGGCTCAAGTCGCCTCAGTGACTGCAAAGCACTATACTGCCTAATCCCTCAACATTTTAAATAGTTAATTTCATTTTTACACTTTAATGCAAATGTCTTCTCTAAAATATTCTGTTGTGGCAATGTGTTTGAAAAAAAAAACTTTAAAAAATTAGATTTCTCTTTGATACGAGTCATAGGGAGAGCTGCTGTTACCTTAGGAATATACAGGATTGCTATTCAGTAAAATGTGTTATTTTTACTTAATATTTAGATTCGGTTTTTCAACGAAAAATATCTGGATCCGAAAAGGAATAAACTTTACAAAAGTGAAACGTATATTAATGAAATATACAGTCTGCTAGCTAAGAGAAAAGTTTACAAGAGCGATATGATTTAGAATTCAAGCACCTGCAACAAAAACATTATATTTTGAAACTAATAAAACAACGGAGTTGTATAATTCCACAAATAAAATGTTCTTATATTGCTTAAGAGACAAAGTTCATGTTTCAAATTATGTTATTTAGTTTATACCATGTAGGCCTACTTGAATTGGTTTTTTTTATTTTACATATAACATTTATTTCTCACATACAAATACAAGTACGGACAAGGCAAGCGACAAGCAAAATTATTCACAGCGCGCGTCGGAAATCTAACTTAAGCCGCAGGTGTAGGAGTATATGATAGGGTCTCTACTACGCATGCCACAGGGACATACATATCATGAAGTACTGCATAAGTATTAACACCTGAGAATAGCTGCACTTAAAAATAAATGACAGCATTGTTTAATGCAGTTTATATTTTGGACTGTAACTTCCCGATTCTTCACCAATTTGTTCAAATTTCACGTGGATACTCCTACACTACGATAAGACCCTTTGCATTCTCTTCAATAGGAGATCTATCAATTGATTGTTTTTTTTCTCTCAATACAGAAGATAATGGATTTGCAAAATTGTATCAATATCTTCTTCTTCGTCACGGTTTAGGCTTATTTACTAGCCTGTTCCGGCAGATTGCTGCTGTTTCCATCTTTTCTTTGGTCTTCCCAAACTACTTCTTCGTGATTAATAGTTGTATGCTGCTTTTGATATTCTACTCCGTCATCCTTGCTAAGTGTTCTTTCCAGTTTGTTCTGTATTTCACAACTGTTGTGTTTAATTCCTCTACTTTTAGTTCTTATTTTTACGTTGTGTTTTGTCCGTTCTTTGATATCCTGCTATTGGTCTGAGGAATTTCATTTCAGCATCTTGTATTCTAGTAGATTGTATTAATTAATTTCAAAATAATCACCAAGCTTTATACTGAATATGTGACGTCAGTGCATACAAGTCACCTCCTTACCACTTACAAGCACAAACAGTTGACGTAATCATTAGGAATTGTGCCCTAACAGGTAGGGCACTAGCAGTGAGTTTCTGTGCTTACTTTATTTGTTACTTCATACAAAGTGTTTTCATAGTCATCTGACTGGTATCGAAACACTATTTTCTTTAATTCAAAGTCTGTTCTCATAGTACATCTCTCATAAAACGATACAGTACATACATAAGTAACTTCATACTTGACTCGATCCTTATCGTAAGTAATGTCACGAGTGATTTCCAAGTCATCGATAAATTCACGAATCACGAAGTGACGAGTGAATTCATCTAGAGGATTTGGAAATCAAGAGTGGCATTTGTTAGGACTATTTAACGAATACAATTAAGCCGTTTACTAAAAAATTATTATTTAAATATAGTTACCGGTATTTTAAAATATTTATATATTATATAAGTTATATATATAACGGCGATGTTAGAAAAATCAGAAATGTTAGATTATGTATATTCACTGTAACATGATCATATTATTTATTGACAAATAGGATCACAATATTATAAGAATGCACCCTAGTGGAGAAATAATGAAACACATCAAACTGTATAATATAATCAACATTATAGGTTATTCATTTCTTTTTTTTTAGTATAATCATGGAATCTATTCATTGTTTGCTATATTCAATGTATTTGTTGGAGAAAAATGATGCTCTGACCTGTTCAGAATATTAGAAGGAGGAGCTTTCTTTATCACAAAAGCAGGATCTGATAAAAACAAATCGATAAAGAGCGAGTTGAAACTCGACTGTCATTGTACAAAATTCATTGTAACATGATTGGTCATTGACTACCGTTTGGGGCATGAGTTAAATAGTCCCTGATAATCACATGTTAGCAGTTGTTTACCATATATGCTATAAACTGTAGCGATAATACTTTAATTTGATGTTTTGCTATTTGCATGTAAATGCTTAGACAATGCTCATAAATACCAAACATCCAAGACAGTAAATAAATAAATTCTGGAGTTGGAGCGGACGCCGAAAGAACTAATATGTACTGGAGTTAAATATCGACAGCATAATTTTGTTCTCCACCGCAGGTGCTAATGTCGTTGCCACAGACGCAACGGGATCCGCGTTCGATTCTCGGCCGGTACAAGTCTCCTTATTAAGCCTAAGATTGTATGTGTTGTTCCTCACCTTTAAGACAAATTACAGGAAATTTTAAACCCCAGATAGTCCCGGGACACCATGTGGCGGCCTTAGTAATCATCCTTATCTTACTTTCCTTCTTTCGTTAGTATGGCCAGTTCTTTTATTGAATGGTCGTGTTGTTTCAGAGATGACCTCACTCATCAAGAAGGCCTGCTTTCCTTTGTGTGATAAAAAGAGTGTGTGATCCAAGGTTGAAATTCTCTCCCGATAGGTTATTTGTGTATGGCCTGGGTGGCGTGAGACAAAACTGCGTACTAAGGAAAAGGGAGAGAGATTTCTGTTTGAGTTAATAAAAGGACAGAATATTTAGATATGGAGAGAGACCATGTGCAAATTTTAACGGATCGTTATAAATTCAGTGGATATGACTTTGAAATAGGATGGAGGTGTTAACTTATATAACTGGATGTCGAAGCTCAAGCGCTTGGGCGACTTCCAGATTTTGGAATGAATGACAGTCTCCACCCGCACACAGCTGACGTATTTATTCAGCGGCGCTAAACGCCCGATTCAAAAGCGTGTGGTATTATGAATGGTTAAATAAATATGCTAAACTGGCTTTCACTGCAGAAGTAACCAGCAGTAAAAAATACTTGCAAATGAAGTTAGCTAGTTTACGTTCACTGTATTAATCACGGCAGAGAGCACCATTAGCGGAGGCAGAAAAAAATCCTTCCCAATTAGTTTAAATTTGACACTGAAAATTTATTTTCAGTTACGATGTCAGGGTTTTTTTAAATCTTATAATATTATATTAATTTTTCTCATTAGCTATGCCAAAAAGTATTTTTAACGCTTTATCGTGTATCGCAGGGATAAAAAAAATCACGTAAAATGATAAAAATACATAACTCCAATTTTTTATTTATCGTCTTCTCTCAAAAATACATATTTTAAAAAATTGTTATGACTATTTAACTCATGCCCCAAATGGGAGTCAATGACCAATCACGTTTCAATGATTTCTGTTTTACAACCAGAGTCGTGTTTCACTAAATATTTATCAGTGTTAAATTTACCATATTAAAGAAAGCTCCTCCTTTTTAATATTCTGAATAGGTCTGACCATTATTTTGCAGTATCTGAGCCTGCAAGAAATACGGCTACCAGATTGTACTAATAGTGTATAGATGTCAACACATAGCGCTTGCAGGAGATAATATAAAAACATTTGTAGCAATTTATTATACCACCAAAAAAAGAAACCACTGTTTGCACTTTCTTAAATACATTTTTTCCCAGGTAATAATCCAGAAAAATATAATTGTCATATTTACACCATACGACATCAGAAACGAATTAATATACAGTTTGATGTGTTTCATTTTTTCTCCACTAGAGAGCATTCTTACAATATTGCGTTGCTTTGGCAATAAATAGTATGATCTGGTTGTAGTGATAAACAAAAGAAGCAGATGAAGCGTACCTATCGTTTCTCATTTGTTTTCTAACATCGTCGTTTATATTAAATATATAAATATTTTAAAATAACTATATTTAAATAATGATTTGTGAGTAAACAGCTTAATTTTATTCGTTAAATAGTCCAAATTCTCTAGATAAATTCACTCCTCACTTTGTGAGTCGTGAATTTATCGATCATTTGGAAATCACTCGTGGCATTACTTATGAGAATTCCCCTCTATGTTACATTATCGCAGGGTTTACAAAATGCAGGTAATTCACGAAATTTTATATTTTCTTCATCATCTAGTTTCGAGTCTAACACATGTTGGCTAGAGTTAAAATGAGTGGAATTCGTCCCATTTTCAACCCAAAGTCTCTGTCTTTACGCGTTGCCGTTCTACATTGAGCTGCTAAGATTCCTTTTCTCGACCAAATCGAAATTTTCTCTCTTTAAACCCGAGTCTGTTACAAGGTATTCAATTTCACCTATCCTACTAGCCTGCAGATTTTATCACTAGATTTATAATTCACCACATAAAAAATTGACATGATCCATTACAATGGGGATTAATGGCAGTTAAATTCTTGATTCAGGACTCTAATGCCACCTTCGCTCTACATTAAATAATGCAGCCAACGCCAGTGGTATCGAATCGTATGCACCATAACAAATTCGTTCTGCTTACGGTAACACAGAACATTTTATTAGATGACAATGATCTTTGAATTTCAAATAATTTGAGCTAAAATGCATTCTTACTTATGTTTTCAACTTCTTTATAGATGCTTTAATATCAAGGTCATATCGCCTCTTAAAATCTTTAAGTGTAGCTATTGGTCCGTGTGTTTATATTGCAAACTTGTTATGTGTTTTTAAACATGTCGAATATGATATGATGATTGTAATGCTCGGAGACTATTTGAGCCTAAACATTTTTCCCATTTTGTCTTAGATGCGAGGAAAAACTGCAGAAAAATCCTTAACTAGCAGTCTATTCCCTACCCGGGATAGAATCTGGGCCACAACATATATCTTTATTTATTGTAACGTAAATAGTGGTGTGTGTGTGTGTGTGTGTGTGTGTGTGTGTGTGTGTGTGTGTGTGTGTGTGTGTGTGAGAGAGAGAGAGAGAGAGAGAGAGAGAGCGCGAGAGAGAGAGTGATCATTAAATGATATTCTAGTTTCTGTTTTGCTTGTGTCAATCAATGACATTTATTCGTGCTCAAGCGTGCCGAATTTATCCTCTCATAATTTTTTGATACAATGATTGGCTAAATATTTTAACTGTGTAACCTTACTCTACCCCAAGTTAGATTCCCAAAAAGTGAGCCGCTGCACCATGTTGAAATTATGGCATTAATCTCCTTTTCAAAATATGTTAGTTCTTTCGCCAAATTCTTCGCTGTAAACAAACTTTTGGTAAATACAACAACACCTAACTAACTATAGTACTTGCTGGTACAAAACTGCCATGTATAACAATGTCTTATTATCATTTCACACTTTATCAAAATTAGAAGGACTAAAAGAGCTCAAGGGTAGGAAAACAATCTAAATGGTACCTGTATCCGTTGGTCTGAGAGTCGCCTTAAATAAAACATCTCCGAGCAAATTCCATAATACACTTAATTATTATTTCTAATTGGTTGATTGATGAATAGGTTAAGATTTTACGAATTGAAATCTGGTTATACCCCCAATAACCCAGACAAGACCTAATAGTCTGATAGAACTCACGTCCGCACGGCCATGAGCCTAAGGGTTCGGTAGTACAATAAGTTAGTTACGTAGTAGTCTGTTAGACATATTAAAGAATATCCCATATATCAAACTAAAAAAGACAATGATAACTGCATTGATTTTAAATCATCTTTACAGTTTCATGGACATTGTAACATTGAGCGATTTAAACACAATTGTAATTAGCATAGTGAACTAAGTTTATGGGAAAATCGTATTTACATTACTTTCACTCTGTATTTTCCAAGCCGTAATTATGAGCACACTATATGAATAATAAAGCAGCACATTTCGATGTAAATGGAATTCTTGTGTGTAGTGCAGAACATACGAGCTCTGTTCTTGACTCGTGACAAGTGATGATGACGCTGAGGACAACGAATATCGGCTTCCGATATCCTGTGCTATGCTATTGAGTTTCCTAAACACGTTTCTCCGCTGAAAGAAACAATGTTCTTTATTCTCTACTAAAGTTGATAATAGTTTTGATAGTTATTGTATCATATATAATTGTTGATAACTGTATGTGTATATATATATATATATATATTATTTTTCTTATTTATTTTTCTTATCATACCATATTAAGCTTGCATTGCTCAATGTTAAAGATTTAATTATAACATCGATAAAGCGTCACTGCTATAAAGTAATAAATATTCTCTTTAATTTGCTTACTTGATATAGTCAGCTACTAGATGGCAGTGAAGACAGTGTTCTCGCGACATCTAGTAATAATGGAGAGTATAATACATATATAAAAAAAAATGTTTGAATTCGATTCGTCTGGTAGTGTAATGGATATCACGCTGAGGTACAGACTCAGAGATCCGGGTTCGAATCCCGTCCAGGCATTTATTTTTCTTATACAATATATATATATATATATATATACACACATACATATTCCAGATTTTTGCGGATGTAAATATGATTAAGAAAATTTTCTTGCATTTCGACATGGAAAACCCAAGAAACGTTTATCAATTATGTATATTAACGATTTTCACAATGTTTTAATTCATTCTTGTTTATAGACGATGTAACGTACATGGATATATCATGTCTAGAATCACTGGTAATATTCAGATGATTGTGATTTTACTCTTCTTCTTCGTCACGGTTTAGGCTTATTTACTAGCCTGTTCTGGCTCCAAATTGCTACTGTTTCCATCTTTTCTTTGGTCTTCCCAAACTACTTCTTCCTCGTGGTGAATAGTTGTATGCTGCTTTTGGTAATCCTTGCTAAGTGTTATTTCCAGTTTATTCTGTATTTCACTATTGTTGTGTTTAATTCATTTACTTTTAGTTGTCTTATTTCTGTGTTATGTTTTTTGTCAGTTCGATATCCTGCTATTGGTCTGAGGAATTTCATTTTAGCAGCTTGTATTCTGGCAGATTGTTGTGTTGTCACTGTCCATGTGACTTTATTCACTTGTTTTAATAAACTACGAAATGGATCCTGGCAATTAAATTACTGCCCAGTATTTTCGTTAAAGGCTGACAAAAGCCAGGAAGATAACTGTGGCAGATTAATCGGCACCGGGATTAAAACCGGGACCTTCTGAACAGGAGTCTCGAACGATACTGTCTTAAGTCAACTCATTCAATATTCGTAACATGGATTTCCGGCCGAAATATGAATCCAACTTGTTTCAATTTACTGTAATATATTCATTGGTTATAGTTGGAGATGTCATGGAGCTTGAAATTGTGGTCATAGAAATTATTTCAATTTTTTTTTATTGCGTAACCTTTAGGGAATAGACATAGGAAGCCCTAGCATAGGTGGGAAGGGAAATTTCGGATAGATCTTAGGGAACAGATAAAGGAGTTATGAACGAAATTCTGTTGGCTGAGTTTATGAATTGGTGAATATGGCTTTGAACCTACTGTTTCCATAAACCATAATACTGGTTAACTACACTCGTCAATAAAAATGAACTTTTTTCTTTCACAAGAATAAAAAATAATATATTCTGTAAGTATTTTTCATACTGAATTCAAATATCATTTCAGTTTTTCCCGGTCAGGCGGGAGTTTTGTGTGATATTCATTTTAATTTTTTTAATACTACTCATTCTGACTTGCTTAGAAAGTGGTCGATAGTGATGTTCGGGCGTATTATGCATCTGAAACATCTCTCTTGTTGGTCCAACAGTAGTCAACCAGCATGTTAGAACTCCACCTGCCTTAGTATCTGTTTTCCATTGTAGAAATTTGCTGATTATATTGCTCACCGTGCTCATCGCTGACAGCCCCAAGAATTTCTGGGACAAAGTCTAAGTGAGAGTCAAGAAGTGAATTTTCAAATACCGTTGCTTTATTAGAATCCAGAAGATCAGCCACTAGGCCACGGTAGTTTTCTGCTTTATGGTTTCCAAGGAAATTGCAATATATATTTTTTAAAACTTCCAGGCAGATTTTTCAAGTGAATTTGACAATCCTCAGAATGTTTATCAGTCATTAATGATCACATTTCTGGTCCTATAAAAATTCCATCTTTCAGCTTAGCCTCCATGATTTTGGAAAAATTTTCGATTTCAAGTACAAGAATCCTTCAGAAAATATATCCATACATTTGACGAAATTTTTCATTACTCCTAATTTAATATGCAATGGAGGTAAATATATTTTTTTTCAGAATTCACTAAAGGGACATGTGACACATTTTCCTGGCCAGGAGTAAGAGATTCACGTTTAGGCCATTATTTTTTAACATAGTGAGACTGACACATCACAATGCCAGATTAACAGGTCTGAGCATGACAAAACATGAATGAACTGAGCAGTCTTGTCTTTTGATGCTTCCGCATGACATTATATATAATTTCCTTGAATACAACTTGAATAAAATCGCTAAATATAGAGTTACGGTTCATATGAAAGGTCAAAGAGAATGCTAAAATAAGATTTTAAGAAGTAACTATCACAAAAAAACTGTGCCTGATGGAAAAATTATGACTACATTTCTGATTTCTGTATGAAAACATGCACTAGATTCACTAATCATATTTCTTGTGAAGAATACCTTGACGACCAGTATTATATTCATAGTTAACAATCTAATTAAATTATGAATTTACAAGATTAAAATACTTTGAAGACATATTCCTGGAAAGTGAACCACTATCGGTATACACCAAAAAATCTCACAGAAATGAAATCTTGGAAACTGATATTTTATCGGGGTTATTTGTCCAGAAAATGTTTCATTCCAACAAAGTCGGAACGTCTTAAATGTTATATAACCTCAAATATAAATTTCTTAGAATTCCTCCAATCAACACTTAACTGTCAATAACCATACATTCTCGTACATGTGTCATAAATCGACACAATATTATCATATCTGAAATATATTCAGTCATAGGAGACTACTAACTACCTTACATTACTTTTATGTAAAAATAATCATAAGTAATGCCACGAGTGATTTCCATATTATCGAAATTCACGACTCACGAAGTGAGAAGTGAATTTATCTAGAGTATTTGTAAATCAAAAGTGACATTTGTTAGGACTATTTAACGAATAAAGTTAAGCTGTTTACTCACAAATCATTATTTAAATATAGTTATTTTATAATATTTATATATTTAATGTAAACGGCGATGTTTGAAAACAAATGAGAAACGATTGGTACGCTTCATTTGCTTCTTTTGTTCATCACTGCAACCAGATCATATTATTTATTGCCAAAGGAACGCAATATTGTAAGAATGCACTCTAGTGAGGAAAAAATGAAACACATCAAACTGTATATTAATTCATTTCTGATGTCCTATGATGTAAATATGACAATTATATTTTTCTGGGAAAATACATTTAAGAAAGTGCAAAGGGTGGTTTCTTTTTTGGTGGTATAATCAATTGCTACAAATGTTTTTATATTAACTCCCGCATGCGGTATGTGTTGACATTCATGCACTATATATACAATCTGGTAGCCGTATTTCTTAGTGAGTCAGTCACTGCAAAATAATGCTATGACCTATTCAGAATGTTATAAAAGGAGGTGCTTTCTTTATTATGATAACCTTTAGTTGGTAAATTCTAGGCGAAACACGACTGTGATTGATTGTAAATAAAAAATCATTGTTACGTGATTGGTCATTGACTCCCATTTGGGGCATGAGTTAAATAGTCATGCTAAATTCTTAATATTCTATAGTATTCTATAATAATTCTGCCCGAGGGCAGGTCTTTCACTGCAATCATAGCATTTTCATGCTATGCTTTGCAGCTTTACTAGGGAATTATAGGTGTGGTAGCTTCCCATTGCTTTCCACACCGGTGAAGGACATGATAATGATAAGGTTGATGATGGCCGGATGATTTTTGCGGACCGTTTGGCCCTAAGCTTCCTGACATTTGTCTTACAGTTGAGGAAAAACCCCGGAAAAAACTTCACCCAGCAGCCTGTCCCGACCGGGAATCGAACCCGGGCCCACTGACAAGACAGCACAGCGGTGGACATTCTAATATATAAAAGGAAAGAAAATATGGGTCATCTTAAACGTTATATTTCACCTAATTTTTATCTCACATTTTCTTATATTTCACAATGCTGAATTTGAATTTATTTTGACATTTTACATATAATTTATTTCCTCCATACAATAATAATACCCATATCCTGAAATCCGAAGTGTTTCATATTCTGTCCTTTATATTGTAAAAAAAGAATGAACTATATAAACCAGTGATATTTCAATCGGACATTACAATAAATTTGATACAATTGATTATGCAATTGTTATAGTAAAAAAACAATTCTACCTACACATTTCCACAAGTTATTTAACAATGTTGACTCAGGGTATTAATAACATTATCCATCCATAGTAATTCTGCCGGAGGGCAGTTTTTTCACTGCAATCATAGCATTTTATGCTATGCTTTGCAGCTTTACTAGGGAATTGTAGGTGTGGTAGCTTCCCGTTGCTTTCCACACCGGTAAAGGATGAGGATGATGATAATGATAAGGATGATGATGCTGATAAGGATAATGATGATGGCCATATGATTTCGGAGACCGTTTGGGCTTTCAAGGTTTCCTAACATTTGTCTTACAGACGAGGAAAAACCCCATAAAAACCTCACCCAGAAAAACTGTCCCGACCGGGGATCGAACACGGGTGCGCTGCGTGACAAGGCAGCACGCTACCTCGAGACCACAGCGGTAGACAATAATATTATAAGAAACAAATGAATTTAAAAAGCAAGTATTACCAATGGGAACTTATGGTAGCGAAAACTGGACAATGAAAAAGACAAAAAGATTAAAACTGCTGAGATGGCTTTTTTTTAAGATCGGTAGCTGCATTTATTCTATTAGATAAACAAAGAAATATAAATATCCGAAACCAATTAAATATATAAAATTTAAATTAAAAAATCAAAGAAAATAAAGAAACTGGTATCAACCTATTTTAAGAATGAAAGAAGGACTAACAAAACTTTGATTAAACTATATACTAAGGCTGCATGGCTCCAGCTTGATTGATAGAACAAGGAATGCGTCAAGCTGGAAGAAAAAAATGATGGGACCATATGTTTAAAATGAGGATAGAACAGGTCGAAAGACTTATACCTTATGGAAGAAGAATATAAGGAACACGGTATGACATACAAGCACCCTTATATTATATAAAAACGAACAGGATTGAGTATTTTCTTCAAATCGTATAGATTTATTGGTTACATTAATACGTTTGGAGTTAATTTCACTTTCACTTCGTTTAGTTTTGTATGTTTATTTAATATACGGTAATTAATAAAGCTGAGGCATGTACGTAAGGAAATGCTGATGAAAATATACTAAAAGCAGTAGAAATGAGATTCACGAGGGAGACTGCAGGGTGTACATTACTCGATCACTGGAGAAATTAAATACATTCTAGAAGAATTGAACATTTAACCTATTATTCATTATAATAGATAGTATTTATTTAATTTCAACAATAGATGGTATTAATTTAATTTCAATACCAGTCTCATGATCTAGTGGCCAGAACGTCTGACTACACTTAATGAGGTACCGGGTTTGAATCGCGCTCAGACCACAGGAATTTTCCTTGAATGGAATTATTCCTACGGTCGCCCATGTTCTGCAATTTAAGTTAAGGTTAGAGAACTCTCCCGGCTATAAATGTTCTTCCTTTACTAATACTTTTATATCCGATTAGCGTTTTAAACTCTTTATGCTTCGTTATCATTTATCACCTATCATATCATCGGCGTAACGCAATTCCGCCTTGCAGGCGCCCTTGCTTCAGAAGTGGATTACAATTTTGCTAATACAAGAAAATAATGCTAGAAATGTTGTAAGACAACCTGGTGGCATCGAATATACTTTTTCAATTACTTCAATATGTTTTTAATTATTTCAATATTCCAATATAATAACAATACGATTCGAACGTGGGCGTGAAGGAAATGAATTAAATTAGACTATTTAACTCATGCCACAAATGCTAGTCAATGACCAAACACGTTTCAATGAATGTTTTTTACAACCAATGACAGTCGTGTTTCACCTCGCTCTTTATTGATTTCTCTTTATCAGCTCCTGCTTTTGTGATAAAGAATGCTCCTCCTTTTTAATGTTCTGAACAGGTCAAAGCATTATTTTTCTCCAATAAATACATTGAATATAGCGAATAATGAAAAGATTCCTTTATTTTACTGAGTTGTTTTACTAAAAAAATAAATGAATAACCCGTAATGTTGATTATGATATATAGTTTGATGTGTTTCATTATTTATCCACTCGGGTGCACTCTTACAATATTGCGATCTTATTTGGCAATAAATAATATGATCAACCAGCAGTGAATGAACATAACCTCACATTTCTGATTTGTTTTCAAACATCGCCGTTTGCATTAAATATACAAATATTTTAAAATAACTATAGTTAAACAATGATTTGTGAGTAAGCAGCTTAATTTTAATTGTTAAATGGTCCTAACAAATGTCACTCTTGATTTCCAAATTCTCTAGATAAATTCGAAATCACTCGTGGCATTACTTATGATAAATGGCATATGGAAACTTGGCACAATTGAATAAAAAAATGTAAATCATTTAATGACAGGATACTATTACGATTCAATATGACCGTGAAAGAAACGGCGAATATTACTCGGAGAGTTTCTTTCTGGCTTCAGGTTTTATTCCGTGACTTAAAACACGAAATTCGCGGTTTTATATCTCTTCAGAAGGAAGCCGAATTAAACATGTTTACTCTCTGAAAATTGTATTATCTACAACTGAGTTTGAACTAGTTAATCTCGGATCCAGAGACAAGAAAGGTAAAGTCCATTCCTCCAAGAGAGTCGAAAGTTAGAAAGAATTATTCTAGTATTCTTCCATCCATGAACTTTTCAACCAAGAATAGCCACATTTTGAAGTAAGAGAATGAAAGGTTTGCTAAACATATAATGTAGTAAGCCGTATTTCTTTATGTAGCCGTATCAAATGCAATCCATCCACACATTGATCTTATCGGAAGTCACGTGAAGAAAATTATGTCTGTTATTTTATCGTCATAAGTTGATGGATTACAGGAATGCGAGCTAGAAATATTCATATTTATTATCTTAAGTATTTCAATCTATATACTAACTTTTCGCATTAGTACTTTTATTATTCATATTTAAAAAAGACATAGTAAATTACCGAGTTGAAATAAAAATTAATGTATAACAACCTGTGACAAATTAACCTTTTGGAATACTTTAAATAAAACATCAGACATGGAAATGAAAGGTAATTTATAATGCATAAAAGCTAATGTAAAAGTATCGTTTTATTAAAAGAGATGGAATTTGTAAACCTATAGTCATTTCACTGCAATATTTCTAGGTAAGTAGATAGATGTTTTATTTAACGATGTTCCTTAACAACTTTAGACATTTCATAGTAATTCTGCCCGAGAGCAGATCTTTCACTGCAATCATAGCATTTCCATACTATGCTATACAACTTTACTAGCGAATTATAGTTGTGGTAGCTTCCCGTTGCTTTCCACACCGGTGAAGAATGATGATAAAGATGAATATGATGGCCGGATGATTTTTGGGGACCGTTGGGCCTTACGTTTCCCGACATTTGTCTTACAGGTGAGGAAAAAGCCCGGAAAAAAACCTCACCCAGAAGCATGTCCCGACCGGGAATCGAACCCGGGCCCGCTGCATGACAAGCCAGCACGCTACCTCGAGACCACAGTGGTGGACACTCAGGACATTAGCTACGCAATTTAAAGCTGGCCTTGAAAAGGGCGAAGAATGTTGTTCGAAAGCCTATTATTATTTCATGTCATCAGATTCTTTTAAATTCAGCAAATATGCACTGCGGGGTTAAAACTTTAATTCTCTTCTGATTGAAGTCATACTCAAATTTTTTACCCTTAATTGTGATAAAAGAAGATCAACGAAGCTAACCGAGGGTGGATTTTCGCGCGCGATGCTATGTCTTTCATTCATTCCTGTACACGAAATGCACAGCTGTAAGTTTACCGGGGGGATTTGTGCAATGCAGGCGACTGCGTGGCGCAAGAGGTTAGACGCTCGCCTCTCACCGCTGTGGTCCCGAGATCGAGTCTGTGTCACTGTATGTGGGTTTTGTGGTGGACAAAACGGGGCTTCGGCAGGTTTTTCTCGAGGTTTTTTTTTCATGTATCCCCTGCTACAATTTAATTACACCATTTCTCCATACTCATCCATTTTATTTAATTTCTCGACCCGATCCTGAGTTGACGCGAGTGGAGGATATTATATTTGTGTTGGGGTCGCGCGATCGAATCTCGGTCACTCCATGTGGGTTTCGTGGTGGACGAAACGGAGCTTGGGGAGGTTTTTCTCAGGGTTTCTTCCATTTATCTCCCGCCACAATTTCATTCCACCATTTCTCCATACTCATCTCTTCCATTTAACTCCATTTCGTTCATCTGCCCCTGTGATAGTGCGTCAGGCGTGGACGGCCGGCACTCCTGTCATTCACAGACCTCTATATATGTATATATGGGATCATCTCATCTCATCCTCAACCCGACCCTGAGTTGGACACGAGTTGAGGATATTATATTTGTGCAACGCGCTAATAATTTTAGAGGCAGGCGTTGAGCCTAGCGCCGACATACCTCCAATAAGAAACGATTTCTATCCCTTCGACAAATTGTTCCGGTATTTGCTTTGCAACTCGGGGAAATCTTAGAAAATCAAGAACGGAACAGTAACGGTAACATTGATCAAGTTCCAATACGCTGGGATGTAAGTCCAGTAGCTACGTTTTTGCCTCCGCTAAAGGATTCGGCATTCATTTTCAATAATGAGAATGAGTTTAAAACTCATCTCCCTCAGCTTTTTGTAACCGAGGATGCCGAACTAGAATTTTCTAGTTATCAGAGCTGTAGTGTTAGGCTGTTGTTGCGTCCTACTGTAAATTCTGAACCTCCAAGTTCTCGTGATTAAAAAATCCTTTGAGAAAATTTAAATCGAAAATCTAGAAACCAGAGGCGAGCGTGATAGCCACTAGTTAACCAGGATCGACTACAATATTCAGACTTTTGAGTTCCGCACATGTCAGATAGTAATCAAGGATGCATTTTATATTTAGAGAGAGTTTATTTTTATTTTGTAAACAAAGGTTCTCTTTATTTGTAACGAATGTTGAATTAGGGGAAAAGAGTGGATTCAATCCTGGGGGGCCAATCATTTAGGTTACTTTTAATCATCATCTTGCATCTTGTAAGCCCATATTTAGGCGCTCTCCCCCTACAGGCAAGAATTTGAACCATACTAATTTAGTTACACTTGTTTACGTATAGATATCATTTGAGTGCCCTTGGTCAGCGTTCCGCCTCATACTGATATCTAGGAAATGAAGGTAGTACTAGGACGGGAAAAATCGGTAAATTTTGCTTAGAGGCCTTTTTATTCAGGCTTAAGGATATTTTACGAGCCTGAAAATCTTCAGACTCGAACCCACGGCTTAAAGTCCCTCCCGGAGGACTTCCTCCCTGGATTTTTCCATCCTAAAAAAATCCATGGACCCCAGCCGGTTTTGAACCCGCGATCCTCGGGACCAGAGGCAAGGAGCATAATCACTAGTCCACTGCGGCCGATTACTTTTGATCATAAGCACAGGCATCTACAAAGCTAAATGCAGTTTAAAAATATCTACTGCCGAGAGTTTGGAGTTTAATTCAGGTTTTGTATTTTGAGCACAACATAGCGATCAGAAATAGTAAATTTCGATCCTTCCTAACACATTAACATATTTGATCCCGGATATCGAACCACAACTTGCTGGCCAAGAGATTTGGAGGACTGCTTGAAATAGGTACAGCTACCGTATAAATTAAATATTGATGTTTACGAAATCGGCCGCGGTGGACTAGTGGTTATGCCTCTGGTCCCGAGGGTCGCGGGTTTAAACCCGGCCAGGGTCGATGAATTTTTTAGGATGAAAAAATCCAACGAGCAAGTCCTTCGGGAGGGATTTTAAGCCGTGGGTCCCGAGTCTGAAGATTTTCAGGCTCGTAAAAGATCCTTAAGCCTGAATGAAAAGGCCTCTAAGCAGAATTTACCGAATTGTCCCGTCCTAGTACTACCTTGGTTCCCTAGATGTCAGTATGAGGCGGAACGCTGACCACGTACCACTGAAATGACATCTATACGAAAACAAGTGTAACTAAATTAGTATGGTTAAAATTCTTCCCTGCAGGGGGAGAGCGCCTAAATCTCTGTTAAGGGAAACATGGGCTTACAAGATACAAGAAGATATTTACGAAACTTGTTAAAATAGCATATCCTCATCCACGTGCAAGAGAGAATGATATGATAGATATAATTATTTAAAAATTGGCTAATTACTTACGTTACAAGATTTGAAAGCCAGGTTCTACGGACGAGGTGAGATGTTTACAAACGAATCAACATTTACAATCCCTACAAAATACATAATTTAATTTCAGAGTATGTCGAATTCATTATTTTGATAATTTTAACACGTACTGTAGGTCTATATAACTATTCAACGACTGATAGAAAACGACATCCCTAAATATGCTCAAAACGAACTTCTTCATATTGAATGTTGAAGTCATTAGGAATATTTCAATATAAAATACGATTGAAAGTATGTCTAATGTACGAAAAATATATTCCAACAAAAATTAATAACTGAATCAATTTACATTTGGATACTTATCAATAGAAAGGTGCAAAGTGTCAAATTTATAATCAGTAAGTTATTAACAAAAAAAATGTTCTCTAACAAACAACTTATGATATATATTTTTGGAGATTCAATCAAAGGTATAGGCCTAAATTACAACTTTTAACCAACCTTTGCCAGTAGATTTATAATAGCGTAACAATTAACACGTAAAAAAGAGAACAAAAAATATTTACTATGAAAGGTGCAAAATCCTGCAAATATTTCAAACGTGCTATGTTCCACTGATCATTCAACAGATCTGCAAACAGTATTCTTTATAACAAAAATTCCATCTGCGCAAACTCTACTGTTTAATAGTGATAAAAAATACGCAACTTCACTGTTTACAACACACAAACAAATCTGAGATATGGCACATTGCACCAATGTTGTGGAACAGCTTAGGGTCTTATCAATAGTGCCATCTACTGGTGATCTTAATAACGTTACACAATCTCCTCTGGACTTAGCCCTGTTGATATGAAATTATCCATGGCACGTTGCACTATTCTATAGGTAATATATATTTTTTAATTTGGCACTTTGACCTTTCTATTGATAAGTATCCATTTATAATTAACTATTCTTTGGCCTTTAGCATATTCTTTAAAAAAATGAAAAAAAAGATAGAATTTTCAGTAAATAGTGCCAATTATTGATAAAATGAAACGCAAATTGTATCACAAATATTAAAATACTTTTTAGTAACGTTTAGTCATCTATTTTTCCACTCTTGTGGTCTCGGGATGGTTTAGTTGCTTCTTTTACGCAGCATGCCCGACGTCGTTCCCCGGTCGACAAGTTTCATGAGTAACAGATTTTTTAGGCTCAAATTGTCCCCGAATATTCTGGCCTTCATAATCATCATGATATTCGCTATCTTTATTATGAGTATATGAGCGAATGGTGTGTTTTTTTATTTAATTTTGTGTTGTCTAGAAGTAGGGCCTGAATTGAGCTGATCACTCATTCAGGGAGGAACTCCATGTACTTCTGTGGTGAAAAATGTGTGTGTATGATATAAAGTTTAAAATTATTCTCCCATAGGTCGTTGCATGGGGCACATAAAACTAGCTATAAGGTGAGACGTAAAACTACGATGGAGAAAAAGTAAAATAAATTTATTTTTATTGTGCCTTATAATGAAGTAAATAGGCCTACTGATTATATTATTATTCATGTCTATAATTTATATTGATTATCCTTGCATGTTTACTCGTAAATGAGTTTTCAATTGATTATTCTTGTACTGCATCCCATACTGTGAATATATTGCATTGAAATGTTCAATTTTGCGCCCCTTATGTATATGTAGTATGAATGAGAACAAAGGAATTTTTCCACAGTTAATTTAAATTTCACATTAAAAATGTGATATTCGTTCACAAGTCGTGTTGCATTATTTTTAATTCCATCCATCCATAGCAATTCTGCCCGAGGGTAGGTCTTTCACTGCAATCATAGCATTTTCATGCTATGCTCTGCAGCTTTACTAGGGAATTGTAGGTGTGGTAGCTTCCCGTCGTTTTCCACACCGGTGGAGGAGGAGGAGGAGGATGATAAGGATCATGATGATGGCCGGATGATTTTCGGGACATTTGGGCCCTAGCTTCCTGACATTTGTCTTATAGGTGAGGAAAAAACCCGAAAAAACCTCACTCAGGAGCCTGTATCGACCGGGAATCGAACCCGTGCCCGCTGCGTGACAAGGCAGCACGCTACCTCGAGACCACAGCGGTGGACTGTATTTTTCTTTAATTATTTAAAAAATAAATTTGACAATTTAGTAATAGGCTCAATTCTGCAAATGTATGCTATTATGCATTGTAGGGACTCTTGCCCCAAATGCTCTCAAAAACGTTAAACTGAAATATATAAAACTGTTATTCTCCCAGTTATTAATATGGATGCGAAACATGGACTCTTACTTTAAGGAAGGAGAAAATATTAAGAGTATTTGAGAACAAAATCCTTAGGGAAAATTTTGGACAAATGTGAGATGAACACACAGGCGAATGGAGACGACTCCATAACAGTGAGCTGCATGATCTTTATACGAAACCAGATATAATAAGAACAGTTAAGTCTCATAGACTACAATGGACAGGACATATGGCACGAATAGGAGGGACATGGAAGCTTCTCTCAGGAAAACCTGAGGGAAAGTATCAGATGGTAGACCAAGAATGAGGTGGGAGAATAACACTAACAATGATTTGAGGAAGTAGATTGATTATACAGGGAATGATTTCAAACCATTATCTCGCGATAGGGATGTACGAGAGCTTGTATCCACCTGGGTTCGACAGTCCCAGTGAATTAGTTTCTTTTACGACATAAAAATTGTCTAAGGAAGAATATATGTAGGCTATGCAAAGTTTTTAACAATTATGATACACTTTTTTCTAAAATAGTTATCTTGTACCTCTATTTAAAACCACGCATACTGTACATAGTTCATTTCTGTGATTAATAGCCGAATTCTATACTATTCTGTAAATATCTTACTTTTTGTCTAATAAAGTCCTACTACTACTACTACTACTACTACTACTACTACTACTACTACTACTACTACTACTACTACTACTACTACTACTACTACTACTACTACTACTACTACTACTATTCTGTGTCTGTAGGCACCCTCAATTATGAGTTACAATAAATTTACCTACTTTACAGAAAATAAATAAAATATTTCCAATATTTTATCCTTTTGTACTAAAATATTTAACTTGTAATATACAGAAACCATGTTTACTTACAGTAATTCGGATATTGTAACACACTTGTAAAATAAATTATATCTAAAATTAAATCAAAATTATATGTTTCTTCTAGGTAGTCCACATTTTTAACTTTTATAGTAGGCTACTCATAACATATAAATTACGTAATACTTGTTTTAAATGTGGCAAAGTTGTTATTGTTGGAACACCACATATTTATATTTACTGATAAATCGGTTTCATTAGCTTTAATAGCACGAAAGCAGAGAAATCTTCGATATTTCTTGGTCTCGGAAGTTATTCATTTTGAGAAAAAATGAGCATCATACACGCTATGTAATGTCTTGCATGCTGTTATGGATTATATCTAACTGATGCTTGTTGCTTTCAATGTGTCAATAGTAAAGATATTTGTAACTAAACAGTTTAACAGAAAGCACTACTGAATTCAAATTATTTTCTGCAGAAATTAAGAAAACATGGGCATTATAATTTACCACAAAGCCTCAAGTTGGAGATTTAAAATCCATAATGTGCCGGGAATCGAACTCAAGCTGCTCAAGTAGAAGCCGAAGGACGTTATAAATCACACCACGAGAGAGAAAGAGAGAGAGACTACGAATTAATTTCTTCTTCTTCTACTACAAGGTTTAGGCTATGCAGCCTGTTCCGGCGAAGTTAAAAGTGGAGTCCATCTTCTGCGTGGTCGGCCAACATCTCTTGTTCCTCTGGGATTATACAGGAAGGTTCTTTTTGGTATTCTTTCGTTGTTCATTCTCATTAAGTGTTCTGTCCATTTCTTATTATTTTCGCTGATTTTATCTTCAATTTTATATACAATTAATTCTTCTCGTATAGTTTCATTCCTTATTCTATCCGCTCTTGTGCATCCTTTCACATTACGTAAAAAAAGCATTTCCGCAGTCTGTATCCTGCTTTTATCCCTTGATTTCATTATCCAATTTTCACTTCCATACAACAACAAAGGAACAGCCATTGTTTTATATAATTTAAGTATCGTATCTTTCCTTGTTTACCGACCTAAGGTTATTTTTATGGTTCCACAAATAGAAATTTATTTACTTTATTTTCTATATCTTTATTTTCTCTGTAAGTTATATCACATCCTAAATATTGGAAATGTGATACTTGTTCTATTATTTTGTTTTCCAGTACAATTTTTGATCTAATTCCATTTTTACCAATAAATGCCATTACTTTTGACTTATTTATTGATATTTTACAATTATATCTATTGGCTATTAATTTAATTTTACGTCATATATTAATGACAGCAGGTTATTGTTTCAGATATAGTGGGTCCGGGCTCTATCCTCTATCGAGACAAGTTTTCTGGGTGAGATATTTTCCGGTGTTATTCCTCAGCTATAAGACAAATATAAGGATTTTTTAAAGTTCAAATAGTCACTGAACTAAATTCGATCTTCATTTGACCATCATAATCATTCATAGGCCTCTCGTATTTTACTTGTTTAATTTGAGTGTTTTAATGAATTGTGTGCTAGTTTCAAATGTTCGTGTTGTCTCGGAAGTGGCTCTGATAATGAGCTGATTACTCATCCATGGAGGCATTCCATGTCGTTGTGTAAAAAAGTTATTAAAAAAGGTGGACTGATCCCAATACAGGCCTTGAGGTAGTGAGGGGTTAAGGTTCCCATTTTTCTAGACAATCAGCACCTGATGTCAGACTTGCGCGTCGGCCACCTTTACCCCTAGAATAAGCGCCTGGTACTCATTTCGGGTAGAGGCTGAGTCGATACCTGGGTCATGGTGTCGCAAGAGGGTTTGGATCATTTTAAAAATCCTGACTCACCAGAACTCGAACCCTCGATCTTCAGCTTGTAGCGTATTGATTTAACTAACTACGCTACGGTGTGCCTTCTAATATTTGTCACGAATAATTAAAATTCTCTCCAGACACGTCGTGACCCTGTTACATTCGGATACCTTGGGGCTCATCAAAGTACCTTCAGAGAGAAAGGAGAAAGGCTTAAATGGAAAAGAAAAAAGGATAATCACAAATTGTCTTCTTTTATGTCATGGAGTTAGGTCATATATATGTTTCCACATCCAGAAACCGTATCCATCTACCTAATTATGGGGGACGCCCAATATTTCTTCTTCTTTAGGTTGGTAGCCTACTGAAGCAAAATTTGTGGGAGTCTATCGGGTGCCAATTTTATTTTTCTATATGTTGGAGCCAGTTAGGTCTTCAATTTTGAATTCTATCTAAAACACTGATGTTTAATTCGGTTTTTATTTCTTCATTATATTTCTTATCTAACAATGTATAGTCTGTTACTGAACTTAAGAATTTTATTTCAGCTACAGTACTTCTACTTTGTAATAATTTAAATTATACACTTCTAATATTAGTACCTAAAATTATATATTAAAATTAATGGACATAAATTCGTTAATTTTACCTAAATTCTAAATATGTCGAAAGTTTTTTATATATTGTTGATACAATTATACACTTCCTGCAAGCAAACCCATTTTACCCATTATATAAATAACATATTTCCTAGACTCGTCGTACATTTTTGTTGCCTATTTAACTCGTACCCCAAATGGGTGTCAATGCCCAATGATGTTTCAATGAATTTTATTTTACAATCAATGACAGTCTTGTTTCACCTCGCTCTTTATCGAATTATCTTTATGAGCTCTTGTTTTTGTGATAAAGAAAGCTTCTCCTTTGTAATACTCTTAAGCAATACTTTGCAGTGACTGACTCTCCAACAAATACATTGAACATAGCAAATAATGAAAAGGTTCCATCCAACTACACATTTGATAATTGTGTGTTCAATAATTGTGCTTTTAAATAATGGTTTTACCGAGTTATTTGCTAAAAAATAAATTAATAACCTGCAATGTTTGTTATAATAGGCCTATACAGTTCGATGTGTTTCATTTTTCCTCCACTAGGGTGTATTCGTACAATATTGCGATTCAATTTGGCAATAAATAATATGATCAAGTTGCAGTGAATAAACAAATGAAACATAATCACACATTTCTGATTTGTTTTCAAACAACGCCGTTTACGTTAAATATATAAATATTTTAAAATACTGATAACTATATTCAAATAATGATTATTGAGTAAACAGCTTAATTTTATTCATTAAATAGTACTAACAAATGCCACTCTTGATTTCCAAATCCTCGAATTTATCAATGATTTGGAAATCACTCGTAATCTTATTTATGATAAAGTTTCACTGAGAAAGACAGTCTCAAATTTTGCAGCATACAGTACCTATGCGGTTAGCAGGACAATTTGCTTCAATATTGATCTCCATTCTCTGCCCGCAACTATTAAATAAATACAAGTATCACCTTCCTTTCTTTGCACCTCTTCAGAATCTCCTCCTTTTCTTTCTAACAGTACGTTTTAGCTGTAACATTACCTCTTCTAAACAGATCAAGGTTCGAATCTTTATTGCGGCTTTTTTACTTGCTTTTATCGAATTTTTCATAAACCGTAATGTATTGGAAATTTACCATGCTTTGCTACACATAGCATTAGACCATCAATCACCCAAATATTTTTTTTCTTCTCCATTCTATTTACATTTGGATCTAGTCACTATATTTGATTGTATCCAGTAAGAAGTATAATTTTTGTCGTTTTCGATATGTGTTTCCTATAGAAATACATGTTTATCTATAATGGCGTAGCGCAATATTGAGCCATAGCCTCTCGTTTGTTAGGAGTTACTGGAGCAAGTTAATTTAGTTAACTTATTTACCCATAGATGTCATGAATGGCTTGCGGTCAACATACCGACTCAATGAGACTTCTAGCAGGCAACTAAGGTATTACTAGGATTTCGAAATTTACCATTGCAAAGAACACACGATAAATGATAAAAATTCATGTCTGTCCATGGATTCCTGGGTAACAAATATAGAGTGCCAACGCGCAAAGCTGGAGATCCTGGGTTCAAATCCCTGTTCAGGCATAAAACTTTATCTTTACTTGTATTAACTATTGCATATGAATGGCAAGCCTAAGTACACTAACTTCAACATTTCGTAATTAGCCGATATGGCACGGAATAAAATCCTATCATAATGTTTTCTTGATGAAGCAGTCCTTACTGCAATGTGGATAGCGTTCACTGCAAAGCGTACACGGAGTTTTAAATCAGAAAAAAATATGTCTATCCATGGATGCCAGGGTAACTCATAGGTGGAGTGCCAGCACCCTAACCAGGAAATCCTGGGTTCAATTCCCGGTTTACCAAAAAATGTTTCTTTCTATTAACTATTGCTTGCGGATGACAAGACTGATATTGATTCAATATTATTCAATTAGCAGGTTTTATAATATTTTATAACATCTTCCTGCGCCCAATCAATCTACTGTCATTCTCCTCCACACCTGTATTTCCAATCCTTTTTCCCCTCATGCTGCTCAAAACACCATCAATCCACGTTATTTTTGGCGGCCGTTCTTTTCTACTCCCAAGTGGCACCCATTCTACTATTCGTCTAGGGAATTTATCTTCTGCGATTTTTGATTCAATATCTTTGCCTCTGGTCCCGAGGATCGCGGGTTCAAACCCGGCCGGAGTAGATGGATTTTTTCTAGTATGGAAAAATCCAAGGAGCAAGTCCTCCGGGAGGGACTTTAAGCCATGGGTCCCGAGTCTGAAGATTTTCAGGCTCGTAAAAGATCCTTAAGCCTGAATGAAAAGGCCTCTAACAAAATTTACCGAATTTTCCCGTCCTAGTACTCCCTTGGTTTCCTAGATGTCAGTATGAGGCGGAACGCTGACCACTGACCACTCAAATGACATCTATACGAAAACAAGTGTAACTAAATTAGTATGGTTCAAATTCTTCCCTGTAGGGGGAGAGCGCCTAAATCTCTGTTAAGGGAAACATGAGCTTACAAGATACAAGAAGATTATTTTCATAATTAGCAGATATGGCACGGAATAAAAACCTATTATAATGCCTTCTTGCTGAAGCAGCACTTACTGTGATGTAAATAGCACTTACTGTAATGTGAATAGTGTTTAATACAAAGGATATAAGGGATTTTAATGTGACTATTTAATTCATGCCCCAAATAGCAGTCAATGACCAATCACATTTCAATGAATTTTGATTTACAACCAATCACAGTCGTTTTTCACCTCGATTCCATCACTTTCACTGCATCAATTCTATATATAGTGCACCGGATTCTGCTTGCGAGATATAATAGAAGAACATTCGTAGCAATTGATTATATCAGAAAAAAAAGAAACCATCGTTTGCATTTTCTTAAACGTATTTTATCCCTGGTTTTAACGTTCCAGAAAAATATAATAGACTAATTTACATCACAGGACATCAGAATCTAATTAATAACCCGTAATGATGTGTTTCATTTTTTCTCCACTAAGGTGCATTCTTCAATATTGCGATTCTCTTTGGTGATAAATATATCTGGTTGCAGTGATGAAGAAACGAAACATAACGTTTCTTGTTTGTTTTCAAACATCGCCGTTTATATTAAATATATGAATATTTTAAAATAACTATATTTAAATAATGATTTGTGAGTAAACAGTTTAATTTTATTCGTTAAATAGTTCTAACAAATGCCGCTCTTGATTTCCAATAATGTGGAAATCAGTCGTGGCATTACTTATGAGAAAAATACATGTATGTCCATTAATACTTGGGTAGCTCACAGGTCAAGTGCCAGCGCGTAAAGCTTTAAATCCTTGGTTGGCATCCCGGTTGACATTTTTTCCTCTCTTTAGCTTTACTACTCGTATAAGTTACGCTGTTCTACATATTGTTTTCATTCATGTTATATCTCGTACAATTCAACGTATTGCAATTTAATTATGGTTAATGAAGTATATAGCTGTAAAGAAATTACAACATAGAATTTGCTTTCACTAAGAAAAATCAAGATAATACAAGACGAATTGGATGACAACTTTCGTATTACCCACACCATAGCCGAACGCTTTAAGCAATCATGCTTTGACGCTGAATTATGGGACATATGATCTGATTCGAGTCCCCATAGGGAAACGTTTCTCATAGAATTTCAGTCAGTATGGAGCCTGTGCTTATCCAAGATCGTGAGTAATTTAAGTAACTGCAATAAGTAGCGTCGCCAGGTTGAAAAACCAGATTTCAATGTTAGAGGACCAGGCGTGTTTATCACATCCCACCATTATACTGAGTAGATGATCGCCAACCTCTGTAAATGGCACTGTTGGATGAGAGGCCAGTAGATGGTTGGTAGATGTAGGGCCTTCTAGCCCTGTCATACTATGGAGGAGTCTCAAATGCTACTGTCTGACTCCACTCATTCGGTAGGTACCTTTTTGAAAGATTTTGTTCTTACCATTTTTTTTAATTTGAAGCAATTTGCTGAAAATGTTGAACCATTTTCTTGTAAAATTTTGGGATTTGAAATATTCAACCAATATTCCTGAACAACCTTTCATGTATTTAGGGCCTACAATGCATTTTCATCTAATATAAAATATCATGAGCAGGAAGGTACGAAAATTGCGATTTACTAATATAAATGAAGCAGCCGTTTTAATTTTAGGCCTTTGTATATAACCAAGAAATTAAAAGTACAAAATATACAAAAAACAACATGACTTCGTCAAAATAAAATAAAGTACAATTATCCTATTGCAAACCTTAGAAGGCCTTTGGTAATAGAATGTTAAGTCTATCCTCTTTCTAGATAATCAGGGTGAGATGCCAACCGGATTGTCAGCCCTGTGTGGCTGTAGCATTTACTCCCAGAACACACGTCGGATAGTAAATTCCTTAGAAACTGACTGAGTCGATCCCAGGACCATGGTGCCGTCAGAATGTATAGATCAGTTTAAAAATTCTGATCCCACCAGGACTTAAAACTGCAACCTTTTAGCTTGTTGTTTTTACCATCTATGTTACGGCGTTCTCTCAAAATAAACTAACAATTTGACTCTCAGTTGATATTTCATACCAGAGTGGGTATTCTGTAAGTAATGGCAACACTGGTGTAACATCACAACATATTTAATTAGGTTATTTTTGACATTACGAACTTTATTTATAGTCTCTTATTAAGTGAACTATATGTTGCCAAATCCTTGGAAGACGTTGCACTCCATCTGCAGCATCATGTCTGGATATCTCTTTCATCTAATGGATCTACAGCTTTCTGGATATCAACTCTTGATCGTAATCGAATGCCCTTTAGAGATTCTTTCATCTTTATGAACAAGTTGTAGTCACAAGGGCTCCTGTCTGATGAATTTGATGGATGTTCGAGCACTTCCCAATTCCACCTTCTAAACAAATTCTTCTCAACATCTTTTAGGGCGCTATTATTTACTATATGTGAGAAACAGTAACTGTACTCACTAAATATTGCTATTTCGAATCTTTCAATATTACAGATTTATACAACAATGGTCCAGCGATGTGGTCTCGGGGTAGCGTGCTGCCTTGTCACGCAGCGGGTCCGGTTTCGATTCCCAGTCGGGACAGGCTCCTGAGTGAGGTTCTTTCGGGGTTTTTCCTCACCTGTAAAACAAATGTTAGGAAGCGTAGGGCCTAACGGTCCCCGAAAATCATCCGGCCATAATCATCATCTTTCACCGGTGTGGAAAGCAACGGGAAGCTACCACACCTATAATTCCCTAGTAAAACTGCAAAGCATAGCATGGAAATCCTATGATTGCACCGAAAGACCTGCCCTCGGATAGAATTACTATGGAAATTGAATACAACAAAGACTGTTCAACATACTACAAGATTACAATGATCACCACTGGGATCGCTGATTTAGAACAGTGCTTCCATTACTTATCAAATTACCTAGTATTTAAAAGGTGAAGAAATCGAGTAGCTTCTTTTGATATCTGAATTTGGTTAATATATGTACAGCATTTACTTGCTTGGTTTAGGCTAGGGGCATGGAAATTTCTAAAAATTAGCGACGATCACGATATGCGAATATGTCCAATGTGCGGGAACTTTGAAGATGAGATACATATATTAGGAAAATGTAATGATTTAGAATATTGGAGACGTCAGTTATTACCGGAAAGATTTCTAAATTCAAATCGGGAAAGATTGGCATGCTACGAGTTATTGGTAAATCGAGAAAATTGGATAAACCTCGGTAAATTTCTGGACAAAACGCGGAAAATAAGGACAACACTCATTCATGAATAAATATATATTATCAAAATGCAATACCATTAATTCTTAACAATTATATATAAATTAATTAGTGTATAATGCTATTGTGTTATTATTTAATTGTAATATTATTGTGGTTTCTTTATTTAATTGAAATGTTAATGTTTTTAGTGTATAATTCTATTGTGTTATTATTTAATTGTAATATTATTGTGTTTTCTTTATGTAATTGTAATGTTATTGCTTTTTTGTTGTTTATTTTTCTTTACACTAGTACCAATTATTACTTTATTGTAACGGACTGTCAACAGCACGTACGGCTTATTGCCCATGCGACCCATATGTGTAAATAATATTGTAAATATCTTACTTTTTGTCTAATAAAGTCCTACTACTACTACTTTCGATAGACAATATCGGTAAAACTCGGTTAACGCTGTAACCGTGATAAATTAGCGTTGGAGTGAGAGTCCCTAAATTACTTGCTACTATACCAACGTAACTAACTGCATTTTTAATTATTTTGTTCCTTAAGGGAATTATCATTTAAATTTTATTTGCGAGTTCTTGAATGAACCTTCTCCGTAGCGTGGTCGATAGACTCCTTTACCCACACCAATGGCCTGGATTCCTTTTCCGAGTGTTTGTGAATTTTAAATCTTGGATCTGAATATGTGTCTCTTGTCTCGTGCAGTCTTCGGAGGTAGCCCAAGCATATACCAACTACAGATTTTGGAAACCCCGCTAACGTACAAGGTTCAGAATTGCTGCTCCCTTCCTACAAGCGACGTCCAGCGCAGGAGGAATGAAAGTCTTATAAAATAAAAGAGGGTAAAATAATTGTAGATGATTAAAGAAATGTTTGAGAGTCATTTCAAGATTAAATTAAACAAACAAGTTAGTGATATTATTAATTGGAAAGCGAACATTACTAGCTATTGGTTTTGGAGTTCATACCATGCGAAGCAGACATTGATCTCTAGTGTAGATAAACTTTGTAGTCAAGTTCAACCATCAGTCAATGTTGTCAGACAGCTGAATGCCTGTGAGAGAATAAAGTTGCAGGCTTCAAAAGCTGAAGTTCTTAATAGATAGGTATTGTTTGGCAGAGAAATCATGAACATAAGGCTCTATGGAATGGTGTTCGACCATTCTGCATTATACAACGAGGGCGTCTCGCTGGCGATCTGTGATTTCGTTTATTATAGTCACAATTCGTCTGAGATGTAATGTTTAAATTGAAAACTGACTAGTGTATCAACACAGTGAAGTGTTTGTATTATTGTAAAACAACTCTAAACATTTTAAAATAACATTAATTTACGTTGCTTCTTTTAATGACAGTGCCGTCAAACATTTTCTTTCTGTATCAAAAATACAAAAGAGCTAAGCTGATATCAATATTTATGTAGGATTTATATGAACTCTTTGTTTAAGAGACAGACAAATAAATTGTTTTATAGAAGATAAATGTAAAATAGAAGATTTAGTCAAAAATACATAACAAGAAGAAAGGTATGTAGAGAACACATGAAAAGAATTCATACATAGTAATTCTGCCCTAAGGCAGGTCCTTCACTGCAATCATAGCATTTGCATGCTATGCTTGTAGATTTACTAGGGAATTGTAGGTGTGATAGCTTCCCGTTGCTTTCCACACCGGTGAAGGATGATGATGGCCATATGATTTCGGGGACCGTTTGGGACTTAAAGTTTTCCTGACATTTGTCTTACAGGCGTGGAAAAACCCCGAAGAAAAATCAAAAGAATGGATAATTATGAATTATACTGCTGCCACTGATTCTCCGGCCTTGAAGTTTTCATGACAGTGTTGCCGATATAGATATTCAGTGGGAGTGGCCGCTTTATGTATGCGGTTAGCAGACATACAGCTGACATCTCAGCAATTTCAAACTTTACTAGCGCGCTATAGCTGCATCAAGAGCAGTGATTGGTTGTGGCAGGCATCTACCCGCTACAACCATAGCCTTATTGGCAGGAGAGGGTGAATCCTCCCTTTACCCCTCCCTAAACTTCAGAGCAGGAGATATGACGGCTCGGGTACATGTCCTGTTGACGTATAGGGATTAGACTACCTGAACGACCTCCTGCGAGATGGGACCAGAGTCAGCCCCTCTTCATCTTCCGAATGAGGTTTTTTTAACAAGTTCGTGCAACCTGCGTTTTACCCCGTGGATATATCGCAGGATAAAAAAGCAATGTGTCAAATATGGAATATTCGTCACTTTTTACACAGTGTTGTAGTTATTATTTGTAGTTATTTGCTTAAGTCCACTCATTTATAGTGTTAATGGGCAAAAGTGAAATACCTACAAAGCAATAACACCAACACTGTATAATAAAGGTGAGAAATAGGGACCATAATAGTCTAACATAAATTATGAAGATGATCATCATCCTTCATGGATTAGGTCTTTGCCTGTTCCGATCTCACATCTGTTCAGCCCAGCGCTTTCTTGGTCTTCCTACCGATCTTCTTTTTCCAGGACTATACATCAGTGCCATCTTTGGTATCCTGTCTTGTCATTCTTTGCATATGTTCTATTCAATTGTTCCTGTGTTGTTCTATTTATTGAAGGAGTGGTTATATTTTTAGTTTCTCTCTAATATTCTCATTTCTGATATGTTGTTCTCTTCTACAGCTTTTAAAACCCCGTAGGAATCTCATTTCCGCTGCCTGAATTTTACTTTTTTCTTTTTTTCCTTCAGGACCCAGGCCTCACTTCCACACATCGCCACTGGTAGTGCTATCGTCGAGTAAAATCTTAGTTGCGTCTCCTTTCTAACTTTATTCCTCAGTGTTCTTCTGATTGTTCCACAAATATGTTGAAATATCTGTATTTTCTTATTTATATCTTGTTCGTCTTCATAAAAAATACTGGAAGTGTGAAACAAATCCTTATAATAACGAGATGAAGAAGATAAAAATGAGAAAAATAATAAGAAGAAAAAGATAGGAGAAATATTATTAATAAAAAAAAGGATATGAACTCTAGGACAAGTATTTATAAAGTTTGTCTGAGGCGCTGGTCAGTGTTCTGAAATAAAAAAAAATACTTTCATTCAACTGTGAAAAGAAGTCTCAAACATTACCATGATTATATATTTTTTAAATTTCTATTGTATGACAACTGTAAAAAATTCAGATAAGTAAAAGGAAGCCAGATATAATAAGAACAGTTAAGTCCCGTAGACTGCGATGGGCAGGACATGTTGCGCGTATGGGGAATGAAAGACGTGCATGGAAACTTCTTGTAGGAAAGCCAGAAGGAAAACACCCAGTTGGTAGACCAAGAATGAGGTGGGAGAACAACATTAACTATGATTTGAGGGAAGTCGATTATACAGGGAATGATTGGAAAGCATTAGCTCAGGATAGGGATATATGGAGAGCTTATGTCCGTGCGGCCATGAACCTACGGGTTCGATAGTGCCAGTGAGTAAGTAAGTAAGTAAAACATTATTATAAATATTGATAGTAGTTCAGACTATGCTTTTTTGCAAATGATGATTGTAAAGTTTCAGTTTTTTATAATCGTCATAGAAACGATAAAATTATGTAAAACCGTATACTTTTCTATCTCATTATTTATAGATATTTCCATATTCAAAATTATATCTCATATACTTCATTTATACTTGTTAATGATACTTCGAAATGTAGAGTGAAGAAATCTATACTGTTAATGAAATTCCAACCCAGCATTTATCTTGAAGACTGACGAAAACTAGGAGAAAACCTTAGATTGGTTGACAACGGGGTTTGAACCTGGAAACTCCTGGAAACTCCTGAAAACTCCTGAAATCGAGCCTCAGACGTAACCGCTTGATAAATCTGTGGTTTAAGAATAAGTTAGAAGTTGTCTATAAAGTTTTATATAAACTACCAGAGTTGAGGTCAATAAAATGATATACATACAAAAAATTCTATGCAACAGCTAATTCTCTAATTTTCTTCTTCTTTCTTCTTCTCTTCACGGGCTAGGCAAATTGCCTATTCCGCCTTACAGTTGTTCTGTCCATCTTTTCACTGGCTAATTCTCCAATTAATATTAAATATTAGGCTATTAACTTGAAAAATCACTTCAAATATGTAGGTTATTGTAGATTCAAACATTAAAGTACTTTCAAACATATGTATAAATAATTTATCAAATGACTCACAATATCACAATAAAAAGTGAACACTAATGTTGAGCTATCAGAAGTGTAACTTCTTCATGAAAGTAGCTATTCACCGACTACACGTATTTTCAAATGGTGATGGATAAAGAAAAAAGAAAGATAGTGAAAACACATAATATTGAGATGTTTTATAATAATGTAAGATAAAGGTAAAGTAATCCCAATATAGGCCTCAGGAGGCCCTTGGGGTAGTAGAAGGTTAAGGTTCACACTTTTTCTATACAATTGGCACTTGTTGTCAGCCGGGTTGTCAGCCCTGCGTAATGGCCGCCTTTACCCCCAGAACAAGCAGCTGGTACACATTTCCGTTAGAGACTGAGTCGAGTCCAGAGCCATAGTGCCGCCAGAAGGTTTTGATCAGTTTAAAAATGCTGACCTCACCGGGACTCGAACCCTCGACCTTCCAGCGCAGTGCCTTAACTACTACACTACGGCGTGTCCCTTATAATATGTACCTATCTTTAATAATTTTCTCTGACTTGCGATCCAGAGTTGACGCTAGAAGATAAAGCGAGCTGATATATCACAGAGTAAAGGTGTGAAACATTTGTGCGAAAAAGAATGAGAGAACGCTCTTCTGTCACTCAACCAGAAACAAGACTGATTCAATAGATGACGAAATACAGTCATATCTTCGAACAATACCAACATTCTTGTATCTGATGCAAGCGTTATGAACACATTGTACCTCTTCCATTCGATCATGAAAACGATTAGAAAGATAATAAAACTGTTTAGTCTATTTAATGAAGATTACACTGGTCAACATGATTTTTGTCTCATTAGTACCAATAGTTGTCTTAATGCAGTTTTTATCGGTTTTCAAATATGTATTCGAGATTTCTCCATCATTTTATTTAAATTTCAATAAATTGATTTAAATAATTATTTTTGTAATAAACGGTTTTCGTCCATCTGTCCATTGTAAAATAAAATCGAATGAGCTAACTCAGGATTTTTCAGCTATGGAAAAAATATATCAAGGCAAATGGAATCCTAATATGCTGGCCGATTATTATTGGACCATCAAGAGGGATGCTGCACAGGCGAAATATAGCAGAAAATCGCCATTTCTCGCTTTCTAGGCGAGTCCGAATGTTGGAATATTGTGTAGTTATGAATGTAGAAAATTTTAAAGTGTTTGAAATTATAAATTCCTCTCTCTCGGAAACCTTGCGTGACAGAGAAAAACCGATATCATATTTGAATTCAGGTGAAAAATACTACCAGAATCACATAAATTTCTTTCTGAGATAAAAAACGTTTATTTTTTGTTGCTAAGTGTTGTTTATATTCATGAAGACAAAACATGATGGAATCAAATGCACACCTAACAACTTTCAACGTATAAATTGCTTATTTAATGTCCACATATTTCTGTAGCACGTGGTCGATAGCATTTAACTTCCCGTCCAAAGAAAGTTCTCGAATTTTACTCATCCAAAATATTCCATCGATATTCACCTAATAGAGCAACTAACCAAAGGGTCAGTGTTTCCCAAGACTTTCTAGCAGACAAAAAAGAAAAATATACTCAAATATTAATTACCCAAAAATTTAAATAATTTCATTAACAACAAAGAAACACTTGGGAAAAAACTACTTCACAACCGTGTATTATGATTTTCCAAATTATAGCTCAATTAAAGTTGCCTAACTCTTCAAAAAGATAGACAAGCTGTACAGTAAGTGATTTTTTTTTCATCTTATCTCATATTTGCTGTTTTCTGATAGGGCATGTTTCGTAGCAACTTTGCTCTATCGTCAGCTTGTATAGTCTGTAGAGTCTGCACAAGCTGAGAAAGCGAAGATGCTATGAAAAAAGGGCTGAACTTATTTATTAAGTAGAACCTTATCCCTATCGTATTCTATGAACTGTACAGTGCACTGCAGTGTTGCATTATATAATATAGTATATTGCACATGTTGCAAATTCAGTCAAGTTTAAAAGCAAACTAATGAAATCCAATTATTGAATAATGAAACTATGGGTTTATTGCATCACAACTTTCAGCCAACATTCCATAATAACCTCAAAGTTTATAAGTAGAACTTGTTTCCATGTTGTAAAATACCACTCGCTTATTTCAGAGAAACTCTACTTCCCTTGCAAATAACTAATCTAAATCTATCAAGGTCTGCTTCACTTACATGCTTAGCCTTACTGTATACATTAAAATAACTATTTTACGCTAACATTGCTTTAATCACTTCTTAAAACATGGAATAATTGGGTATAGACCTGTAAAATAAATGCCGACTACATACAGTGTAATTAACTGTCGAAAATTAATTAAAACCCCAAGCGCGACAGGCCTAGAAGGCCCTTGGCCTACCAGGAGGCTGTTGGTCTCTCATTCATATGTGTTAATCACAGAGGTGACATGTGGTAAGCATGTCGCTTCCCCCAGCCGTTTAGTCCGTTTCTTAATCTGAAGTCGCTACTTATTGTAGCTACCCAAATGCCTCCCGATGCTGGGTGGGCACCGGTCCCATACTAACCGAAATTCCATGAGAAAATTTCTTCCGCCATGTGGACTCGAACCACCGCAAGTCCCGTAATTCTGCACCAAGGCTTCTTTCCTTACCAAAATTAATTACCTAACATATAAAAGCGAACCAATCTTATTCTTTCCTGTGATGTTATTTTTAACATTTAATTTTAGAAATAAAAACTAGCTCATCTCCTCTAGCAGCTGGCTATTCTCCTCATATGAGATAATAGGAGTGAATCATCATTCAGCCAGTATAGGAATATCATAAGATCAGCACAAGGGTTCCCCTTATAACTGAATTTCTCAAACTGGAGCCACAACTTAATACAGTTAAAGGTATGTAGCCACTAGCACAGTACACTGATAGAAATTACGAGAAAATGTATTCCCTTGGAGCCTTGAACCATCGTCCTTCTACGCCAAAGCAGAATGATTTAGACAGCTTGATCCTGGTGAGGCTCATTTTGGAAAATATTTCATTAATTTGTTTTAAATATGCTGGATTTTTATTATAAACTTGTAATAAATATTCCTTGTTCCATATATTTTATCTTCTTTTGGATTTTAAAATTTATCGTACTCTCAATTACATCATTATCTTGAGAAGGCTATGTAATAATGAGCTACATGGTCTTTATAGAAAATCAGATATAATAAGAACAGTTATGTCTCGTAGACTACGAGGACAGGACATGTGACACGTACAGCGAATGAAAGAGGGGCATGAAAACTACTTGTGGGAAAACCAGAAAGAAAAAGCCGGGTTGGTAGACAAAGAATGAGATGGGAGAACATCATTAACGATGATTTGAGAGAAGTAGATTATAGAGGTCATGACTGAAAAATATTAGCTCAGGATAGGAATGAATGGAGAACTTATGTCCGCACGGTCATTAACCTATGGGTTCGACAGTGCCAGTGAGTTGATTTTTTAGTTAGCTATCGTGAGTAATATCGGGTACGGCAAGTTAGATTTAGTTACAGGAAATTGAGTTATTTAATGAAAATTTTACTATGTTGAAATTCACAATTTCTTCGTTTATGACAGTTCAATAATGCTTTCTCATCCAAAATGTCACTACTTTTCTCATTTATTACGTCATTAACTCAGTACCACAGTAATAAATTTCAAATGTACAACTTCAGTAAATTCGACAACAAAACATTTGTAATTCTTCTATATACACACACAGATTGTATGTATATATATATATATATATATATTATATATATATATATATATATATATATATATATACATATATATACAGAGAGAGAGAGAGAGAGAGAGAGAGAGAGAGAGCATGATGTCTTCAGAATCAAAGATCTTCGACCTAAAAAAGTGCACTAGTAGTACCTATACGATTTCATGCATCAATGTGATTCTTGGTGCACATAACGTTGAGCCTCGTATGTCCATTTGAACAGGTATGAACTATACTACTGTATTAATAAATACAATTAACTTAATGTGCTTAATAACTGAGGGAATTATAAGCTCATAATGATTTTAAGGATCAAACTCCAGCATCTAGCACGATAATCATCCTTATTCAAGACTAATGTTAAAAAATTACCCCAAACCTTTCTCAGACAGCGTATAACATTCCACATATAATTTCTCAAAATAATATAAACATCATCTTGGATATCAGGAGATATGTCTTAGAAGCTGCGGGCCAGGGTTCGATCCCCGGTCTGCTGAGGTTTATAACGGGGTTTTCCTCACTTTACGTTAAATCTTTTGAAACCTTAAGCCCCAAAGTAATCACTAAATATCATCTGGTCATCATAATATCCCGTATCACATTCGCCTTGTTTGGTATGAATTAATGAGTAAATGGCGTATCTTATCTTAAAACATTTTTGTCTCGGTATTGAGCTGATCACCCATCCGGGAGGCCCTCCATGTCCTATGTAGTCAAAGAAATATGTGATCCCGACAGATCGTGCCTCTATATGCCCGAATGGTTGTGAGGCACGTAAAAGTAGGCTATCCACAAAATTAAAATAAACCAGGGAGAAGAGAGAAATTATATGTCGTCTATGAGTTATAAAAAGTGACCTAATTTTTAAATGTAAGTCTAATTAGTTTATACAAAATTGTTATCTTACTATTGAACAAAAAATATGTAAATGGAATTTTTAAATAACTGAAGTTATATTAAAATTATTTTCACAACTTTATCATTTGAGTCGGTTATAAGCAAAGGGATGCAAGTAAAAGTTTTACAGATCGAGAAAAACATGTTTAAAGTTGAAGTTGTATAAGAAAATCATAGGTATTTGAAAATAATAACCATACTTCATCTACTGCTAATGAATACATACACTTATATCCCATTACCACTAAATAAAATAACGCTTTAAGAATGTAATTATGCACCAAACTTGTTTTTTTGCTGAAAAAAACATCACTTATACCCCTTAGCTTGTAAGGGCGCATCAATTCCTTTCTATAATATTCAATAGGTTTGCATGCTAAGATTCAGAAGAACTGATAATTATACAATAAAATTGAGTGTAACATAGTTAAGAATATAATTAATTTTCTTAGGAAAGTTTGTGATTTTTACTTTCACCTATAAAATGACACGTGAAGCTTTGAATGTTAACTTATACTTTTTTCACCAATTTATGAAATTATAAGAGGTATTTCTCATATATCATGAGTATATTCAGTTTTTCAATGTTTGGAAGATTTCCTAGTATGATTTTAATAAAATTAATATTATGGTTTATCAACGACAATTTATGTTGCTAGGACATTGAAGCAAGTTGAAAGATTTTAAAAGATTAAATATGCATTATAAACATATTTGTTCTAAATAGTTTAATATTGCTTATGACGATTTATTCAGTTTGCAACTTAAGTTTATTACAAAAGTTGTATAAATAAGTATGTATATTAGATTTATAAATTTTAAAAGAGGTATATTTTTAAAAAATATAAACGATAATACATTTGTTAAGATTATCAAGCTGTTTCTAAAAAAAAATATGAAGTTTCGCATATAAAATTCATAACTTGGTCATATCTAATTTTGAAAAGTTTATACTGTACATCAAAAATGTATAAGAAATGATTTTCCATTGGTTGTATGTAGAGTAAATGCTGCACGTGGTGACTTACCAGTGATATCTGTTGCGACCGGTGGGAATACGAAGACGGAGAAGAGAAGCACACTCATGCACATAGCTATGTTGAACATCACGAGACGCGTGCAACATCACTACTAGCCCGCTCGGTCCCAATGCTCCGTCCTATATCACGCTGCCCGCGCCTGCTCGTACGCGCGAGTACAATCAATATGCCTAATTACTTCAGTATTACAACACTCCTTATTTATGTTTGTCTCTACAACCTACAATCAATCTGTCAAGTTTTTCAATTTAAAAACTAATGTATTATTATTTGTTTTTATTGGCATCTTCCATTATATCCATTAAACTGTCATAAATCCTGTAATAGTGCGCGCTCATATACATTATTTATTTCTATATCTTTTTTCCTTTCCTGTTTCCTCAACCTTTTTCTTCATTTCTCTGTTTCTTTCTCTCCCTTTCATTCTATTTCTTTTTTCTCCCATTTTTTCTTTATATCTTACTCTTTCTTTCCTTCATTTTTCTCTCTTTTCCTTTCTTTTTTCTCCGTTTTTCCTCTCCCATCCTATTTTTCCTTCATAACATAATCTTTCTTTCCTTCTTTTCTCTCTTTTCCCTTCTTTTTCTCTGTTTCTTTCCCTTCATTCTATCTTTTTTCTTTTTCTCTCACTCTTTTTTTCCTTTACATCTTACTCTTTCTTTCCTTCTTTTCTCTCTCTTTCCCTTTATTTTTCTCCTGTTTCTTTATTTCACCTTCATCCTCTTTTTCCTTCTCTCTCATTTTTCCTTTACATCTTACTCTATTTCCTTCTTTTCTCTCTATTTTCCTTTCTTTTTCTCTGTTTCGTTCTCTTACTTTCTTTCTCCTATTTTTTATACTTTTCTTTCTCTCTTTCTTTCTCCCTCCCCATTCCCTCCCTCTCATTTTTCATAGTATATGGATTCCTATGCATATTTTACGCGTCTCGTGCATTCCAGGCCTTATCGGGTTACGACTTGTCGGGAGGAACTTAACTCTATGTCACATACACAGTTTTTATCATATAAGGACGGGGCTACTTCCAAGACAACACGAACATTTAAGGCACGACATGCAATTCACTTGCCAGTATTATGTTCATACTAAACTAAGTAAATATGATATGTGTGATTATGATGGCCAGATCGTGTTCAGGGATGCTTGATTCTTAAATTTTACCGACATTTATCTGGCAGATGAGTAATATCCTCGAAAAAATGCCCAGGAATCTTGTATTAATCAGGAATAGAACCTGGGTCATTGAGTACGAGGCAAGCATATTACTTCTAGACAACAGATGCAGATAGTAATGCTATATTGGACTATTTATCTCATACCCCAAATGGCAGTCAATAACCTGTCACATTTCAAGGCCGTTGGCGTACCAGTCGGCCACTAACCTCACATCTACATGTGTTAATCGCAGGGATAGAATATAATTTTGCCAGTGTAGGGGAACATGTCAGCATGTCGGGTCCCCCAACCGTTATAGCTGTTTTTATCAACCTGGAACCGCTACTTGTTGTAGTCAAATTCCTCACATTGCTGGGTGGGCACCGGTCCCATACTGGCCGAAATTCCATGAAAAAATGTCATTCCCCATGGAGACTCGAACAAGCGCAAGTCCCGTAGTTCTGCGCCAAGGCATCATACCTTAACCACTCCGGAGCAGGATGCGGGATTGAAATAGATCGGGGCGGGATTGAAATAGGTAACAACATAATTTAGGATACAATCGTATGAAATAATATCAATTGTTCTTAAAAGTACAATTGGATGACTTAGGATAATGACATGATAAGCCACATATTGTTCTGAGATATATATTTTTCTTCAGAAAATTGAAAATTCTAATTGGGCAGTATTATTGTTAATACATTGTGTGTGTATGTTTTACTCGTCACTGGCGCACTTTCAAATGATTTTATGGATATTTCAACATATTTGCTTTCATTGTAACAGATGAAATTTCTTAACAGAATGTGGTTTATCATGTTACTGACCTAAGCCCTTCAATTACGCTTTTTTAGAACCCCTATATTTAAGAACTACGGGTACCAGTACGTATTAATTTAGAAATAACTGTATTAATCTCAAATAATTAAGTTATATACAATTTTACCCTTAAAATAAATCTTCATATCCACCTAAATTCATGGACTATTCATTTAAACGATATAATAACCTAGAATCAGACATATACTTAGTATAATTTTCTTTATTATTCCTTTTGTTAGGTATGAAAGGTAAGGGTTAGGCAGATCCAAAATTAAATTTAGTAAGCGTAACTTATTTTCTAGTCTTTAAATTCGTATTTGCAAGTATTTTCTCACTCTTTTCGCCACTTTATTTATGATTAATATTGCTATGTCAATTAAAATAATAGGTCAAATTTATACGAGAACTTTTTTTTTTTTGTTCAATGCTCCAAGGTTGTCATTTCGACATTTCTGGTGTTCTCTCCTGGCATTGGATTAATGGTAACCCACTTCTGAAGCTGGGGCGCCTCGAAGGCGGAGTTACGTTACCCCGATGATATGTGTGATTACTGATAATGAAGCGCCAGGAGAGTTCTTAACGTAATCTTAAAAAATTCCAGTCCATTGGCAACCACAAGAATGATTCCCTTTAAGGAAACATTCTTATGGATTGACTGGGAATCGAACCCGGCACCTCATGAACAGTAGTCAGAAACGCTGACCACTTTTTAAAATAAAATCATCACCAAGTGGTTTATCATTTAGAAGGAAATGTTGGAAATATGAGTTAGGTTCATCCAATTAGCCGTTGCCAGTAAATTAAGGTTTTATATACGTAGATTTTTTTATATTTTGCAACAAAGTATGGCTTTTAATGCCAACTGTTGTTTCTCAACACTTGTGTTTTACGTACACCAGGATCCACGACATATCTCTGTACTCCATTTAACTTCTACAGGCTTGTCATGGGTCGTTTACTGCAGGCTTGCAACTCTGTCTATTTTTCTACGTGTTTTCCCTACATGACTCTGCAGTTCCTCTCAACAAGATGGATATAACAATTTTGTTGAAATGCCCTGTTCTTGAAATATCAAGTTTCAGTCTATTATAGGCCTATTGGTGTAACATTACATTATTCAAATATGTTATCTAGCTGAAATTATAACTAATCTCTATCTAGTTTATTTTAAATAGATTACACAAAAAAATTAAATATGAAAGAAAACCTAATAAATTGAGGCTACTGTTTAAAAAATGTTAATTGAGAAAACAATAACCAAAAAATTACGGATATGCCTTACCGTTTCGATTAAAAGTTATATAACAAAAGATGCGCAATTAACGATTAATATATATATATATATATATTCATCCATAGTAATTCTGCCCGAAGGTAGGTCCTTCACTGCAATCATAGTTTCATGCTATGCTTGCAGTTTTACTAGGGGATTATAGGTCTGGTAGCTTCCCGTTGCTTTCCACACCGATGAAGGATGATGATGATAATGGCCATATGATTTCGGGGACCGTTTGGGCCTTAAAGTTTTCTTGACATTTGTATTACAGGTGAGGAAAAACCCCGATAAAAACCTCACCCAGAAAAATTGCTCCGACCGGGGATCGAACCCGGGCCCGCTGCGTGACAAGGCAGCACGCTACCTCGAGACCACAGCGGTGGGCAAGATATATATATACAGTTTCACGAGCTATGCATAGGAGAATTTAAGATTATTGTAAAATTATTTTATTTTAAGTAAGTATTCAGAAATTGGTATAGCTACACAAAAACTGTTAATTTCCCGATAGAAAAACAATATTAAGCGGCCCCTACACGATCAATATTTACGTCAATATATTGCACAATATTTTGTACAATAGTATTACTTGGGCAACCCACACGGTGAAATATTATTGCTCAATAAATTAATTAGTTCGCGGACGATACTTGTGCAGTCAACATGTTTATTCCAACACTTAACACAGAACTAAACTAGTATTGCGCAATATTACCATCAGACGATGTAATATTTACTAGATTGCACAATACAAATCAAACTGTTTTGATTGATTCAATATATTGCGCAATATTTCAATGTGATCTACAGACGCTCAATATTATTGTACAATGTAAATTATTGTGTAATATATTGACGTACATATTGATCGTGTAGGGGCCGCTTTATAGAACAAAAATATTTCAACGGGGAAAAAAAATGTTTTTATGTTTACAGTTAATACATTTCATATGTGGAAACTTTATTGTAAAAATTGGATTTGTAAGAATTATAGAGTTCTTCCCCTCAAATTTTGTGCAATTCATTATAGAATAAACGTCCTGTATTTAATACCTTAATAGAAAGCAGGTCTAAGTTCGTTTTATTTATCAACGAGTTAAACAATATGTACTTCTTATCTCTCTTTAAGTTAGTTTAACCTCTCGCTTTACATATAGTTTTTCATGCCTCACGTCACCTGGGCCTTTCTAGGACACGACCTATCGAGAGAAGATTTTTAAGCATTATAAATACTTTGGAGACCTCCCCAAATGAGTGATTAGCTCACTGGCAATCCATCTTCAAGAAAAAACGAACATTTAAGACAAGACACACCATTCACTCACATAATCATACTAAATAGCATGAATATGATAGTTTTATGATTATAATGGCCAAATGGTGTTTGACGAATATTTGGGCCTTACAAAGTTTCCCGACATGTCTTACAGGTAAGGGAAAACTCTCATCCATGAAACTTGTCCATATTGGAGATCGAACCCGGCCCCGCAGGGTACGATGCAAGGCTGTTGTACCGAGATCAGAGCGCCTCAAAGGACGAAGTAGACTCGCCGGCAGATAAATGACCAACTCAGAATACGAGGAAAACACGCTTAACCCTGCTGTTATATATCTTGCAATATTTTGTACATCCTTTGGCAGGGTAATCTTTTGTTAACATTTGTGAATAGTATAGTTTTTTTTGTCTTTGCCTCCATCCTTATTATGATCTCCAATACCGTTATATTTTGTTTGGTTTGAATGTCTGAAAATAGACAATATAATTTACGGTAACTTAAATGCAGTTTCTGTGAAAATGCATTGAGCATTTAAACCTGAAGCGAATGGGTTAATTCGCTTAACTTATTTTATAAATTATTAAACTCTATAAAGCCTTCTCGTATCATAAAAATAAATTAGTAATATTTCTAAAAAAAACTTACTTTCCATCATACAATGTCTCGGTAAGATCTGCCTCATTAAAACAAATTTATTTATAGTGAATTCTTTTAGAAATTTTAAACAAATATTTTACCACAGATACAATCACTCGTTACAAACCAGTTTACATTTCATTATCATCGCTCTTCAAATATTCAGATCTTCAACGTTATAAATCAAATATGGACGTGAAACGGCAGGTTGATTTTTCTCAGAGTCCTCTTATTTTAGGTTTATGTACAGAAATACAGAAACAACTGGAAATCTCACGTACGAAGAATGAGCAGAACAAGAATACCACGTCAGATCTTAAATTACCAGCCACCAGGCAAGAGATATTTGGGCAGACCCTTCAAACGTTGGATTGAGACCGTAACAGACCACTAGGTCTATCACATGAAAGGAAGAAGAAGAAGAGGAAGAAAGGAATAAGAAGAAGTTCTTTAGTTCTTTAAATTGTTATTAATCTTTGACACGGATCCCATAGCCTAATTTCCCTTCTGAAGGAAGCTATTCTGAAGTTTTTACGCTCTAAAAATTCTCTACTCCTGTCGGGTCTGGAACAGAGATCCTCGAAAACAATTACGAACATGGTAATCACTAACCTACCAGGACCGATGTTTTGGTGATCAAGGGTCCACTCTAATATTATGCTTGAATATAAAATAAAATCCCTTACGCAAATATATATTAATATTCCAAATACAACTGGTCATTTATCTGTGACCGCGGCGTGATTGATAGTTGATCTAATTTTTACACTAGTAGAGCATGTTCGAAGTCTGGCACGTTAAGGGGATTTTCATATTTTTGTTTTAAGTCTGGTGTGTGTAACCCACTTATATTTTTGTATTTTCTTTTGCATTGGACCTAACACACTACTACAACACTACCACTGTGTACCTGTCCAATGTTAGGTTTAACGTCTCTGCTCTTTGCTATAGACTATACATCAGTGACATTGGTTTTTAAGTCGCAAAGCGGGTTAAATCCTTCGAAAAGAGGAAAATTCTAAAATTGATCCTAAATATTTTAATTTTTCAACTTTCTTAATTTCCACATTTTCACATTGTAATTTCTCTTCATTCTCTAGTTCTGTCGTGAGATATTCAGCTTTCTTAATGTTTATATGTAATCCCCATTTCTTGATTCTTCTATTCCTCAATTTCCTTCTCACGTATGCCGTGTAATGAGTAATCACCACTTGGTCGTCTGCAATAATAGATTGTGTAACATATATGGTTGATTAATGGGAATTCCGATTGGATTATATTTTCTAGTGCAGTTTCTTAGGGAAACTTATTTTTATTGCTAATATTATATTATTAATATTATTATATTACTATTATTAATATTATTATATTACTATTATTTATATTACTATTATTAATATTATTATTATTAATATTATTATTATTAATATTATTATTATTATCATTATTATTATCATTATTATTATCATTATTATTATCATTATTATTATCATTATTATTATCATTATTATTATCATTATTATTATCATTATTATTATCATTATTATTATCATTATTATTATCATTATTATTATCATTATTATTATCGTTATAATTATCATTATAATTATCATTATTATCATTATTATTATCATTATTATTATTATTGCGTCGGCCGCCGTGAACTAGTGGTTATGCTCCTTGCCTCTGGTCCCGAGGGTCGCGGATTCAAACCCGGTCGGGGTCGATGGATTTTTTTGGACGGAAAAATCCAAGGAGCAAGTCCTCCGGGAGGGACTTTAAGCCGTGGGTCCCGAGTCTGAAGATTTTCAGGCTCGTAAGAAATCCTTAAGCCTGAATGGAAAGGCCTCTAAGCAAAATTTACTGAATGTTTCCCTCCTAGTACTACCTTGGTTTCCTAGATGTCAGTATGAGGCGGAACGCTGACCACGGACCACTCAAAATGACATATATACGAAAAAAGTGTAACTAAATTAGTATGGTTCAAATTATTCCCTGTAGGGCGAGAGCGCCTAAATTTCTGTAAAGGGAAATATAGGCTTACAATTATTATTATACTATTACTATTATTTGCTAATCAGTGATAGCTACCACTTCACTCGGCCTTGGTTCTTCAAAGGTGACGTGCTACGATTTATTTATGTAAATTTTACAACAGGTACCTTGTTTTGAAGAGGAAACAATCAGGATTTATCAATGCTTCATGTTTCTCATGTACATGTACTGTACTTGTAAGGTGACAATATGCAGTGAATAGTAAAGATAGGAAAACGCATAAAGGGTATTGAAGTGGTGTTGTATAGCACATAATGAGAAATATTGAGGGCACGTGAACCGTACATAAATATTCCTTATTCCGGTACAAATGCATGCGACCTGCTGATTTTGTTTTACTGCCAAGGCGGTTCCTTATTTAGCATCTCTACAAAACACGCACATGCAAATATCAATATTGTGTTATGTGATAATTTTTTATTTTCATATTCTCCTTTGTCTACTTCGTAATTTCCCTTATCTTTCTATCAATTCATACAAACTATCTTTTAGAAAACAACATTTCAGATCAAAATCTTCTAATTTACTCTTTCCATACAATCCAGCCAGGCTCAGGAGATTTTAAAGCTTAAAAATCCTTAGCATAATTTCCTTCGAAAGAGAAATAAGCCGTGGTTTCGTGACGTACATTTAAGGCACATAAAAGAACCGCAAGCCCAAAATAAGAAATATTGTATTGTACTGTACTGTATTGTAAGCCCATGTTTTCCCCTTACAGAGATTTAGGCGCTCCCCCTACAGGGAAGAATTTGAACCATACTAATTTAGTTACACTTGTTTTCATATAGATGTCATTTTTTGAGTGGTCCGTGGTCAGCGTTCCGCCTCATACTGACATATAGGAAACCAAGGTAGTGCTAGGAGGGGAAAATTCGGTAAATTTAGCTTAGAGGCCTTTTCATTCAGTATTAAGGATTTTTGTCCCGCGCCGTAGCCGAGCGGTTAAGGTAGGAAGCCTTGGCGCAGAGCTACGGGACTTGCGCTGGTTCGAGTCTCCATGGGGGAAGAAATTTTCTCATGGTATTTCGGCCAGTATGGGACCGGTGCCCACCCAGCATCGTGAGGCAATTGGGTAGCTACAATAAGTAGCGGCTCCAGGTTGAGGAACCAGCTATAACGGCTGGGGGACTCGACATGCTAACCACATGTCACCCCTACACTGGCTGTTGATCATCTACCTCTGTGATTGACACATGTGGATGTGAAGGGCCAGCAGTCGGCTGGTAAAAGGGCAACTGCTGAAAAGTGGAAAGACCCTCAATCAATCGGAATTAAGGATTTTTTACGAGCCAGAAAATCTTCAGACTCGAAACCCACGGCTTAAAGTCCCTCCATGAGGACTTACTCCTTGGATTTTTCCGTCCTAAAAAATCCATCGACCGCGGCCGGGTTTGAACCCGCGACCCTACAATAAGTATCTGACCTAAATTTGTTGGTGTTTTAAAATCCAGGTTTGTATTGCGACGCTTTTAAGTTGAGCACTTAAAGAGTGTCGTTAAATAAAATTGCTAACTCTTGCTCTTTCCTTACAAGACAATATCTGGTGAAAGTAAAATTAAATCAATATTTGCAGCACTTAACTAACACAAAATGGACGAAATATTTTGCTCAAAGTCTTTTTGTTTCAGGTTTTAAGTTATTTTTCTTCAAGTGAAGCTATGAAATGGGATCAATAGTTTTTATTTCTGCTCAAAGAAAGTTGTGATAACTGCTGTTATGTCCTCAATACTACATAACGTATCCGGGGTTAAACCTGTAATTATGAGATTCAGGAGTAATAGCGTTAAGAGTATCTTTCAGCTTTCTTGGATGAGACATAGGATGGATATCTGAAAAATGTAAAATATATGAAAGGTGAAACATCTTTTAACTGGGAATGCGAGTGTAAATTGGTAAAATTCTGAAATAAAATACTGCTAGGACATTTGCAAGCTAGGCATAGTGAGAATATAAATTTCATCGGTAATAATTAAACTAGTAAAAGACGTAATCCTAATTTAAAGTTAGTTTTAAAACGCACAGACCAGTATCGGTTGTAGTATGGAAATTAAGCTAAAACTTGCAGTAAAAAAAAAACTGGCATAGATGTAACTCAGGCAAATGTATATTACGATGCGAGGTTGGGAAGTGGTTTTTTACAGAAGCGAGGAAAATGTGTTTAAAAACCGAGATTCTGTAAAACACTTCACAAACATGCGTTGTACATTATTTTTTGTGCGATGGTGTTTTCAAAAAATGAATAATAGTAAAATAATATCTATGTTGGACATATTTGCGTTCATTATAAACGACTGACTAACGTTAACAGTGTGGGCAATGTTTATTAGTTGAAACTACAGGAGGCCATGACACCAATCAGTGATAAGATGGCGGCAAGTTCGTATTTATTGTTTTATATTGTTTCAAAATAAAGTTCAGTTAATTTAAAATGTAGTGATTTTGTCTCGTATAATGTATATTAACACTACCTTTTGGATATTTTTTTTTTGTATATACATTATACGTAGTATACATAGAGGACAGTGGTTGTACTGCCCAGAAGTGGTTTGTAATATGTAATATTACATAATAGTTATTTTATCACAGTATAGCTATTTAGGTTGGCAACCCCGAAATGTAGGAAATTGAACTTTCAATCATGGTCGTCATTGTAAGTACGACATAACGCACTATCGCGCAAAAAGGGTATTTAGTGAGGTAACCCGAGAAACAGAATTTTTTGTTGTCGGTTAATTAGCGTGTTTCAACAACCAGACGTAAGAAAGAACAGTTACGTCTCTTAGACTATGGAAACTTTATTTCCTTCTTTACTTATGCTTTTACTTCTCTCTTTGTATATACTTTTGCATGATTCACGCCACGACACCTGTCGAGAGAAGATTTTAAATTATTGATAACACTCATACTTTTTACCACACCAGATCGTGGAAGGACTACCTGGATGAGTGATCAGCTCAAAACAAGTGCCACATTGGAGACAACACGAACATTTAAGACATTCATACGAAACAATGTGAATATATTTGATGAGTTTAATTTTAATTGTGTTTATTTTTATTTTATTTTTAGACATAATTTTATAGACATCATAGAAAAGAAAAGATTGCAGTGGTATGGTCATGTCAAACGAATGTCAAAGCAAAGATTGCCAAAAATTTTTATGGAATGGATCCCAATGGAAAGGAGGAAGAGAGGAAGACCGAAGAAAACTTGGATAGAAGGGGTACAAACAGCTATGAATATCAGAGGAATGGAGGAAGATCAATGAATGGATATAGAGGAATGGCGTTTTGTTTCCGGAAGACGGCGGCAGCTGCCATGATACCGAATGATGATGATGAGACATCATTTTCATAATTGTTCAGTTTGACAGATAATTAATTGTTTAGTATGTACTATTATTGTATTTTTTTATTTAAATGTAACGTATGTTTGTCCTGGTGAGTGGAAGAGAAGGCCACATGGCCTTAACTCCACCAGACTAAATAAATATATTCTATTCTATATTATGGGCGATTGTGATGAGTATTTGGGGCTTAAAGCTCCCTGATATTTGTCTTACAGGCGAGGAAAAAATTCCGAAAAAAAACCCATAGTAAACTTGTCCCGATCGGTGATCGAACTCGGACCCCTGCATCTGAGACAACGTCGCGACGTTACCACTAGAGCACAGCGGTGGACCGACTATGGAAACTTCTTGTAGTAAAACCAAAAGGAAAGCTTGAAAGAAGGTGGGCCAATAATGAGGTGGGAGAATAGCATTTACCACGATTCAAGGAAACTGATTTAAACAAAGAATAATTTGAAAACCGGAAAATAATAAATATTACCTCGGAACAGAATGTTTGGAAAGTCATGGACCTGCAGGTACATTAATACTAGCGAGTTAGTGTATTCCGATAGGAGTACGGGGAGAAATTGAACGAAACCTTGCAGAGAATAATGCAGATATCTTGCACAGACGAGAAAAATCAAACTGGGTACTTTAAGAAGTTGTAAGCCTACCATTCAAGCTATGCGAAATGATTGAAAGTACAACAGTTTTCCTGACTCCAAGCATACGTTTATTACGACTATTTAACTCATGCCCCAAATGGGAGTCAATGACCAATCGCGTTTCAATGAATTTTTATTTACAACCAATCACAGCCGTGTTTCACCTGGAATTTATCAAATAAGTTTATCGTATTAAAGAAAGCTCCTCCTTTTAACATTCTGAATAGGTCAGAATATTATTTTGCAGTGACACCCTCGAAAAAATACAGCTACCAGATTGTATATATAGTGCACGATTGTAAACTGATTCTGCTTGCGGGATATAGTTTAAAAACATTGGTAGTAATTGATTATACCACAATAAAAAGAAACCACTGTTTGCACTTTCTTAAACGTATTATTTCCCAGGAATTTACGTTCCAGAAAAATATAATTTACATCATAGGACTTCAGAAATGAATTATAATGTTGGTTTTACAAATAGATTGATGTATTTCATTTTTTCTCCACTAGGGTGCATTCTTACAATATTCCGATAATTTGGCAATAAATAATATGATCTGGTTGTAGTGATAAACAAATGAAGCATTACAAACGTTTCTCATTTGTTTTCAAACATCGCTGTTTACGTGAAATATATAAACATTTTAAAATAGTATTGAAATAATGATTTGTGAGTAAACAGCTTAATTTTATTCGTTAAATAGTCCTAACAAATGCCCCTCTTGATTTCCAAATTCTCTACTTTGTGAGTCGTGAATTTATGGATAATTTGGAAATCACTCGTGACATTGCTTATGAAAATTAAATAAAATATCAGTACTGTATTAACAACTGTGTATCTGGATTTCATGAAGTCCACGATTTCTTAAAAAACACCTCGACGATTTATTAAAGTTTTCTATTGATTTTTTTTGCCAATAACTAAACAAGGAAGGCGATTTATTGAATTAATGAAGCATATATTTTAAATGAAGATTACAATTTATAGTTACGTATCAGTTTTTACACATTTCAACTTCAGTAATTATTTTATAAAGCACTTTCATAGGAGCAATAAGTATATATTATTCTCAAATCATGTCATAAAACAAAACAACTTTAAGTTGTCAACAGGTAACAAAACAAGTAATCAATACCACGTTGTCATGAACACAGTTCATATGTTCTATCACACCACAGAAAGTAATCATAAGAATGGTCAAAATTAATTCAATCGTAATGTTAATGGCAAATTTCAATTAAAGATATGCGGGGAAAGTGCAACCTTATATTCAATTCCATGAAAGAGAATATATTTTTACAATTATGGGTTTGTTTTTTTGTTATACGGTCCATCGATGGGACATTTAAGTTTTTGGATGACAAGAACAATATTACAAAATTTTTCAAATGATTTGTATGCGGGAACTTTTTAATTGTGCTGGTATACATTGAGTGTTGATATGCAGTGCGTCCCACATAAGACTGGGCCTGGCAGACAACATGCACGCTCCTGCATAAATGTAATCGATTACAGACCTCAAAAAAACTGCGCTTAAAGTAGCGTGAAATATTTTCCAAGTCCTATAGAATAACAGTGCGCATGCGCCAGAGTTTATAGAGCCAGCGATAACCCACAATCGAACCACATATTGATTACCATCCTCGATTACTATCCGTCGCTATGAAATTTAAATGAGCAATATTTGCAATAAATCCCCAAATCTATGTTTAAAAAATATATTAATAATATTAAAATTACCAAACGTTTATTAAAAATGGGTATACACTTATCACTCCCTAACGCTGATCCAACCAGCGATAACCCAAAACAGCGATAGAAAAATCATAGACTAAGTAATATACTCGGAGGAGAAAATAGTAGTTAGCATCACAATATTGTCTAACAATGTCATAATATTGTGATTTGCATTTTTAAATAAATACTTCAAAATTGTCTTATAATGTTATAAAAATTGTTTGAAAAATATTAAAATATTAAATAATTTTAGTAAATACAGTAGAAGAGTTATAGTTTATAATAATATAACTGAAAAACCAAGCGCTAGTAAAAGTGCAGTTGAGCCCAGGCCTCTCTACAGACTCTGTTTTGACGTATGTGTCGTGTAAAAACACTATTTGTTCAAGCGTATTTTTTTTTGTCATTTCAAAAATGCAGCAAGCCACACAAGCAAACACGTCTTCACTCGACTAGCAAACTCCTCTGACTACGCGTGGCTATGCAGTGAGTGAGTCATAAATACAACAGCGCACTGTTGTCTGTCAAGCCCAGTCTTATGTGGTATAATGGTAAATATCACAAAAGCTCAAAATATGATGTGACAACTTACCTGTATTGACGAACATTTAAGTATTGGAATGTCCAAGGTACATTACATTTTAGAAAATCTCTAAATACGGTATGCGACAACGATTTTACCTGTATTAGAATGCATTTAAGAGTTGATATGTCCAAGTCAGGCATGGGGAGCTTGGGCTCCGAGATCTCATAACAAATCCTCCCCGCCGATACCCATTCCATTCAATTGTACTTGCACTGGAGACGCAGATACACAGTGAGAGTAAGTGGCGTTCAATCCAGCGTGAGCGTGGCAAATTCTAAACACCGATATCATTTTAATACGGACTGGGAAAATTATTTTTTGGCATTCAGAATGGCACGAAAGTTGTTTTGTTTATTGTGTTCTACGCGGTTCCGTCATGTCAAACACTATAATATCCAACGACATTTCAGTTCTTCACGTGCAATTCAATACGGTTAGGCACAGGCACGATTAGAAAGAAATATATAACTATATTTTCACAGGGAAATTAATAATATATACTTTTAAAGTACATTAGATTACATGTATGGAGTTCAAATTCATAAATTAAATATAATAGACATAGGGGACATTGCATGTTTTGTTTACAGTGGGGATGACAGGATGGGATTTTTAAATAATCTAAAGCAGCAAACACTTCAAAACGATAGCAGACAACCACTTTCAGAGAATTCAGTACGTGCTAGTTACCGGATTTCAAAATTGACTGCTGAGAAATCATATCAAATCTAAAACACACTCCAGATTAAACGATGACACCCTTGTCTCAATATTGCGTCTCTCTAGGACTACTATCAGCCTGACATAGATAAATTAGTGTCAGCGGTCTACTACGCGTCCTTCAAACGTTTGCACAGATATACGTAAAGTACGTTTGAATGGAAGGGACTAATCCATATGTTTCAGGTTGTAAGGTTGCTCCGCCACTGATAGTGCATGTTACGCCGAGATGACAATAACAACAGTCTTGAATTCAATGAAAGGTGGAATGAGGAAGATGTCATACTACCCCTCATTCGCCAGCTCCCCATGCCTGGTCTAAGTAAATTTCAGAAAGCTTGAAGTTTGGTCTCCAAGAACCCTTTTTTGAATCTGTAATCTGATTTTATAAAAATATCGCATTGCATATTGAGAACCCGGCCGCGGTCAATATATATTTTTAGCATGGAAACATCCAAGAAACAAGTCCACAGGGAGAGACTTTAAGCCGTGGGTTCCGAATCTGAAGATTTTCAGGCTCGTAAAATATCCTTAGGCCTGAATAAAAAAGCCTCTAAACAAAATTTACCGATCTCAACATCCTAGTAATGCCATATTTGCCTGCTAGATGTCTAAATGGGAAATGTTGACTGTATACCATTCATAACATATATGGGTAAATAGGTAACTAAATTAACTTGGTGTAGTAACTCTTAACAAAAGAGAGGCTATGGCTCAAATTGAGCTGTGCAATTATAGATAAATATTGAGAACTATGGTGACCCAAATATATTTTAATCTATTTGATGGCATAAATTATGCATTGTAATAGAATATTGAAAGTAAGAGGAATGCATTAAATTTTCAAAATTAAAAGGTTTTAGGCACAGAGTAAGGTGTTTTAGGCATCGATGTACAATAGGGATTCCCTTTAATTCAGGAAATAGTTGTCTCAATCTAAACACGTTCACTGAATCAGAAAAATTCAATTTTGGATCCATCCATCCATAGTAATTCCGCCCGAAGGCAGGTCTTTCACTGCAATCATAGCATTTTCATGCTATACTTTGCAGCTTTATTAGGTAGTTATGGGTGTCGTAGTTTCCCGTCGCATTCCACACCAATGAAAGATGATAAGATGAATATGAATGATGATGATTGCGATGGCCATATGATTTCGGGGACCGTTTGGGCCTTAACGTTTTCTTGATATTTGTCTTACAGGTGAGGAAAAACCCCGATAAAAACCTCACCCAGAAAAACTGTCCCGAGCGGGGATCGAACCCGGGCCCGCTGCGTGACAAGGCAGCACGCTACCTCAAGACCACAGCGGTGGACAATTTTAGATTTAGGAGTGATAAAAGTTTTTTAATATTCTCCAAGTTGTTATGAAATCACTCTTGATTCATAAAACAGATGTTTGGCAACTATGTATGTCTCAAGATCATCACATAAATTTTGTTATCAACATAAAAAATATGTACACGGCTTTTATGAAGCTGAAAGAGTAAAATAGCGTATACTGTTGGAGATGTTAGCTTATGTATTAACATCATTAATTATCCCAAGAAGAGCAGCAGCGTTTTGTAGCAGCAGCGATACCTGTGTTTTCGTCATAAAACAAAGTGTATATCACGAGGCTTATTCTACCGTCCTGTTTTCTTGCTGACGGATCATAATAAACACCAATTATATCCAGATTACGTGAAATGAACAACCACCAGTATATTTTTACACCATACCAGTACATTTTTCATACTTTAATTTTTCATTTCTTCAAATTAAATTGCCACGAAGAAATACATTATGATTATGGTTACTTTAAATACGGTAATTATTAAAGTGTTTGCCTGATAAATAAATAAAATATCCTCAACTCATGTCCAATTTAGGATCCGGTCGAGGGATGAGATGAGATGAGGTATCTATATTTATAGGGGTCTGAACTACAAGGGTGCCGGGCGACCATTCCTGACGGTCACTGGGGCGGATGAACGAAATGAAACGAAATTTATGAGATGAGTATGGGGAAATGGTGGAATGAAATTTGTGGTAGGGGAAAACGGGAGAAACCCCGAGAAAACCTGCTCAAGCTCCGTTTCGTCCACCACGAAACCCACATGGAATGAACGAGATTCGATCTCGGTACCCCAGCGGTGAGAGGTGAGCGTCTAACCGCTTGCGCCACGAAGCCGCCTAATTGTCTTATACATACCTCCAAATAAAATTGCCGAGAGATCAGACGTTTTTCTAACTTAGGTTTTTATGAAAATTTCTGATATTAGCAATATTCACAAAAATAACGATATCGTTTTATCATCGTGTTATCCATAACAAGGACATAAATAAGAAATTCAAAATACAATTCAAATGTATGCTTTTTTTTTTTGCTGAACACCATAAATTCTCAGTTAATAGAAAGACATTAATTTTGGATATGTAATACTACATATTATCGGCCGCGGTGGACTAGTGGTTATGCTCCTTGCCTCTGGTCCCGTGGGTCGCGGGTTCAAACCTGGCCGAGGTCGACGGATTCTTTAGGACGGGAAAATCCAAGGAGCAAGTCCTCCGGGAGGGACTTTAAGCCGTGGGTCCCGAGTCTGAAGATTTTCAGGCTCGTAAAAAATCCTTAAGCCTGAATGAAAAGGCCTCTAAGCAAAATTTATCGAATTTTCCCGTCCTAGTACTATCTTGGTTCCCTAGATGTCAGTATGAGGCGGAACGCTGACCACGGACCATTAAAAAATGACATCTATACGGAAACAAGTGTAACTAAATTAGTATGGTTCAAATACTTCCCTGTATGGGGAAGAGTGCCTAAATCTCTGTAAAGGGAAAACATGGGCTTACAATACAATACAATACAATAGTACATATTAAAAACGATCTTTGCAATTTTGTCGGTTGGAATTTGAAATACTCTACACAATTATTAATATGTTGGAATTTTAAATGAATTGTGCGTTTAATAACAAAATTTGTATTACGTTCTTTATTCCAGATTTTTCTGTTAAATGTAACAACATTTTTAAAATATTATCAATCACAGTAATAACATATTTGAAGCATTAAAAAAGTCGTTGCAAAATTTTCAACATATCTTTATTGCAAAATACCTATAAGTTTTGGCCATTTCTTAATATTGCAGATTCAGTTTTAAATTTTAAATTTCAGCAAAATTTGTGTAAGACCATCACGAGGAGAATATTAAATTATTTTTCACTACATCTTTAAATTGTTAATATTATAACCGAAATTAATAATATTAATTACATGGAAAACTCTATGATGGATTTAGAAAACAATGTGATAATACTTTAGTGAAATAAAATATGTTTCCAAATAGAATGATTATTATAGTTATAATTCTTAAATATTATTATTGATATTATAAATATTATTTCACATAGAAAGAATGGAAGACAACAAGCTTCCAAAAAGAGCTAAATAAGATAGACCAATGTTCGAGAGAAGAACAAGAGGAAGGCCAGCCGAGAGATGGAAAGAAAGTGAAACGACATTCAATACATCTTCCTCCGAGGAGTGATTTGGGAAATAAACTGGATGAAAATCCTACTAATAAGAGAAGTATAAACATTAAATAGTTTCTAGTGTAATGTGAAATTAAAAGTAAATTTATTTCAATTTATATCAGTAAATTAATATACATTTCTTATTTACATATATTCTCGTATAAGACTTGAAAGCATAATAATAGTCCCTTCGATTGGTTGCTGGCCAAAGGAAGGCAAGACCCGTGATGGGGCTGTCATCTTATAGCCTCTGGTCAGGCTTTTCTGGAGAAGAAAAGAAAATAAAGGAAAGAAGAAATGGAAGAAAGGAAAGACTCCCTAGCCCTCGGATGCCCTAATAGCGTCGGGGTCGAAAAAACAAGAGTTAACCAAAAGATGTTAGATATTAAAGTTAAAAGAGTGCAAAACACAAGTAAGTGGAAGAAATGTTTACGTTTAAATAACACTTTGGCTAGACCAGTGTTGACCTATGGTAGTGAAGCATAGACGCTACAAAGGCAACATGAAAGCAGAATAACGGCTTGTGAAATGAGATTCATGCGCAGAACAGCGGGTTACACCAGATGGGATCGGAAAAGGAACACCGATATCTAAAAGAATTGAAGACTACGCCAATTTTGGAATATATTAAACAGTACCAACTAAATTGGAAACACTATCTAGAAAGAACGAGTTCAAATCGGACCCCCAAAGCTGTTTATAATTATATACCAAGAGGACGAAGATCACTGGGCCGTCCTATGAAACGCTGGAAGGAAAATTTTCTATAGGATCGTAACAGGCCTTGGCCTAATACTTAGAAGGAAGAAGAAGAATATTTATATATATTTGTTGCAGTAATTGAAAAGTTGAGACAAATAATTAAATAATTTTCTCCACAATATTAAAGCAAAACCAAATTATATATATATATATATATATATATATATATATGATATGAAAAGAAAAGAGAATGCTTGAGTCGGGATTTGAACTCGAGTCTCTAAAGTCTGTACCTTTAGCGCTCTAACCAACTGAGCTACCCAAGAATTCCAAGACAAGCATACAATTTTCTTATACATGTAGTATTCTCAATTCACACAAGAGGTAGCGGAAATTTCTTCAACTCCCATCTAGCGGCTAACATAACAGTTAAGCAAATTATATATATATATATATATATATATATATATATATATATATGTACCGGTACGCAATTCTTGGAAAAATCGTGGTTAGTTGGGTCAGTATGAATATGTCATTAATAGTTTTCTTACAATATGACAAATTCAATAATTGGCGAGTTTAACGAAATTGAATTATATTTCAAATTGGCATTATTTATGGTATGTAAATATCAAGCATATATCTTCAGAAATTGCTGTGTAAAGTCGCTTGACAAGTATGTAATGAATTGTGTTGGGATTTCTTTTCAAGGTGTAGTGTACGGTACATGCTCAGCTGAGAATGTATCAAGAGAGGGGATGAAGTGTATCAATCTTCTCTCCCACATTCTATGGAACGCCAAAAGATAAATTTATCTCCACTTCGGACTGAACTTGTCTTGACAGTTGCATGTGCTACACATACGTCACTTCTATCCGGTCCGAAATGGAGACACAAAATAGAAAAAAAGGAACTATCTCATCACCTTCAGATTTACAATTCTAAAACAACATGTTTGAAACAAAATATTATTAACCTTACACCACTATAATTACCTGGCACTATAGAACTGGAGTTTTATGGCCGTGTGATATTTTCCAATTTTAATTCAATCTCCTAAACCGCGATTAATATTACTCTGCCACCTCATTCTAGCCCAATCCACTGGGTGCCTTTCCTCGATTAAGCAACAGAAAGTATCAATGTACTTATTTCATTCCCAATTGTGCCATATGCCCTGCCCATCGCAATCAACCAAACTTAATTTTTCTGATCTCATTTATCATAAATATCAATTAGAAAACTGCTATGTAGTTTTCTCCTTTTCCGTGTCCTTTCGTCTCTCTATGGTCAAAAAAAGGTCCCTTAGTGCTTTATTCTCAAATACTCGTAATATTTCCTCCTTTCTTAAAGCAAGACACATTGATTTTAATTATAGTTCATTGTTATTATTTGAAGATGTTAGTTCGTTATTTAATTTTACGACACTATTTGAACAGTTCAGGACAATGACGTAATTCAAATTTTCGGAAACGAAATTAAATTTCCACTTAACTAACATTAAATGAATCATATACAAAACAAACTATACTATTAAGTACCTGTACGTATTTGCCATCTGTACTGATACATATGTCATTTTTCGATGTGTCCAAATTTCATGACCTTAAGTGACTAACTCAGCTCATACTGAATACTAAAGAAACAAGAGACGTTACTGTAAATTTGAAGCAAGTAGTTCGTTAAAATCTAAGTTTTAACTCAAGAAGTACTTAATGATCTTGTACGGAATTAAATCCGTCTAAACATTCGGCTTAGCTTTTAAGTTCCACACTCACAGTTAAAATCTACTTCACAAATGTGCGCAGTACATTTAATTTTGCGCGATGGTGTTTTCAAAATAATAAATAGTAGTAAAATAATAGCATGTTTGTTGGAAATATGTGCGTTCATTATAAACAACTGAGTAACGTTTAACAATGTGGGCAAAGTTTATTAGTTGAAAATACAGGAGGCCGTGAGGCCATTATTATTGATAAAATGGCCGCAAGTACATATTTATTGTTTTATATTGTTTCAAATGAAGTCTAGTTAATTTAAGATTCAGTGATTTGTTTCGTATAAAATACATCGTGTCCACAAATATAGTATCATACTTTAAACTGCTACTACGTCACTTTGGATAATCGTATCTAAATGAAAAAGAGAAACTCAAAACGTTTTGTGCATATTAACAATGTAGAATAATGGACAACAATACGGAGAATAAACTAAATTTAATAATGTTTTTTGTGATTGATATGGGTTCATTGTTGGATACTTAGCAGAAAGGTTAAATGTGATGTCTGCAGCGTCACTCGTGGGGACCACATTCAATGTCTATGAGGTATAGCAAAAACGTTTTTAGTTTCTCTTTTGATTGTCACCAATTTCATTTAGATACGATTATCCAAAGCGACGCAGTAGTAGTTTAAATTATGAGACTATATTTTTGTGCACACTGTGTATATTAACACTACCTTTTGGATATTTTTTGTATATACATTGTACGTAGTATACACAGAGGGTAGTGGTTTTACTTCCCGCACGTGCGTATAAATGTAATATACACTGCACAAAAAAATTATGGGATATTGTAGAATTACCTACTAAGACTATATTTTTTGAAATAGTATTAGATGCAATCACTTTCTATTACTCCAAGATAATGTAAACAAGAGTTTGAAGTTGTTACGTAACCTTGGTACCACACCAGAGGGCAGTGTCTGTACTGTTGATGTGAAAGGGTGGTGTAGGGGTGAATGTTTTGTTGCTGTTTTTAAATCCAGTCCAGTTTTCAGTTAGTTAATGACTTGCCTTAGGGACAGTAATGCCTCGACAACGTGATTTACCTGAACCAATGGCTTTGGAGGGCCATATGAAGGATGGAAGCTGGACAGACACAACAAGAGGTAGCACAAGCCATTGGGGTGTCTCAAAGCGTGATTTCCAGGCTTTGGAATCGTTTTCAAAGAACATATACTGTTCACAGAAGAGCCGGACAAGGTCGACCATGGGCAACAACAGCAAGGGATGACCGTTACCTCATGTTAACAGCCCGTCGGAATAGACAGCAGAATGCACCTCAACTGCGAAATACACTTCAAACAGCAACAGGACGCAGGGTGTCAACTCAAACTGTCCGTAATCGACTGCATGGAAGTGGTCTCTATTCCCCTAGGGCCATAGTGTGTACCAGGTTAACTCCACAACACCGTAGAGATCGCAGAAACTGGGCGGAGGAACATCGTGGGTGGAGGCATGCCGAATGGGATCAGTTCTTTTTTCTGATGAGTCGCGATTCAACGTGGAATGTGATAGTCGGCGTGTATTCATCTGGAGGGAAAAAGGGACACGAAACAATCCAGCATTTGTACATGAAAGATCCCCATATGGTGGCGGTGGATTGATGGTGTGGGCAGGCGTCAGTAGTGGTGGACGTACGGACCTCTACGTCATCCAAGGTGGTACTTTGACTGCGCTAAGGTATAGAGATGAGATTCTCCGACCTTTTGTCGTTCCTTATGCTGGTGCCACAGGTGATTCTTTTCTTTTTATGGACGATAATGCACGACCCCACAGAGCTGGCTTGGTGGACGACATGCTGGAAGTGGAGGGTATCGAGCGTATGCATTGGCCAGCTTCCTCCACGGACTTAAATCCGATAGAGCATGTGTGGGGCGCATTGCAGGCAGACCAGCACCTCCCACAACTGTTCCAGAGCTGCACATTGCTCTTATGGAAGAGTGGCCACGTATCCCCCAAGAACTCATTGCTAACCTCATTGCATCAATGTCACACAGATGTGAGGCAGTGCTGGCCGTTCGAGGAGACCATACTAAAGAAACATTTTCACCCATGTTAATGCTGCTTTGTTTGTTTGCCATATTCCTAATCAGGATCTCTTAGACATCAGGTGTGGTACAGAGATTACGTAACAACTTCAAACTCTTGTTTACATTCTTTTGGAGTAATAGAAAGTGATTGCATCTAATACTGTTCCTAAAAACATAGTCTTAGTAGGTTATTCTACAATATCCCCTAATTTTTTTGAGCAGTGTATTACAGTATAGTTATTTAGGTTGGCAATCCCGAATTGTAAGAAGTTTAACTTTCAATCATGGTCGCCATTGCTGTAAGTACGACAAAATGCACTATCGCGCAAAAAAATATTTTAAGTATGATACTTTAAGATTCATCATAATGCATTTGAAAAAAACGGAATACAATTCATGATAAGGCTACAAATAGAAAAAAAGAAATTTAGCGCAGAGGAAAGGACTGACTAGGTTTTGTTGTTGGGAAGAAAAATGGAAGATCTGCATAAGAAAACGCTAGAGAGGTTAGGAAGTGGTGAAGCTATTAGAGAGAGATGACACTGTGATAAGAAAAAGCCCCGAATTGTAACGACTCCTTGTACGAGATACGTGCTTCTCGACCATTGTTACACATCCTAGCGATTGCTGCTAACTCCTAGATACATTTCCAAGGTAACAACCCACATCTCCTCATTTAAAAGAAAAATGAGAAGAAAAGTGGATCATTGAATCAGAAGTACGCTTTAAAGACCGACACAGTTTACAGAATAGCATTTTTAATTAATTAAAAAATATATCTTGAATGGGAATGTAATTTGTTCGGTTATTTCTTACTATTTAGAATCAAAATAACCGAACTACGTGTCGCACCCGATGAATAATGATCATCATACTCGCTTCTGGTTCAGGTGTTGAAGAACAAACTCTGCTGGAATGGGTGGATGTTCAAGGGTGTCAGAATCCTGTGCGTGGGTTCCTTAGGAAGGGAAGTAAAGCCGCTGGTCCTACGTAGTGGATTTAAAAGAACTCCAGTTCTGAAATAAGAGGCTTTTGTGTAACGCAAGTCCGCAATTTCACGCCCAGATTTTAATTGCAAATAATGAGCCGGGTTGTTAAATAAAACACGAACTTCATTGAACGGCATGTGGTCTGACGAAAGTGACCAACATTCATTTAAGTACTTAGTACTTAACGGAGTAGATTTGTAACAATACCTATAACTAACTAAATAACTAACTCACTGGTACTATTGAACCCATAGGTTCATGGCCGCGCGAATATAAGCTGTCCATAATCCCTGTTCTGAGCAAACGTTTTTCAATCATCTCCTTCTCCCAAATCACGGTTAATTTATTCTCCCACCACATTCTTGGTCTACCAACTGCGCGTTTTCCCTCTGGTTTTCCTAAACAATCTTCCGTGCCTTTCTGTTATTCTCCATTATTGCCATATTTCCTAATTATTTATTTAAAAATCGTTTTAAATTTATTTACAAAGATGTCAGTATTAGGATATGTAGAAAACTAGCATGAAAACCTGTAACAAAAATTACTTACATTTTTGTAAATATATTTTATACATTCTACAAGATCTTAATAATTCAATTCTAAATATTTATATCTTGCAGGAAGATCATTTTAGAAATATTCTATAGAGGATTACTTCCCTCCTAAAAAATTAAATTAAGTATAAAATATCTGCCATACCTCTTAAACTTGCAAGATTTTATTCTCAAGAAGTTAGATGTGTGAGAATATGTATACAATATTAAAAGAGTGCATAGCTTACACAGACGACATACAAGAACTAAACATTAAACATTATAAAATAACAGTTCATGATATTGGGATGAATATTAATTCACGAAAAAAAATGAATTTACCAAAAACGGAAATATTAAAAGAAGTAAGAATAATAATAATAATACAAATTTGCAAGTATCAATATTAAGATATCTTGAGAACTCTCAATGGCAAATCCACACAAGAGCAGAAATGAAAGAAAAATGTTCTTGACAAAAAAAACACATGTTAACTAGCACATTTTCGAAAATAAATTCATATTGAATAATACTGACTGAATTTGTATTGGTAATCTATTATAAAATATTATTTTTGCGCGATAGGGCATTTTGTCGTACTTACAGCAATGGCGACCATGATTGAACGTTCAACTTCCTACATTTCGGGGTTGTCAACATACTATAACCTAAATAACTATACTGTAATATTACATATTACTAAACGTGTGTGGGAAGTAAAACCACTGTCCTCTATGTATACTACATACAATGTATATACAAAAAATATCCAAAAGGTAGTGAATGTACATTATAGGAAACAAATCACTATATTTTAAATGAACTGAACTTTATTTAAAATAATATAAAACAATAAATACGTACTTGCCGCCATTTCATCACTAATTGGTCTCAGGGCCTCCTGTAATTTCAACTAATAAACATTACCCACACTGTTAACGTTAGTCAATTGTTTATAATGAACGCAAATATTTCCAACAAAGATGTTATTAACGAGCAAAAAAATATTTTCCAACGCACGTTTATGAAGTGTTTACAGAATCGAGGAAAATGTTTAAAAACCAAGCGAGAGCTCGATTTTTAAACATTTTCCTAGATTCTGTAAAAACCACTTCCCAACCTCACATCGCAATATGCTATTATTGCCAAAGATATTTCTTTCGCGTGTTGTTAATCCCAGTTAAACGTGAATTCTTAAAAAAAATCATGAAAAATATATTGCTAACAGTAAGGTCAATATAATGAAGACGTTTGGTCTTACTAAATTTAATGATTTTGATTGAAAAACAAACAACAAATTGAAATCATACAAAATTAACATAATTATCAGCATCATCCTTGCAATTAATTGGCAAATTTGTCTGTGATGAAAGTTAAAAATTAAAATGTACCTGTTCGTAGGTGCCGTCATCCTCAACTTTGTTAAAATATTGTACATAAAATTAACTGGAGCGCTTTCGGAAGTTATGTTCCATCTTCGGCAAGTTGAGCTTCTGCTACTCGTTGTTGTGTACGGTGATGTACACTCCAACTGTTTGTAGCAGCAACTGACTTGTTTTTGACGATCTCGTATAATGGGTTTGACTGGGGTGCGTTCTCATTAAGAAGTGAAGTGTTGTTTGTTTCCTTTATAATTTTGAGGTCTTCAAATATATTTATCCTAGCTAAAATGTTTTCTCGGTGGATTATCGTGAGAGTATTTTCAATTGTGTTCATTCGATGGTCTACGTTAATGAGATGTTTAGCATGGCTTGTTATATCACCCGCGTGTATGAAATCTTTTAGGTGATCTTTATATCTTGTATTGAAATTTCTGCTTGTACTGCTAATATAAAATGTATTACAATCTTTACATGTTAGTTTGTTGACTCCATTGTTGTTGAATTTGTTGTGTTCTATGCTATTGTATATTATGTTGTTTAATTTGTTTCCTGTTTTATAAGATATGTTAATGTTTTTATTTATCTTTTTCAAAGTTCTGGCTAGTTTTATGATTTAATTTCCTGTGTATGTTAATGTTACCCATCTTTTGTTATCAGTTTTTCTTTAAAGTTTTGTTATATTGTTTATGTCATTTCTTCCTTTTTGTTTCTTTATAAGCTTATCAATGATTTGTTTGTTGAATCCGTTGCTTTTCGCCATGCTTTTAAGATACTGAAGTTCTTTGTTATAATTTGTTTTGTTCAAGGATAGTTTTAACATTGTGTTAAACTATTAAATGTGCTGATTTTATGTTGGTATGGGTGTCTAGACTTGTTATTAATGGTGAGAAATTTATTTGTAGGTTTGCGGAAAATGCTTATTTCGTTCTTTTTTTCTATTTTTTTCATTATGGTAAGGTCTAGATAGTTAACTTTGTTATTAAGTTCTATCTCCTCCGTAAATTCTATTTTAGGATGCAAATTGTTTAGTTCTAGCAGAATTTCCTTTCCTTTTCTGTTCTCATTTTCATAAATAATCATGACATCATCCACATATCTTTTAATTAGCTTTATATTGAATTAATTTATTAAAATTTCATAGTATTTGTGCACTATATATACAATCTGATATGCATTCTAGAATAATTACATCTTAATATATATAAATTGTTATATTCAACATATTTCTTGGAGAGTCAATCATTGCAAACTAATGCAATGACCTATTCAGAATGTTAAAAGGGAGGAACTTGATTTTAGGTGATAAAATTAAATTGATAAAATTGAGGTGAAAAACCACTGTGATTGGTTGTAAATGAAAATTCATTGAAATGTGAGGTTCATTGACTCCCATTTGGGGCATGAGTTATAAATAGTCATAAAAATTCAAGAACAAGGATTAGTCTAATATTATAAATCGAACCTAGTTGTTTGCAGAAGTTTGCATAACATAGATGGAAGAACTATGTCAAATTATTATTAAAACTGATAATGGCTATCAACTGAGCGAAGATAATACAAAATCGGAAAGAATGGAAGGATATTCTCGAGAAGGACAAAAATCTTGTTGGGGCGTGTAGGCCTAATAAAGAAGAAGCAGCAGAAAACAAAGAAGAATAACAAGAATTAAACATAGATTTACACTTTACACTATAAGATAATGTTGTAGATGTACAACTATTTGTAGTAATTCACATTTGAATACCTTAATATTAAAGACTCTAAAAAATATGAAAGAATTACCATTAGCATTAATTTTATATAGGCTATATATATGCGTGTGTGTGTGTGTGTGTGTGTGTGAGAGAGAGAGAGAGAGAGAAAGAGAGAGAGAGAAAGAGAGAGAGAGAAAGAGAGAGAGAGAAAGAGAGAGAGAGAAAGAGAGAAGATAGCAACTATCTCTCTATCCGCTCTCGAGAGCACGATAGAGCTCGAATTCTCTCGCTCCCTCGAGAGCTCGACTCCGCTGACTCTCTCGCCTCTCTCTCTCCTCCATCTCTCTCTCTCCCCCTCTCCTCTCCCCTCTCTCTCTCTCCCTCTCTCTCCTCCCTCTCTCTCTCTCCCTCCTCTCTCTCCCTCTCTCTCTCCTCCCTCTCTCTCTTCCCTCTCTATCTATCACTCTCTCTCTTCTCCCTCTCCTATCTCTCTCCCCTCTCTCTCCTCCCATCTCTCCTCTCCCTCTCTCTCTCTCCCTCTCTCTCGCTCCTCTCTCTCTTCCCCTCTCTCTCTCCTCTCTCTCTCTTCCCTTCTCTCTCCCCTCGCTCTCTTCTGCCCTTCTCTCTCCCCTCGCTCTCTACTCGCACTCTCTCTCTCTCCCTCCTCTCTCGCTCGAGCCCCTCCTCTCTCTCCCGCTCTACTCTCTCTCTCTCTCCGCTCTCCCCCTCTCTCTCTCTCTCCTCCCGCTTCTCTCTCGCTCCCCCTCTCTCCTCTCTCCCTCTCTCTCTCCCGCCTCTCTCTCTCTCTCCCCTCTCTCTCTCTCTCCCTCTTCTCTCTCTCCCTCTGCTCTCTCCCCTCTCTCTCTCGCCCTCGCGCTCTCTCTCCCTCTCTCTCTCATCTCCCTCTCCCCTTCCCTCTCTCTATCTCCCCCTCCCCTCCCCTCTCCCTCTTCGTCTCTCCCTCTACCTCTCCCGCTCCCTCTCTCTCTTCCCTCTCCCTCTCCCTCCCTCTCTCCCTCTCTCCCCTCTCTCTTCCCCTCGCTCTCCCTCTCTCCTCCCTCTCCCGCTCCCTCTCTCTCTCCCTCTCACTCCTCCCTCCCTCTCTCCCTCTCTCTCCCTCGCTCGCACCCCTCTCTCTCTCCCCCTACTCTCTCCCTCTCTCTATCCCTTGCTCGCCCTCTCGCTCGCCCTCTCCTCTCTCCCTCTCTTCTCCCCCGCCCGCTCCTCCCGCTTCCCTCACTCCTCGCCCTCTCCCTCCTCCCTCGCCCTCTCCTCTCTCTCCCTTCTCCCTCTCTCCTCCCCCTCTCCCTCCATCTCTCACTCTCCCTCTTCTCTCTCTCCCTCTCCCTCTCTTACCTCTCCCTCTCGCTCTCCCTCTCCCTTCTCTCTCGCCCTCTCCCTCCCCCTCTCCCCGCTCTCACCTCTCTCTCCTCCCTCCCCTCTCTCTCTCTCCACCTCCCTCTCTCTCCATCTCTCTCTCTCTCCCTCTCGCTCTCTCCACCTCTCTACTCTCCCTCTCTCTCCCTCTCCTCCTCTCTCCCTCCTCCTCTCCCTCTCTCTCCTCCCTCTCTCCCCCTCTCCCTCTCTCCCTCCCTCTCGCTCTCCCTCCCTCTCTCTCCCCCTCTCTCTCTCTCCCCCCTCTCTCTCCGCCCCTCTCTCTCCCCTTCTCTCTCCCCTCTCTCTCTCCCTCTCTCTCCCCATCTCTCTCTCCCTCTCTCTACTCCCTCTCTCTCTCCATCTCTCTCTCCCCTCGCTCCCTCCCTCTCCTCTCTCCCTCTCTCCCTCCCTCTCTCCCTCCCTCTCTCCCTCCCTCTCCCCCCCTCTCTCCCTCCCTCTCTCCCTCCCTCTCTCCCTCCCTCTCTCCCCTCCCCTCTCTCCCTCCTCTCTCCCTCCCTCTCTCCCTCCCTCTCTCCCTCCCGCTCTCCCTCCCCCTCTCTCCCTCCCTCTCTCCCCTCCCATCTCTCCCTCCCTTCTCCCTCCCTCTCTCCCTCCCTCTCTCCCTCCCTCTCTCCCTCCCTCTCTCCCTCCCTCTCTCCCTCCCTCTCCGCCCCCCTCTCTCCCTCCCTCTCTCCCTCCCTCTCTCCCTCCCTCTCTCCCTCCCTCTCTCCCTCCCTCTCTCCCTCCTCTCTCCCTCCCTCTCCCCCTCCCTCCCTCCCTCTCTCCCTCCCCCCTCTCCCTCCTCTCCCTCCCTCTCCCTCCCTCTCCCTCCCTCCCTCTCCCTCCCTCCCCCCTCCCCTCCCTCCCCCTCCCTCTCCCTCCCTCTCCCTCCCTCCCTCTCCCTCCGCCCTCTCCCTCCCTCCCTCCCTCTCCCTCCTCTCCTCTCTCTCCCATCTCTTCCTCTCTCTCCTCTCTCTCTCTTCCCTCTCTCTCTTTCCCTCTCTCTCTTTCCCTCTCTCTCTTTCCCTCTCTCTCTTTCCCTCTCTCTCTTTCCCCTCTCTCTCTCTCTCTCCCTCCCCCTCTCTCTCTTTCCACCCGTTCTCTCTCCCTACCCCTTTCTCCTCCCTCTCTCTCTCGCGCTCTCTCTCGCCCGCCCTTTCCAAGCCCGAAGTAACTCTCTCAAGGGAAAATATCAATCACAAAATATTCCCATTTTGGAGATAATAGTATTTTTTATTTACATCGAATTTAATCTAATACATAAAATGAACGTTTGTTTGTATGTTTCCTTGTTTGTTTGCTCGTACTTCATGTGCGGCCATATCGTTGATTTGATTGTGATGGGGCTTTTTGCAAAATGTTCAGGAGATTACCGGGATGAACATAGGCTATAAGAGAGTTGTGATATTCATCTCCTACACCCTTAAAAGTCGCCCTTTGTAGTGGAAACGTGAAAAAAGTAGCTCTTTGGACGCTTAAATGGCTTACGCTGCCTAAACCATAACAAATAGACAAAATTAATGTACACAGAATTCAATATCTCAAAAAATCTTCAAAAAATCTACAAAAAAGTCCGCGACAGCATATGTTTATCTCTTATGGATAACGCCCAATAACCATTTTTGTATTTCATTGATGCCAAGAAGATCGAGAAAAGTACGTAGATTCCTGTGCAAGCATAGCAGCACATGACGGGTATTCTTTTACGGATAACTCACAATAACGAATTTTATCTTTTAGCTCATTTATGCCAAGCAGATCGAGGCAAGTAAATTCCCGGGCAATACCGGGTAATCAGCATGAGGAATCTTAAAATAATTACGATATGCATTTATATTTTTTTTTATTTTACTTATTCAACTAATCATAAGAAGTACATTAATTTTTGTCTTTCAGCTCATTTTGCCAAGAAGATCGGGATGAGTAGGTTCCCAGACAACGCCAGGAAAACAGCACGGGGTATCTAAAAATAATTACGATATATTTTCTCTCTTTACTTATTTAATTAAAAAAAAAAACATTAATTTTCGTATTTCAGCTCATCTATGTCAAGAAGATCGGGGTAAGTAAATTGCCGGGCAACGCCGTGTCATCTGCGCGGCGTATCTAAAAAACATAAATTTACAATTATTTTTCCTTTTCTTATTCAACTAAACATAAAAGCACAATTTTAATTTATTTAGACGTAGCAGCGCACGCCGGGTATTAGCTGGTAGTTTTATAAAAATTACATATTAATAAAATTCCCCTTCTTATTGTTATGTACTCTTAACTACCCAGTTTGAAAAATCTATTTTAAATAACAAAATTTAAAAATATGTATTTCGTAGAATAGTTTTCCATGTATGAGAGCGTTTTTAAATCTCCACATAACTCAAAATATACAGAAGATGGTGTGAACAATTTTAATAATTCTAGCTTTCATGAAACCGGAACGAGCCAACAGGCTTAATCCCTGGATGATGATGATGATGATGATGATAACTCAAAATTGATATTAAATATTTTAATTTTGAAATATTATGTTTGGTACGAATTTATAACACGTTTAAACTTTAGGATCTGTTTCATTATTAGTGAAGAGTTCTCCAGCTGTGTAATTTGCTCCGAGTATGAAACGTCAGTAGGGGGAGGAAACTGGAGAAGTGATACTTGTACGACTTCACTACTTACAAGAACCGGCAGTGCTTTTAAATCTTTAATACTTAGTTGCAAGACCCAAGTGTGCCGCCTCACGCTCAACTGGTCTATATTAACAAGGGTGCAACTGTAGAAGCCACAGTTAACTGGCTTCTTTCATATAGGGTTAACAGAATATCACTACACACTTCATAATCTGAGCGTAGTGCATCAATTACAAGCAATCTATCACTTTGTAACAAGAGTCTATAGTAGGTTCATAATATCCATCATCGTCATCTTGAAGATATGAGCCTATTGACCCGTTCCGCTCCCCGCTGCATAATATGCTACAGGTCGTCCTTCCAACATTGTTGTGATAGGGCTTATCTTGATAAATCATGGGTTTAACCGGATTAGTCTTATATCGTTTATATAAACAATTGACATATTAAATCTTAAATCACCCTGTAGCTCCTACTGAACAAACAAATTGTAGCAAATCATTTGGAAAGATTTAGAAATATATTTATAAAATAGCGAAAGTTTTTCCAGAAATAATATGTTTATCTTGCGACAAGAGTTAGGAAATTTTCAAAACAACTCAAGAGAATAGGCTAGAAAAATACTATAAAAAACTGAACCAGAGAGGGCTAGGGACAATGAGATCTCGGAATGCGTCCCGGCGACACATCGGCCGTTCTACGGGGCAGTTACGTAAGTAGAGTTTTGTTTCAGCTTCAGGAATGTTCAGATTAGGAATTTACTTAACTATAATAAACTTAAGCTCTAAAAATGAACACTTAAAAATGTATCTACGAGTAAAGTCTGAGGTTTCTCTCTTTTCCTTGAACTAAATTATTAACTACTGTTGTATCTAAAATATAAATTCTGACAGATTCTATATTATACTTTTGATATTTATTTAATGGTTGACATGTCTTACATAAATTCGTATTTCGTCTCGCTAATATTTCATTCCTAGTTTTATTAAACAATTTGTAACCCGTGTCAGTGACTTTCTTTTATGTAGAGTATAAGTAACCTGAATTCTTACTGGAAGTCCTGACTTCACCTCATGAAATCCTATATATGTATGTACTCATCGGCCCGCTACCTATCCAAAGATATTATCCAGACACCGATTTATTTAGAACGTCCATCGGAGAGCCTATAAAACATAAAAAACATCGTTTTGGTCTTCCTACATTTCTTCGGCCTTGAGATTTATAATGAAACATCTGTCTTGATAAACGATTAATTGGCATTCTTTGTATATGTTGAAACCAATTACATTTATTTCTGTATATTTTCTCGTTTATATTATATATTTGTAATTATTCTCTGATATCTTGACTTCTCTTTTGATCTCTTAAAGATACACCTGCAACGGATCTCAGGAATCTCTTTTCTATTGTCTCAATTTTATGTTTATCAGAGATCGTTAAAGGCCAAGTCTCAGACCCGTATGTTAACGTTGGAACGGCTACTGTTTCACAAAATTTCAATTGAGTTTCCGTAATGGTCTTATTTCTCAAATATCTTCTTATTGAACCACATATCTCTTGAAATTTCCTTAATTCCTTCTTCAAATCCAAATACTGCAGTTACCATATCATGCCTCCCAGATAATTAAAACAAGTTACTTGATCAATGATGTTTGCTCCAATTACAATTTTTGTCCTTTTATGTTGAGTTCAAATAAATGCCATGTATTTTGTTTTCTGTGTTGATATTTTTAAATTATAATGTTTATAAATGTTCATAATATCCGCCATTGTAAATTACGCAGTATTAACTAACTCACTGGCACTTTGGAACCATAGGTTTATTGCCGCGCGGACATAAATTCTCCATTAATGCCTATCCTGAGCTAATATTTTCAAATCATCCTCTGTGTAAACTACTCAAATTATGTTCAATGTATTATTGGTCTACCAACTGAGCGTTTTCCCCTGGTTTTCGTACAAGAACCTTCTATCCACCTCTTTCATTTCCCATTTGTGCTACATGTCCTGTGCATCGCAGTCTACGAGACTTCACTGTTGTTTATCTGCTTCCTATAAAGACCATGTAGCTTATTATTATGTAGTTTTCTCCATTCGTCAGTCCATTCCATGGCTGAACTATTATATCTGATTTCCTACAAAGAACGTGTAGTTTTCTCAATTCACCTGTGTGTTCATCTCTCTTTGGTCCAAAAAAGATCCTAAGAACTTATTTCTCAAATACTCTTATGCTGTATTATCAATGAATACTATTTCATGAATATATTAGGGTAAACTGAATTATATCGCATCAATATATATTCTCACTTTTGATACTTTTTATCCCTATTCTTTTATTAGACGTATATGTCCAATGCTGGTTGAGAAAATCAGCTATAATGGCTGGAGGGCTCGACATGCTGACCACATATCTCTACACTGCCAGGTTGATCGTGTATATCTATGTGATTAACACATTTAGATGTGAGGCCATCAGCCGACTGGTATGCCATGGAGTTTCTAGGTCTTTCGCGTGACACTTAACCCATAAATTGCAAAACACTTATTTCTTCTAACAGTTATTTAAATGTGGCGGACCGCAGTGAAAATTAAATGGTGCTTAACTGTTGTTAGTAAATTGTGAAATTCTAAAAAAAGTAAGCCATATTTTCTCGTTATTTTTCATCTGTTTTTAATAAAATTATTAAATAAATCAAACCAATTAATGTATCTTTTAGGATACATTTTGAATTTATGGATTAAATTAGTGTCATGTCTGCAGCTTTACTTATAGCTGCTTGAATATTACATTTTGGGAGATGAAATTTCATTTATTATTTTGATTGTATGAAAAATAGAGTAGAGATATAATTAATTAGTTTATTGATTGTTCTGACTGCTATAACAAAGAGAGCTCTTCTTGTTTGATTTCAAGGCGAGATGAATAACTCTGAATCCACATTTAAACAAGGACATTGAGAGACAATATATTCCATTGGATCTGGCATCAGAGGTAAAAGAGAAGAAAGGAGGGGGGCCGTAATAGGACTCCAGGTCGCGGTGAGATTTGTTTGGAGTTTTTCCTCACCTATAAGACAAATGTGGGAACATTTAAGTCAAAATTGTTTTCGGGATGAAATAATAACCAGTATCACAGATATTTGGCAATTTTTAACGACTGAATGGCGTATCGTGTTTTAAATGTTCGTTTGTCTCGGAAATAGCCATGGAATTGAACTGATAACATATACTATGTAGGCACCATATCCTTACGTATTCAAAAATTCATATGTAATTCAGGATTAAAAATATATTCTCGACAGGTCATGTCCTATAAAATCCCTGGAGACATGACGGAACGTAAATGTATTTACAGAAGGAGATGGTTAATATATGATAGTTATATATATATATATATAGAGCGTTGCAAAAACACCGACAACGGAGGTGAGTAGTATGTGAGATATGTTGATTATTTTTAATAAGGTACCTATGTCCGTAAATTATGCGTTTTCGCACTATGAGTAGCTAACTTTTCAAGAGTTCAGTTAGTTGGATTTCAAGCTCAATACTTGACAGTACTGTCAGTCTCATCAAGTTTTCAAAGTATCCACCTCCCATCTCATTGCAGAGCGTACATCGGCGGTGTAGAGATTGGCGCACAAGTTAAAATATGCCTGGCCTCGTTTGAATTATTTCAGTAGCAGCGTGGATTCGGGCTATAAGATCCATGCATGATTCTACTGGAGTCTGAAACTGACCGTTTCATGTCGCCTCACAAAAAGTAGTCGAGAGGGTTAAGATCAGGTGATCTCGGAAGCTCATGGAACTGGTCCACCTCTACCACTCCATTGACCTGGATACGTAGTATCCAAATATCTCATCACATTGGCATGGAAGTGAGCTGGAGCACGGTCATGTATAACCGGAAAAGTTATCCTTATGTAATAATAATAATAATAATAATAATAATAATAATAATAATAATTTGGGGATTATTTTTATTTAATTTTTAATTAAAAATTATTTAAATAATTTGAAACTAAATATTATTTATTTTATAATGTTAAATATAATAGATGATTTTTGTAAAATCGATGTGAAATGTAACAATGATTATGTCACATATTGTTATGATAAACAATAGATACTGAATTCACAGGCAGAATTTTACGACAAAAGAAAGTTTAAATAATGTGGACTTAAGTCGGCCGAACATTAAAAATATGATTGGTTATCGAGAAATGAAGACGGACGTATCGTGTTCTTTATTCATGATGTCATTGCCAATCAGAAACTGACATAATAACTTAGAGGAGATGGCTACAAGAATATGACAAAGATAGACGCCATTGAATGATCTCCATATAAAAGTTTAAATAATTACTGTATTTATTGAATTATCTTAATTCAATATAGAAGAAGAATAAAAACAAAATGACGTGAGACTAGTGAACTAAAAATTATACCAGAAATAATTTAATGGTGCAGTAATTTTTAAATATACAAAATAGAATGTAAAAAAATGATATTCGACTATAAAAATAATTCGTAATAATAATAATTACACCTTATTCAAATATCATTTAACGTGAGAAAAATATTTATATAATATAATTGTATAATATAATTGAACATAAAATAGTGAATACTACAAATTTGAAGATCAATATTCATCAGATTAAGTGATAGTAACAATATTATAAAGTTTCATCTTTATTGCCAAGCCCCTGGTATATTTTATTTTACATACTGCAGCCACATTCCGTTGCGAAACCACGTATCACAGGTTCCGTACCTGTCAAGTAATGGGTCTTCAAATCCTTTGAACTAACACTGATCGTGAGACACATTTAACTAGTCATAGTGTGAAAACGCTTAATTTCCGGATATTGGTACCTTATTAAAAATTATCAACATATCTCAATATACTACTTCACCTCAGTTGTCGGTGCTTTTGCAGCAACCTGTTAAAAGCAAGCAATATGTATTTTCTGGTGTAATAATTTAATAATTCCCTAATATTCCCCTAACAAAATCTGGTCACCACAATCATCCATATCATATTCGTCTTGTTCTGTAAGAAAGAAAGAACAAAGAAAGAATTATTGATTTATACCAGCGGTTCACAATCTTTTTCGACTCGCGAACCCCTTCCATAACGATCTAAGTTGGATGAAACACTGACTTTTAAATATACATACAGTATACATACACAAAATTTAATTCCAAGCAAAAGGTTTAAGAAACGTATATTAACTGAACCCTTAACGGTTAAAACCTAACGTTACTCTGCTTATGGCTTGAAAGTTAAACAAGGCCTAGTTGTAGCGAAATCAAATGCATTGCTAACGTAGTTGCACAAGTGTAAATCAGGTATTCGCGGTAACTATTAATTTATTGTGGAAATAATGCAATAAATTCCTGATATTACACATATGTAACAAGGAGCATTATAGGGTTAATTTAGTTTTAAAATAATAAATATTATTACTATTATATTATTAATAAAAATATTATTATTATTACTATTATATCATTATTACAATGCTGCAGAAAAGAAGAAAACAATAATAGACTTAACCTCGAAACCTGCAATTAATAAAAAGTTTTGACGACCCCCTTAAAATACCCCCTTTGGGGTTCGCGAATCACTGGTAGGGAAACGATTTATAATAATAAAATGCATATAAGTAGCTTAAAAAGCTTTGCTGAAGATGGAACCGTTTTGAGAACGGCCTACAGAATTTTTGTAAAAGTTTAATCAAGTTGAGGACGATTGTATCTTATAGATTTCAATTTTTATTAAAAATTTCATTATTTTTATTCACAACATCTTCCTGATCCCAATTAATCTACTGGTATACTCCTCTGTATCTCGCTGTCCTTCCAGTCAACATCGTCCGATCTTTTCTCTCATGCTATTCAAAATATTAACAATCCTAGTTATTTTTGGACGTCCTCTTCTCTTTCTATCAAGTGGCACCTATTCTAGTGTTTTATCTTCTTAAACATTTTATATTGTGTAATAATTAACAGAAGTTGAATATATTGGATGTATTATTGGAGACAGAAGGGGAAAATCACAATTACATTCAGCAATGATGTAAAGACCGAGTTAATTTTGTTGTTCGTATGTCCTGTACAGGTACTTCTATTTCTGTTAGATTCGAAGCTGAGTGACGTACACGAGGGATGAGAATAAATTACATTGCAGCTAGCACATCCCCTCTGTCCCCCCCAACTCTTTCGATCAGAGTCAGATAATTTTAAATGCAATTTGATTGAATAATACCACTCATTATTAACACAAGATAATTTATTCTAGTGTTGTGGTAATGCTTCGCTGATACCATCGTGTGAAAGATAGATATTGCTGGTATTATTAATTGGGCAATTACCATATGTCAAAGTCCAGAATCCATGCACGCATCAATTAACGATCTGCCGTGATATTATGTAATGATAAGAGTTGAATGCAGTATATAGGATTTACTGGATACAGTAGAATATTATTAATTTATTTTCATCCAGAGATTCCAATGTTCAAAGTTGATAATACCATTGTGCATTTTTTTGCAAATGCCCCACGTTGTCTTTCGACATTCCTGGTTTTTCTACTGGCATGGCGTACTTGTTGGTTGGGGCGCCTGGAAGGCGGGGTTACGTTGCCCCCATGATATGATGGGGGGTGATGATGATAGTGGTGCGCCAGAAGAGTCCCTAATCCTAAGCTTAATCTAAGATGAATATGAATGATTATCGCGATGGCCATATGATTTCGGGGACCGTTTGGGCCTTAAAGTTTTCCTGACATTTGTCTTACAGGTGAGGAAAAACCTCGATAAAAACCTCACCCAGAAAAACTGTGCCGACCGGGGATCGAATCCGGGCCCGCTGCGTGACAAGGCAGCACACAACCTCGAGACCACAGCGGTGGACCCATTGTGTATTATTGTTTGTACTATTAGGTATAATCCTAGATTAAGTTTGCTGCATGCATTCATTCTTCTCATATTTAACTTAAAAGATAATATAAGTAGCTTGGTAGGCATCATGGAGCGCGATGTAGGCATTACGCTACAAGCCGGAAGGTCTGAGGTTCGAGTCCCGATAGTAAGAATTTTTAAAACCCACCTGAACTTTCTGAAGGCACCGTGATCCTGATGTCGACTAAGAATATAGAGGAAATGATACCAGATGCGTGTTCTGGAGGTAAAGACGGCCGTAATTCAGGGCTGACAATTCGGTTGACATCTACTGTCGATTGTCTAAAGCGATGGGAGCCTTAACGTCCTATTATCCCGAGGACCTTCTATGGGCTATAGTAGAAACTGTCTTCTAGTAGGCCCTGGGGGTCCGGTTCTCGGACCACAGCAGCAACAGGGCGCGTCCCCGGGTGGCGGATAGGGGAACGGTCGGTGGTTTGCATTGCATTCCTCCCGGCTAGGTCCAGTCCGGACCCGCGGGCCATTTGTGAGGTCGTCAGGACTCGAGCGAAGTGACGCACTACATAGCTCGTGCTGCGCTCACTTCAGCAGCAAAACGCGTCCCCTCGGTGGCGTAGTGGGGAAAGGTCGGTGGATGTGCTAGTCAGTCCTCCCTTCCAAGTCCGATGGACTCGCAGATCATAAGTGGGGTCAACAGGGAGATGAGCGGCCTGTTGTCAAAGCTCATGGATCCCGGCCCACAAGCGGGATTAGCGACCGCTGTTGGCGGAACGGTGGGAGACTGGAGATCAGAAGCTCCTTTCTCTTGGTTCAATGAACCCGAGGACCATCTGTGGGGGCACCATGGGCGATGAGCACTCTGGATGCCTATATTGCTCAGTGGGCTGGTCTCACAGCAGCGGCACGACTAGCCTAGTCAAGCGAACGGGCTGGTTGGGACAATACCGGGCGTAATGCTGGGAATTACCACCAGGTCATTAAGCTCGGAAAAGGAGGAAGCGCGGTCTTTGGTGGGGGATTAGCGCCGACTCCGGGACCGAGTGACCCAAGGACAATCTGTGAGGTCGTCAGGAGTTGAGCGACCTGACGTACTAATGCTCAGGCTGAACCCACTTCAGCAACCAAACACATCCCCAGGTGGTGCACTGGGGGAAAGGTCGGAGGATCCGCTAGACAGTCCTCCCGGCCAAGTCCAAGGGACTCGTGAACCATTAGTGGGGTCGGCAGGAGTTGAGCGCCTTGCCGTACTATTGCTCACCTGTTGGAGCTTGCGACCACAACTGCAACAGGACACGTCCCTGGGGGCACACCAGGGCACAGCTCGGACCAGTGCAGAGGGGAGCAACTGTGCTGGTTCCCGGCTAAGCCTACGGGCTCGTGGACAAACTGTGGGGTCAGCAGAAGATGAGCACCTGGATGTACTAAAGTCTCACACTGTGGGGTTTGTGGACTCAAACCCTAGCCGGTCTCACAACGGCTACAGGATACGTCCCTGGAGGTAGAACAGGGAATGGTCGGTGGATCTGCGACAGCAGTCCTCCCGGCTAGGCTCAAGGAGCCCGTGGACCAATTGTGGGGTCGTCAGGAAAGAGCGACCTGACGTACTATGTAGCTCAGCAATTCCCGAAGTTGCAACTCCAACAGTTTCTCCCTAGAGGTGTTGGTTTTAGGCCGAGAACTCTTGAATGTGGAGCAAACTAGATAGGGAGGACAAGTCTGGGACTTGGGAGTATGGTTATTAAGACCGAATTATCCCAAGGGGTGGAGGCTTGGGCCTAGATGTCTTCTAGTAGGCTTCGTGCTTGGTGTAGTGCTGCAGGAATTGCGCTGGTTCGAGTCCCCATGAGGAAAAGCATTATTCAGTATCGTGAGGAATTTGGGGAGTTACAATAAGTAGCTACTCCAAGTTGATAAAAATCTACATTATTTTCTAAAAAAAACTATTTTTACATTTATTCTCACAGTTATAAGAACTATGTAATGGAATTTTTAGGAGATTCATAATTGTAAAATTGTTAATATAATTAAGATAATAAGTTACGAAGTATCCTTAATTGAAAAATATGAGTGGAATGGAATGTTATCAATATTAGCATACATTTTAAGTCGAGATTTCCAATTACGGGTAGGCCTATGTAATATTTTCAGCAACCAATTATCTTTAAAAAGTTAGGTCTTTAGTGGCGCTATTGAAATCTGAGTTTGGAAGGTCCAAAAACTTTTATTCATAGACCTCTTATTCAAAACAACTCATAGAAAAGAGAAGAGAACATAACTTAGAAACTCACATAGGATTTATAGATTTGGATAAGGCCTTCGATCGAGTAAACAGACAAAAATTATGGGAAATATTACGAATGAAAGGATACCCGCTGTGCCTTGTTGAAACAATAAAGACATTATATGAAGACACAAATATAATTATAGATACCGGATTCAAAAGAACAGATGCAATCAAAACAAATACTGGATTACGACAAGGATGTAGTTTATCACCCACTTTGTTTAATATATATATAGACGATATTTTTAATAAATGGAAAGTTTTAGTAAATCCAGGAATAAGAATGGATAATAAAATGTGCATAAATAATCTTTTATTTGCTGACGATGTAATCATAATACAGAAAAATGAAGACGACTTACAGAAATCAATGCATGCATTAAATGAAATATGTAAATTATACGATCTAAAAATTTCTGTAAGGAAAACGAAGACCATGGCTTTTAGAGGAAGAGATCCAGTGAGAACCAAAATTATTTTAGAAAATCAAAGTATAGAACAGGTGTCTAGTTTCAAATATTTGGGCTGTGATGTTGGCTACAATGTGGAAAGAGATATTGACTCCAAAATAAATAAATTTCAGACGGTGTTTGGAACAATACAGAGAACATTCAAAAAATAAAATTAGAAAAGAAACCAAGATAAAAATGTATAATGTTATGGCGGTTCCCACAATATTGTATGGATGTGAAACTTGGGCTCCAGTGAAAAGACAGAAGGATAGAATACAGACGGCAGAGATGCGGTTCCTAAGACAAGTAAAAGGATGTACAAGACTTGATAGAATAAGAAATGAGGATATAAGAGAAGAATTGAAAGTACAGCCTTTATTGGATAAAGTCACGAATTACAGACAGAAATGGATTGATCACATGGATGGAATGAACAAGGAGAGATATCCATTGTTAGCCAGAAATTATCAAGCAAGAGGAAGGCGTGATGTTGGAAGACCTAGAAGACGTTGGGCTGATGCAATATGAAGTCGGAACGGGCAATTGCCTAATCCTTGGAGTGATGATGATGATGATGATGACCTCTTATTCAAGTTTTGGGATATATTATGTGCCATAAATTTGGAGACACGGGATCCTCGTTTTACTTCGCTTATGAAGTAAACAATAATAAGACTAAAAATAATAGTAAAATCTATATAAGGAAGATAAATTAAAATTTTGGTAGACTGTCCCTATCTAATGTACACAAGTGATCCCACAACAGGCCCGGAGGCCCTTGGGGTAGTAGGAGGTTAAGGCTCCCACTTTTTCTTGACAATCGGCACTGTGTGTCAGCCGGGTTGTCAGCCGGGTTGTCAGCCAGGTTGTCAGCCGGGTTGTCAGCCGGGTTGTCAGCCGGGTTGTCAGCCGGGTTGTCAGCCGGGTTGTCAGCCGGGTTGTCAGCCGGGTTGTCAGCCGGGTTGTCAGCCGGGTTGTCAGCCGGGTTGTCAGCCGGGTTGTCAGCCGGGTTGTCAGCCGGGTTGTCAGCCGGGTTGTCAGCCGGGTTGTCAGCCGGGTTGTCAGCCGGGTTGTCAGCCGGGTTGTCAGCCGGGTTGTCAGCCGGGTTGTCAGCCGGGTTGTCAGCCGGGTTGTCAGCCGGGTTGTCAGCCGGGTTGTCAGCCGGGTGTCAGCCGGGTTGTCAGCCGGGTTGTCAGCCGGGTTGTCAGCCGGGTTGTCAGCCGGGTTGTCAGCCGGGTTGTCAGCCGGGTTGTCAGACGGGTTGTCAGACGGGTTGTCAGCCGGGTTGTCAGCCGGGTTGTCAGCCGGGTTGTCAGCCGGGTTGTCAGCCGGGTTGTCAGCCGGGTTGTCAGCCGGGTTGTCAGCCGGGTTGTCAGCCCTGCGTGACGACCGTCTTTACCCCCAAAACAAGCGTCTGGTACTCATTTCCGTTACAGGCTGAGTCGACCCCAGGGCCATAGTGCCGCCAGAGGGTTTGGGTCAGTTTAAAAATCCTGACCCCAACGGGACTTGAACCTTCGACCCTCCGGCTTGTAGCCCAGTGCCTTAACCACTACGCTACGGCGTGCCCCACATTAGAAAAATAATGTGATATAGAAGACTAATTTTTCGGTTATACAATATATAAAACTTATGAAAATAGTTAATCTTAATACTTTTTCATAAATAATTAAATTTATGAATTGTTAAAAGAATAATATCAGTGAGGCGTAAAGTTAGTTCGCTATTAAATAATTCTTTAGTTTATTTTTGAACGATGTTAAAGTTTGACAGTCTCTGACCTAGAGCGGAAGGGAATATTATAACCTACACTTTTATACATGCAATTTAATATTAGGTATGCTTAAAGATTCCAGGTGAACAGTGTACCTACATTAGCACTGTTTATTTATCTAATTTTCCTTTTTTTAAATTATTTTTTCAATTCACACTTTATTTTCCGTTCTTTTCGTTTACACTGTTTTTCCTTCTTGTTTTTTACCTTTTCGTTTTACCTTTTTGTTAACTATATTTTATACACACACAAACACAAGGACAAAACACGCCCAGACCCAAGGTGGAGATTTTTAAAATCCCCTACCCCGCCGGGAATCGAACCCGGGTCGCCGGAGTGGAAGATAGGGACTCTACCGACTACGCCACGGCGACGGACCCTCTCAGTCCAGAATTGAAATGAAGGTAGTTTGAATTAGAAGAATTAGGCTTATTGCTAATGGGTGGCTTATTTGAATTCCTCAATTCAATTTAATAGATCACTCAGATTAAAATTTCTATATTGCTTTTAAGTCACTTTCAGTTTCAAGTTAATATTTTATAGTAATTATAACATTTTAGGATAACAAAACACATTACTTTTTCGCGACAATGTTATTAATTGCAAATAATCTGCCTTTTATTGGAATTCAAACTGCATACGCGAAATTATATTTTCTTCTTTGATTCAAATATTTATATATTTTTTATTAATATTAAACCATTCTTAATATTCCCCTCGTCAGCAATCCAAGAAAAGTTTAGTGGTATGAACTAAAACATTTAACAAATCTCCCCTCCTGCGCGTTCAATGAGGCTACATATCCGGGAACAAACTTCCCTCCCCTAGAAAATGCTATTCAAGCCAATAACCCTACTTTTCTGCCCATTTCTCTTTCTCTCCCCCTTTATCATTATTCTGAAACAAATCACAGATATGGCTGTGGAATGGAGCATGTGGTTTTGGAAAACGGAACCCATGCCGCATATTAATTCACTTATCTTTTATCCGCTGGACCAGAAGAAGTTCAAGTATCCACTGAAAACAAACTGGCCTCTAAAACCCTAACGACCATTAACTCCTCTAGAGCCGGAATTCCTTTTCAAAGAAGCTACGTTTAGAGAAAATGTTATCCTGTTGCAGACACTAAAAATGTACATGGGAGGGGACTTATGACCAAATCAGTGGCGGAATTAACGTGTCTACAAGGAAACACAAAAACATTGTTTTCATAGAGTTCTCAACCCAATTAACTGTAATATATCAATTACAACATCCTCGTCATTCACAGACCTCTACATAAGGGACTTATCTCATCTCATCCCTCGACCCGATCCTGTGTTGGATACGAGTCGAGGATATTATTATTATTATTATTTATTATTTATATCTAATAGGCCTGCAAATGATACAAAAATTAAACAACTAAAACTAAATATTTGGTCAACCTGGAAATGCATTATATAATATAAATGAATAGTTCATAACAAATGAGTGAAAGTTTGAAGAAATGGGCGGATTCAAATGCCTGGAAATGATCGCAAAAAATATATAAGACGAAAAAATAAATTAAAGTCTCAGGAAACGCATACTATTATGGATTACAGGGACTCTTGACATTCCAACTACTCTGAAAAAAGTTCTGCTAAAAATGTATTTTTTTGTTAATTCAATAAAATTGTAAAATTGTAAACAATGTAACTTATACAAAAAATACATATAATCTATTCTTCTAGTAATATGAATGCGAAACACGGTCGCTTAATTTAAGGGAGGAGCAAAGATTACGAGTATTTGAGAATAAAGTTCTTAGGAAATTTTTTGGACCAAAGAGAGACGAATAGACAAGTGAATGGAGAATACTACATAATACAAAGCTGCAGAATCTTTATTGGAAAATATGTAATAAGAACAGTTCAGTCTCGTAGTTGAACGGGACATGTGGCACGAATGGCAAATGAAAGAGGGACAAGGAAAGGGAAAGCGCCCAGTTGATAGCCCAAGAATGAAGGGAGAAAATAAATTTACCATGATTTGAGGGTGGTGAATTCTGCAGGTAATGACTGTAAGACAGTTGGTTAAGATAAGCGAACCTCCGGACTCGAGTGCAAGTGAGTTAGCTAGTTAGTTGATATTTAAATAAAATTATTCAAGTTATTAACAAATTTACTTATTTCAAAACATCCTTCACAGGAATTACAGAATCAGTTTTGGTGATCTAGTGATTACCATGCACGCCTCTTGTTTCGAAATTAGCGGTTTCAAGCCCTGCCAGAGTTGTTGGATATTTACAGTGAGAAAAAAAAAGTCTGAAATGGCTTCCTTCGGGAAAAAAATAAACCTATGGAACCCGTGTCCTAAATGAATGGCCCTTTAGCAAAATTTATCATCCTTTCATTCAGATTTGAATAATGACATTAATTGTTTGGATTTGAAAAGAAAATCGCTAAATAATTTTTGTCTTTCTTAACCTTAGTTCATAGATGTCAGTATGAGGCGGAACGCTGACCACTGACCATGGACCACTCAAATGACATCTATACGAAAACAAGTGTAACTAAATTAGTATGGTTCAAATTCTTCCCTGTAGGGGGAGAGCGCCTAAATCTCTGTTAAGGGAAAGTATGAGCTTACAAGTTACAAGTACCTTAGTTTAACCTCTCTCTCAGTAGATACTTTTACATGTCCTACGCCACCCAGGCCTTACAGAGACACGACCTGTCGAGAGAGCATTTTAAATGTTTGATCACACACATATTTTTGGACCATCCAAGGATATGGACTGCCTGCCTCGATGAGTGCTCACTGCCAAGATAAATAAAATACTACTGCTATGGATTATATAGATAGTAAAGGTTTATTTTTTGTCAGAAAAAGTTAATTAGGAAAACGTTTCTTTTATTTTGTTGTATTATTCAACTCTATGACTTGTGGAACACACAGATCTAATACCGCATTCAGCCAACTGAACCCAGTTCATATTTTTAATATCAAATTCTCTATGATTCACCAAATATTATCCTCCCTCCAATGCTAAAGCATTTCTTATGGTCTTATGAAAAATCCTGGAGGGACTTCAAGACGCGGGACCTGAATCTGAAGATTTTAAGCCTCGTAAAATACCATTGAGCCTAAACAAATAGGCATATAAGCGAACGTTTCTTACGTTCATCATACTAGCAATTGCTCAGTTGCCCGCTAGATGTCTCATAGGGTCAACTGACCGCATACCGTTCATGACATCTGTAGGAAAATGAGAGTAACTAGAAAATTAATTTGGTTTAGTAACTCCTATCAAAGGGCAGTCTAATACTCATAATTGGACTGTTATGTAATTGTAGAATGGTCTTTTCTCCAAGAGATTCCCAATGAAAAATTTTGAAATAATGTGTACTATCACTTATTTGAACAAAATTATATACCCATTTCAATTCCGTGGAATTAGTAGGCCTGAAAACATTAGGACGACATATCAACAAATTAAAAAATACAAAGATCCTGTGTGCAATACTATTTTAAGTTTGTCCTTTAGGACAAGTTGAATGCCAGCTTGGTTTGCTAGCATACCAAAATTCACCATGTAAGACCAAACTTAATGCAATATTGATCACCAATCGTGAGAACTGCAATGAGTTGTTTAATGCAAACATGTAGAAGGCAATGTCTACGTGCTCTTTGTAAAGTAAGGTCTTAGAATAAATTGTATTCCGCAAAAGCTTTTCAACAGACAGTAGAGCAAGGTGTGCTCTGAATGTCTATGAAGTGCTTTTGGGAGACTGACTCAAGTAAACGGAAATGTTCAATGAACGAGACAAGCTTTAGAGCATCTGTCATGTAAAGAGACTTATTACTCAAAGGAAATACACACTTATTCCTATACAGATCAGTTTCACTCAACTAGCTTCTAAGTAAAATATTTTAGTAATCATATTACAATATAGTCGCAGATATATTAATTTTAATAAATTTTTATTCAAACTTAAATACCTAAATTCTGAATGTATTGGTGGTTTCATGTTGGCATTTCATGCAATTTTTCACTTCTTACATCACATTCTTAGAACATGCGGTAGTATTGTTAAGAAAATTAACTACAATCCTGAAGGACATGTTACCAAATTCCGACAGGGTCAGAATTTTTTAACTGGCCTAAAACCATCTCGCATCACACGCCTATGAGATCGACTCAGCGTCTAACAAAAATGAGAAATAGACTATGTTCTGGTGGTAAAGACAGTCGTTCACGCAGGACTACGAAACCCGGTTGACATCTCGTGCCTATTGTGTACTAAGAGAGTACCTTAAATTCCTATTACCCAGGTGGGATACGTTTACCTCTTACATCAAATTATTAGCTACAACCTCTGATTTTGGCATGTAATTTTTTAATCAAATATAAAAAATATAATTTCAATGGTTTATAAGATTATTATTATTATTATTATCATCAGTATTATTATTATGGTAATTTTTATTATTACTATTATTATTATGGTTATTTTTATTATTATTATTATTATTATTATGGTTATTTTTATTATTATTATTATGGTTATTTTTATTATTATTATGGTTATTTTTATTATTGTTATGGTTATTTTTATTATTATTGTTATGGTTATTTTTATTATTATTATTATGGTTATTTTTATTATTATTATTATTATGGTTATTTTTATTATTATTATTATGGTTATTTTTATTATTATTATTATTATTATTATGGTTATTTTCATTATTATTATTATTATTATTATTATGGTTATTTTCATTATTATTATTATTATTATTATTATGGTTATTTTCATTATTATTATTATTATTATTATTATTATGGTTATTTTCATTATTATTATTATTATTATGGTTATTTTCATTATTATTATTATTATTATTATTATTATTATTATTATGGTTATTTTTATTATTATTATGGTTATTTTTATTATTATGGTTATTTTTATTATTATTATGGTTATTTTATTATTATTATGGTTATTTTTATTATTATTATGGTTATTTTTATTATTAATATGGTTATTTTTATTATTAATATGGTTATTTTTATTATTATCATTATGGTTATTTTTATTATTATTATTATTATTATGATTTTTATTATTATTTTTTGACGTTCTAGGAGATCATCAATGTGCATTTAGAAGAAACAGGTCTACAACAGATCAGATTTTTAGTATAAGACAGATTTTAGAAAAGAAATGGGAATATAATGGTACTGTACATCAACTATATGTAGACTTCAAAAAAGCATATGATTCAATAGAGGGAGAAGTTATATAGTATCCTGCTGGAGTTTGGAATTCCTAAAAAGTTAGTTAGACTTATACGAATGTGTCTAAATGGCTCAAAGAGTAGGGTGCGTGTAGGCAAACAGTTTTTAGACACTTTTGGAATCCAGAATGGGTTGAAGCAAGGATATGCACTATCTCCTCTACTATTTAATTTTGTACTAGAGCATGCCATTAAATCTTTAGAGAATGAGGAAGGCTTACAACTCAATGGTATTAATAAGCTGTTAGTTTATGCTGATGATGTAGTACTACTGGCCGATAGCGAGGAGATACTAAAGGCCAACACGCACACACTATTGAGTAACACTAAGAAATTAGGACTGGAAGTAAATATCAGTAAAACTAAATATATGGTCACACGTAGAAATTCAGTATATAATGGAAATGGACAGCTAATGACAAATGAGGGAAATTTTGAGGAAGTGGCTGAATTCAAATACCTAGGAACAATAATCACAAATAGGAATGAGATGTACAAAGAAATTAAACATAGGCTCAATTCTGGAAATGCATGCTATTATGCATTGCAGAGACTTTTGGTGTCCCAACTCCTTTCAAAAAACGTTAAGCTGAAAATATATAAAACTATTATTCTACCAGTTATATTATATGGGGGCGAAACATGGACTCTTACTTTAAGGGAGGAAAGTAGATTACGAGTATTTGAGAATAAAGTTCTTAGGAAAATGTTTGGACAAAAGAGAGATGAACAGACAGGTGAATGGAGAAGACTACTTAACAATGAACTACATGGTCTTTATAGGAACCCAGATATAATAAGAACAGTTAAGTCTCGTAGACTGCGATGGGCAGGACATGTTGCGCGTATGGGGAATGAAAGACGTGCATGGAAACTTCTTGTAGGAAAGCCAGAAGGAAACCGCCCAGTTGGTAGACCAAGAATGAGGTGGGAGAACAACATTAACTATGATTTGAGGGAAGTAGATTATACAGGGAATGATTGGAAAGCAATAGCTCAGGATAGGGATGTATGGAGAGCTTATGTCCGCGCGGCCATGAACCTACGGGTTCGATAATGCCAGTGAGTAAGTAAGTAAGTATTATGGTTATTTTTATTATTATTATGGTTATTTTTATTATTATTATTATTATTATTATTTTTAATAAACAAGCGATAAATACTTTAAACTCTGTTTGGTGGATCAAAAATATTACAAAAAATAGAAAATTACAAATATATCAAACCATAATTCGAAGCATTTGAACATGTGGTGCTAAAGTCTGGCAAATTCCTACCACGGAAATGAAAAAAATATTAAGTATAGAAATGGATGTTTTAAGAAGTTCAGCTGGAAAATCTAGAATGGATTGAACACGAAATAGAAAATAAGGGAAATTCAGGGTGTACAAGAGGAGCCGGACGTCATAGACATTATAGAAAAGTAAATATTACAGTGGTATGGCCATGTCAAAAGAATGCCAGAGCAAAGATTGCCTAAAATTGTTATGGAATGGATCCCATTAGAAAGGAGGAAGAGAGGAAGGCCGAAGAAAACTTGGATAGGTGTACAAGCAGCTATGAATATCAGAGGATTGGAGGAAGATCAATGGATGGACACAGAGGAATGGCGTTTGGCTTCCGGAAGTTGGCGGCAGCTGCCATGATATCGGATGATCATTATTATTTTTATTATCATTATTATTTTTATTATCATTATTATTATTTTTATTATCATTATTATTATTTTTTATTATCATTATTATTATTTTTATTATCATTATTATTATTTTTAATTATTATTATTTTCATTATTATTATTTTTATTATCATTATTATTATTTTTATTATCATTATTATTTTATTATCATTATTATTTTTATTATCATTATTATCATTATTATTTTTATTATTTTTATTATCATTATTATTTTTATTGTCATTATTATTTTTATTATTATTATTTTTATTATTATCATTAAGCATTTCTGGTCTACATAGGCCTATATTTTGTGTGTTAATGCATTTAACAATCTTTTATAATTAGTTTGTGTTATCTCCCCTTTAACGGGTCTATATGATGTCATTGCTAGCAATAGATGATGATGATGATGGTCATCATCATCATCCATGCAAGTATTTGGCCTTGTGGTTTGTTATGGTCTCAAAGAGGAATCTTCCGTCCAGCGGTAGAATTGAATACCTGAAAGTCGGCATCGAAAAAAGGAAGAAAGAAGAGGATGGCAATGCATATTGCAAGTGCAATAACAAAGTTAAAGATGACAAAGTAAGTAATGGTCTCTTAAATCAATCAACAATAATTTGGCGCTTATTTCTGATGAATGAGGAAGTTAGTTAATCCTTTTTTAGACGTCCCAGCGATCTTTTGCCTTTGGGGGCAATAACGAAGCATGGCTTTTGGAATTCTATGAGATGGCATTCGTTGAAGATGTGTTTTCCAGTTGTTCTGGTAGTTGTGTATATGGTGGAGAACGGGTTCTACACTTCGTATTATTCATTATTCACTATCATGTTTTAATACAGGTCTTGATAGAACCTTATAAAGCCGTAATCTTGAGTTATTTTTTGTACTATTGATGGATTCATTATACTGTTAATTATCCCGTTGTTTTTGTAAAATTTATGATTTTCTTTGATAAAACCACTATACTCAATAAATTGGCAAAATATAGGTCTTGAGAGAGAAGCTTGATAGGGAGATCAGAAGACGGCTGTGGCACGAGGATAGCAGTTGTGCGAACTATGATAAAGATAGTCCAGATTCTCTAATTAAAAGTGTAAATACTCGTAAACAATTTTAATAATTATCTCCTTCTTCTTCATTCTTCCATTATAGGTTTCAATCTGTTCTTTCATCAATTCTTGTTGCCTCATCTTAGGTCCTCATACCATATTTTCGAACATTAATAATAAAGAACACTGAAATTAACTGATTTATTTGTTACATAACTTCTTAGTTGCAGGATCTTGAGAATATAACACTTTACCCATAAACGTTTTAACAATAATTATTCTACATCATTTGTTCTCATAATTTGGATTTAATTTTCTAATTCATTGAATACTGAAGTTCTTACGTAGAATATCTTAAAACTTTCACGTTTTTATTGTATACCTGTTAAAGGTTTTAGTTAGAACAGATTGCAGATATGGGACATAACTAACTAGCTCATTAACTGATACTGTCAAACCAAAATGTTCAATGGTACACGGGCATAAGTTCTCCATACATCCCAATTCTTAGCTATGACATTTATTAAAAAATAAATGCATAATTTTATGTCAAACTTTAAGACTATATAATAATGTCACATTCCGCTCCTGACCAGTCCTCTTAAACCCTCCTTTATTTTTTACTCGTCAATCATAACAAGGAATACGAGTACAAACGATAGCAATACAAGATCCCCTAGTGTTCAGTATTTTCTACAAAATACATTAAACAGCAAACATTTATCTTATAAAGCTTCCTTTATAGCCGTGTAGAAATCAGCGAAGCAATTCCAAAATATCATTGTAACAAATTACATGCCGCCCTCTCTGTTTCAACCCTCAGCAAAAGGTGGGGTTGAGAATGCCACTGAATGTCTAATTAAAATGCTTATATCCCCTTCATTAATATCTCTTTTAATATCTGGAAATTATAACTTTGTGGTTAGGTATATGAGGGCTGGCTAAATTAAATAATTCCACTGGATTTAACTTGGCTTCTACAGATGTTTTCCATGTAATTTTGGAAAGAGACAGATGATTCGTGGAGCCAGATGTTACTTAGCAGATGCCAAAAGCATTTATGATTGCAACTGGGTCAAGTTAATGCGATATATGTTACACAATTTTTAATTGCAGGGTGTTTCAAATATCTTCTTTCTTGCAGAGAAACGAAACAAAGAATCTTTCCATTGTTTCTTAGTCTTTCAGGTGACCACCTCCGATCCGCAGGTAGATTATCTCTTGATTTACTGTCCGGCTTGATTCCTTTGGAGATACGTGCAAATTCCATTAATATCTCCTCTTATTAACAAGTGATTAATTTATTCATTCAATGTCAAGCTGTCTTTTTGTTTCCTCATTTTTAATTTTATTTATTCTCGTTTTAGGTAGGATTTTTTAGGATATTTTTCTTACGTGTTTCATTCTTGAAATATCATACCAACCTCTGGTACATTGTTCAGTATTAGCCCTACTACTTCTTTATTAATTCTAATTTCCATTTCCTTATTTAAATATGTATTATTATAGATTGTAACAGTCCTACAACCGCTATTCAGCGATCTTATTATCTTCATTTTGCACTGATTCTCAAATTCTTTGATTCTTGAAAACCTGCCCAATCAACCTTTCCTCAACTTCCAACTTACATCTCTAAGGAAATCTGATGGTCCAAAATATTGGAATGGTAATTAGAGATGATATCTTATACGTCACGCATGGAGACACGGTGCTCCATAGTGGGATATTCTTATCCAATGAGTTTAGTTACGCTTATTTACCTACATATGTCAAGGAGTAACATATGATTAACACATCGCCTCCATGCGACGTCTTGTAGGTAAGTAAGGAATTACATGGATGGACTAAGATCGGTCAAATTTTGCACATATGCCTTTTATTTAGGCTTGCGTTTCTTTTACGAGCCTGAAAATCTTCAGACTCGGATCCACGGTTTAAAGTCCCTCACGGTGGATTTGTCCCCTGGATGTTTCCATCCTAAATATCCATCGATCCCGGCCGGATTTGAGCCCGTGTCCTTCGGGAGTAGAGGCATAGAAGTAAGTAGAGACGAGGAAGAGGAAAAGTTCCAGTAAATGTAGATCCGGAAATTAGTGGTTACGAGATATTTTTTTTTTTGCTGGTTTGAGCTCGCTGAATATAGAGTATGAATTCCAAACAGAAAAAAAATGTATCAACACGAGACAAGCACAGCAATGCAAACAGTAACAACCATAAAAGCTCCAATAAGCAATAGTCTACAAATTATTTTTTTATGAATAAGGTATTCATAGGATCCACAACATTAAAGCCCCTGATAGGTTGGTATATCAAATTAAAGTTTTGGGATCGACTCCTGGTTTACATTTATACAATAACTCATATCCACCTCTTATCATTGCTTGTATTGGAATCAGTAGGCTTAATTATTATTTACCGAACCCAAACCAGATAAAATTGTATCTCGTAACCGATTAATTTCCGGACTCATGTGTACTGGAACTTATTTCCCTTCACTTTCAATTCTAATCACTAGATTTTGAATTATCGGATTATCACTTTTGAAACACCTGTACTATTATTTCATAATTTTAGTAAGAATTTTTCGATTAACATAATGATAATACCTTTGATGGAGGGATTTGGAACGGAGAACGTACTAACCGGCCGAGGTCTCAACTACCCAATATATTGCAATAAATACAAGCGTTGAATTGCGATAAATCTAATTTTTTGTTGTTGTAAATATAATAAGTAGAATCCTGATTTATTACAAATGTATTTTTTATTGGTGTCCATCAGGAAATTTTAAGCGTTCTAACATGATATTCATGAGCTATCAATCATTATGGGAAGATTTTATTTTTGCCTTTTTTGTTTTGTATTTGTTACTTATTTTGTATTATTAATATTCCATCGTTTTGTAATGATTTCCTTTTTAATGTTTTGTTCTAGTAATAATTATTATTTGTTATTAATTTGTAAATCATTTTGGTGTTTAAAAATATTATTTATTTTAACTGATTACATTATTTAATTAAATAAGAATAAAAAAGCTATGACGCTTATTGAAAAAATAAATACATAATTTTACGTCAAACTTCAAGACTATAATATAATCCAATGTAATCACGTAGACTTTCACGGCCGGAGTTGCTATGATGATCTTGATGAAGATTTTCGGGCTGTAGGCCGTGGTCGTGAGGCTTGAAGTTCCCGACGTTTCGCCAGTCTCAAGACAACCCCTGAGGATGCCAGGCGCAGTCTCTGGCGAACGTCGGGGAACTACAAGCCTCACGACCATGGCTTACAGCCCGAAAATCTTCATCAAGATCATCATATAATATAATCATTTGCATTCACAACATTATGTTAAAACTCTTCTGACAGGTTATGTATCTTTAAGGCTCGAATGGCGTGGGAAGTAACTATAAAGATATAAGTTTGAGTGTACTTTTCGCTGTCTTTTTAAAGCGTGAACATTAGGCATCTAATCATAAAATTAATAAAAATTATGTAAAATAAACAAGTAAATACACCTTAAATACAGCTCTTCTTCTAGTTATAATAACTTCCATAAGTAGATTAATCTGCTTATACTAGATGTTTTAATCGCTGGTTATTCGTTCCTTTATGGATTTTACACTTTTTATGTTTGTTCTACTCAACAATTACACAAATATTATTCGTTTGACCAAAAATTGGTTCATAGCAGCATTGAAATATCCGTATCTATCAAAATATATGATCTATCAAGAACCTTCATAGTTTGTTCAAGGATGGTGTCTTGAGTGTTTTCATAAAAGGAAACTTGGTCTCTGATGGTTTGTTACTGGGTATGGGTTGTTGATGTGTTAGACAAGCAACATCTTATTTACATCATGATAAGTTGGGTTGTTATAGATTACAAAGAAAAAAATTAATGAAATAATCGCCTGAAATATGTACGTTACTTTAAATTTAAAAAACTGCAATACACGATGTTCCTTGGGGAACTAGATGAGCAAATATATGTCGAGTGTTATTAATTCATCGAAGGATTATAATTCTTAATTATAAATGGAGTTATTGCAGTCGCAATATTCATTGCAATTTTATTTATTCTCCCCTTCTTTAATTCCAACTTTCGAGGAATTCAATTTCATCTTATTCATATTATTCTGAATTATAGTAAACAGAAAAAAATACATAGATAATAAAACAGACCAAGGACAAAATTACTTCTTTACTCAACACTGTACTGTAAAATGCACTGAACATTCGTTAATGCTGTGTGTACTTTTTCTAAGTTTAAAGTAACTTAGATCATGAAAACTGTATTGAAATTATTATAGTTAATGATTTTTAGGCCAGTATTCAAGAACCAAACTTTCCGTGAAGAGCGACTCTCAGCCCGTGTCTCCGTAGTTAATTATGTGTCATGCAGTACCTACTCTAAATGGTTCTCTCCAACCAACTTCATGTGCTAACTAGATATTTATTTAAATAAAAGTTTCCGGGAACTCATTGACAGATCAGAGCCTCAGCTTACGGAAGACGGAGATGGCACGAACTAGAGAACTTCGTTATTGAATACCGGTCCTACATTAACTACTCCAGGTGCTTCATAATAATTTTTCACGGTCTAAAATACATTCTAAATAGCTAATACATCAACAACAGTTTACTCTATAATGAGTCACCGGACACCAAAGATTCCTTAACCCATTCGCCTCAAAAGACGAGGTAGACTCGCTTAACTCAGCTGTTATATATGTTGCAATATTTTGTACATCCCTTGACAGGGTAATCATTTGCTAACATTTATTAATAGTAGAGGAATGTGTTTTTTGCCTTCATCCTTATTGTGATCTCAAGTACCGTTATATTTTGTTTGTTTGAATGTCTGAAAATAGACAATATAATTTACGGTAACTTAAATCCGGTTTCTGAGAAAATGTATTGAACATTTAAACCTGAAACGAATAGGTTAAATCATAATACTCAACCAACATTCCTAAACAACTTGTGAAAGTTTGTCAATAGAATTCTGTTTCACTCTGTATAAAAACAACTACCATACTGTGGGGATTACTATTTCATTTAAAACTGAGAAAATAAGGCAATGCATTTTTATAACTACTACAGTTTGCATGCACCTAAGTAGTGATTAACTATAGAATGTCGTTTAAGAGAGTTTCATGACAATTTGGTCTCGGCGTGGGAGAGTTTTCCTTACGTCACATCCGTCTCCCATTTCCTCCTCAACTAAATTTACAGTGAAGTAAAGAGGAAATACAGATATCGTCTCTGGAAACCGAACTGCTGAACTCGACTCACCTGCCAGCAGAGGGTGTAAACCTCGTTACACACGTCACAACTAGCAGTTGGTAATAATATTCACATATTTCAGCACTAGCACGAGCCATTTTACACTCCAGCGCAGAGACGTAAATCATTTATACCTGTTTACTTGAGAACTGTCGTCCTATTCTGCGATTGTTCATATACAAATTTACAGTATTATACATTTTTGTGCATTATATTTAATTAAATCATGTTTGCACGTTTCACATACAGAAATAATTATATAATGGAACTGGAAAACTACTGAGAAATGAAAATTGTTAAGAAGTGACAATTCAAATACCTAGGAACAATAATTATAAATTGCAATCAGATGCATAAAGAAATTAAATATAGGCTCAAGGTATTCTGCATTACAGGGACTCTTTTCGTCCCGACTCCTTTAAAAAAACTGCAAATATATAAAACTTATTCTCGCGGTTATATTATATGGTTGGAAAACATGGACTCTTATTTTAAGAGAGGAAAGCAGATTACGAGTAAGCTATTTGAGAATAAATTTCTTAGGAAAATATTTGGAACAAAGAGAGATGAACAGACAGGTGATTGGAGAAAACTACATAACAGTGAGCTGCATGATCTTTATAGGAAGCCAGATATAATAAGAACAGTTACGTCTCGTAAACTGCAAAGGGCAGGACATGTGGTACAAATGGGGAATGAATGATGTGCATGGAAGCTTCTTGTAGGAAAACCTACGGGAAAACGCCTAGTTGGTAGACAAATAATGAGGTGGGAGAATAGCATTAACCATGATTTGATGAAAGTAAATTATACAGCGGATGACTGGAAAACATTACCTCAGGATAGGGATATATGGAGATCTTGTGTCCGCGCGATCATGAACCTACAGAGCTAGTAAGTTATTGCAAGCTTTTTAAAATTACGAAATTCATTATCATGTTAGGCTGTTTTATTTTTTTGTGTACTTTAACTTAGATTGTCTCCTCCCTTTCTAGGTATTTTTACATGCCCCACCGGGTCTTAGAGGAATACGTAAGAGAATTTGAAACATTGGATTATGCAATTATGTTTCTGACCATACAAGAACATGGAGAGCCTCCCTGAGTGCCAGGGCCACATACGAGACAATATGAACATTTAAGATTAGGCACACCATTCACTGATACATTCATACCAAACAAGGCTAACATGGTATGAATTACTGTATTGGTTAGTGGCCGAATGTACAGGAAAACGATCACTGTGTTTACAAAGAGACCTAAAACACATTTGGAGAAAAGAATCTTATTTACTCAACCTAGGATTTAAAGAGAGATCAGGGTTTAGTAGTAATGGTTTAGGCTAGGGGCATGGAAATTTCTAAAAATTAGCGACGATCACGATATGCGAATATGTCCAATGTGCGGGAACTTTGAAGATGAGATACATATATTAGGAAAATGTGATGATTTAGAATATTGGAGACGTCAGTTATTACCGGAAAGATTTCTAAATTCAAATCGGGAAAGATTGGCATGCTACGAGTTATTGGTAAATCCAGAAAATTGGATAAACGTGGGTAAATTTCTGGACAAAACGCGGAAAATAAGAACAACACTCATTCATGAATAAATATATGTTATCAAAATGCAATACCATTAATTATTAATAATTATATATAACTTAATTAGTGTATAATGCTATTGTATTATTATGTAATTGTAATATTATTGTGTTTTCTTTATGTAATTGTAATGTATTTGTTTTTTTTCTCTTTATACTATTACCAATTATTACTTTATTGTAAGGGACTGTCAACAGCACGTACGGCTTACTGCCCGTGCGACCCATATTTGTAAATAATATTGTAAATATCTTACTTTTTGTCTAATAAAGTCCTACCATTACTACTACTAGTTGGTACTAGGGAACTATATGGGCCTAAATGTTTCCTGACATATGTCTTACTGGTGAGAGAAAAAACAAGGATTGCATATGGATATCTACGGATTTCATATTCATCTTTCATTATTTTAAGAAGAGATTCAAGTTGAGTTCTAACTACAAGCAAAAAGGAATTAGATGCCATTGTTATCTTAATTTCCGCCTTCTCATCCGATTCGTCTGAGACAACGACGTTATCATTTGACCATATGGTCGACTACTGTTACCTTAAATTAGAAATATAAAAAACAGGCTACTTTCTCACTTGCTTTGACACCCCATATTTTTTAATTACACCTCTCATTCATAAGTATAAGTAAACACTATGGGCGGATCGTTTTTCGGTATAAATCATAAAACGTTATGTTATTTAAGAATATGTAGTTTGATCATGGATCATTATTCCATTAATGCACTTTAACCTCTCGCCTTATAGGTACTTTTTACGTGCTACATGCCACCCGGGCCTTACACTGACACGATCTGCCGGGAGAGGGATTTTAATTATGGATCATACATATACTTATTTAACCACAAAATTATAAGGATGGCCTCCCTGAAATAGTTATCAGCTGAATGTTAGTTTATTATAAGAAATTATGTTATAGGCTATTCATAAATCCGCGTCTGTATATCTAATTAGGCAGATATACAATGATGGAATTCCTTGGATTTCTGGTTAGATATATGCCTTGATATATATATATATATATATGTGCAGATATAAGATTTAAATAAACAATGGACCAGAATGTTGGACGATCACTAAAAGACAAGAACAAAGATTGGAAGCAGCTAAGATGAGATTTTTAAGAAATATAGCAGGATATAATCGGCTGGATAAGAAAATAAATGAAGATATAAGAAATGATCTAAATATTTTCAAACTTACTTACTTACTCACTGGCACTATCGAACCAGTAGGTTCATGGCCGCGAGGACATAAGCTCTCCATAAATCCCTATCCTGAGCTAATGCTTTCCAATCATTCCCTGTATAATCTACTTCCCTGAAATCATAGTTAATGTCGTTCTCCCACCTCACTCTTGGTCTACCAACTGGGGGTCTTCCCTCTGGCTTTCCTACAAGAAGCTTCCATGCACGTCTTTCATTCCCCATACGCGCAACATGTCCTGCCCATCGCAGAAACTTACAGACCGAATAATTAAATATAGGAACGACTGGAAAGATCATATTGATAGAATGCTAGAAGAAAGATTTGCAAAATTATTGCTAAATTATAAACCGCACGGAAGGAGAAATGTTGAACGCCTACACAGAAGATGGTCTGAACAATTTTAACAATTCTAGCTTTCATTAAACCGGAACGAGCCAACAGGCTTAATCCCTGGATGATGATAAAAAATTCCCTATTCCATCTGGAACAGAATATGGGTTGCCGGAGTGAAAGTAGGGCAACCACAGACTACATCATGGGACGAAAAAAATTGTTCCTTATTAGGCCTAATTAAAAAAGGCACCTGCCTAGTAAACTTATCGTTATTAATTTTTACTTCTTTCAAATTATAAATGTCATCGTATGAGGTAGTATCACGTCACAAGCATGTTATTACAATCAGTAGAATGCGCATGTCATTTGTTATGTGTATACATTTATTTACTGATTTTAATTCCAATTTATAAAATGTTGATTAGATGAAATCGACCCTGGTAATGAAATTGTAACTCGCCATTTGCAATGCCAACAGACAAAAGTAGGTCCCGGTAGATAATAGTTGGCATGCTAGCCTCCGTTTCGAGGTTCATGGGTTCAGATACGCTGCGGTCAATAGATTTTTTTGGCGGAAAAGTCATGATTATCGCTTTCGTCAAAAGAGAGAGAACCAATAGGTCCCGTGTCAAAAATTAGCGATACAAGAATAACTTCAATTCAGAAATAAGAGGCTCCTGAACAAAATTTGTCGACTCTTTCACGCCCAGCATTGAATTGCGACGCTAATTACCTGAAGCGCTAAAAAGTTCCGTTAAATGAAAATATTCCCCATCCACATTACGATCACTACTTCCAGTCTGGTTAGTTCTCCCTGGGGATTCAATTCTTTAAAAAAATTATACTTAAATATATATCGGCCGCTACAGTCTTGACGAATTCTCTGGATTCTAATGTATTAACTTATTTCTTGCTGTTCTTATTGATCCATTTAATTGCCTTCTCAAAATATGTACTTCGGAGGATCTGTAATTTAATCCAGGAACGTGGTGCGCAATCTAGCAATTATACCATTTACGTCATCGTTTTTCAGTTCCCAAATTTAAAATTATGCAATTAAAATTTCCAACTCCGCTGAGTATCGAACCCAGAAGAGCCACCGAAGGCAGCAATGCAGTCACGGAGACAGAGCAGTGGACCTTCAAACTTTGCTGTAAATATTTTAATCTCAGTGTCAGAGTGAATTATTTTAATTCATTTAAGGTGAATATGTTTGTAAAATATTAATTGTGAACATAGCCGACTATTGATAATTTAACTATTATATTTCAATTTCATGAATAAAATTAATTATATATTATATATATAATATTTTATTATATAATTTATAATATTATATAATTATTGAATAATAATTCCACATTTTGTGGGTAAAATGTTCTATAAAAAATCGATAATATCACTACAGATAACAGGTGCTTCTCACTATTACATTTTACGATTGAAATTAATTGATACCTACGTTTAATTCTTGAATAAGAATTCAGATTTAAGATTTTCATTTAGGCGTTCTACGTTCTTAGGGGGGTGATGGGTGAAATTTCTATTATCTACATTTTTTGAGCTGGAGACTTGATTTTTTATACAAATATTCACTGCATGTTACATAATCATGTGTTTAAGGTTCATTTTTTGAGACATTTATTTTGTGAGTTATGAAATAATATATTTTAAAAATGCATCTATTATAATTATATGGGTTCCACAATTTTTTATTAAAATTGTCTGTTTTTTACAAGACCCCTAAAATATTTAGAAAAACATCATGCATTAGAATTCTTATAATGCGAATACAAGGGAGAAAAAATAGTGTTGTACCTCATCTGTGGAATTACAACAACAAAAATTGAATACATTATATTTTTTATTTCTTAAAATACTACTTCAATCATGAAATCCATGCAGTACTTTGTTACCCATCGTTGGTAAGACATGCAGTAAAAATTTGAACCTTCTAGAACAACATTTCTGAATTCCTTTCAATTTTGAATGTACAAAAATGCAGTGGAAATAAAAGTGTGGAAAAACAAGTTTAAAGATTTGTATGCAGGTAGTATTTAACTGGCGCAGCCTTTTAACTCTGACGTAATTTAGGGAACTTAGGAGCGCCATAGGCCTCTGAAACTTTGCCAACACATACATTAGAGTACAGTCTATTTATTAGTACAAAAAACAAAAAAAAATGTCAATTTTGATCTCAAATGGTCCATTTTTCACCCTTAAAAGATACGTTAACACAATGAAGGAAAGTGAATGCAATAATTTGTGAATATTAGCAGTTAGATGCCATTTCTGTGGATGCGTGGCTAGCTCGCGCTACAGCTCCGACTGTAATCCCAGGTTTGAATCCTGGTAGTTCCGGTGGGCTTAGTGACCACATTTTCGGGGTTTTCTCGTATTTCTCCGTTTCTCGAATTTCATCACACCAAGACTCTTCGTCCCCCTTCCCTCTTCATTTAATTTCTCATTCATTCATTTTATATCACCCGTCACTTCATCTCATGTTATGTAAAAATAAATTTGTTTTACGAACCACAGATTTTTAAAATATATATGTGGTTGTGGGGAACTAATGGGGGCACACCAATGTGATTCTTCATGCCTCCGAGCCCGAGTAACAAACTTGAGAGGCAGGATAGCGGCTAACGGAAAGATTGTAGTCCCTCCTTACGGTCATGGTCCCACAAAAAGCGGTATGAGTCATGAGTATAGTACCTGATGTGTCGGATCAGAAGGAAGACCCGTAAGAAACTACATAACATTGATTCCATTCATTCCATAATGATGGGGGAAGTGCAATAGATTTTTCAGGTCGGACTGTCACGGCAGCCTGCCCTCTTAGTTTAAATAGAATAGCAGTTAAATCCGATATTCACGAAAAGTCTTACAGAGAAGAAAAAAAAAATCATAAATAATGCCTTGAGTGATTTCCAGTTTATCTTGAAGATTTGGAAATCAAGAGTAGCATTTGTTAGGACTATTTAACGAATAAAATTAAGTCGTTAACTCACAAATCATTATTCAAATATAGATATTTTAAAATATTCATATATTTAATGTAAATGGCGATGTTTGAAAACAAATAAGAAATGTTTGGTTAATTTAATTTGTTCATCTACTGCAACTAGATCATATTATTTATTGCCAAATAGGATCGCAATATTGTAAGAATGCACGCTAGTGCAGAAAAAATGAAACATCAAACTGTATATTATAACCAACTTTATAAGTTATTAATTATTTTTAGGAAACAAAATCATTATTTAAAAACACAATTATTGAACACACAATTATCAAATGTGCAGTTCGAAGGGAATCTATTCGTTATTTGCTATATTCAACGTATTTGTTGGAGAGTCAGTCACTGCAAAATAATGCACTGACCTGTTCAGAATATTAAAAAAGAGGAGTTTCATTTAATATGATAAACAGAAGTAGATAAATATCGAGGTGAAACATGACTGATTGGTTGTGAAACAAAATTCATTAAAACGTGATTGGTCATTGACTCCCATTTGGGGCATGGGTTAAATAGCCATTGTTACTAAATGATGTTATGAAGGCTGCAAGTTAATGCATTAAACTCAGGGTAAAACATCTACATAAAATGTAATAGGTTGTGACTGTAATCGTCATAAAAATATAATTGAACTTGACCCGAAAATTCTTTTATACAAGCAGCCAACTGCTTAATTAGATTTTTTGCGGACGTTGATGTAGGAACGAAGTTAAAAAAAAGGTATATATTTTAAAAGTAAGGCTTTGAAAATTCGATTTGTACGTGTCTATGTCTAGTTTCACGTTTATTTTTAATGTTTGCATTTTGTTGCTGGTCGTATAATTGCCGGGCGTCACGTTTCTCTGTCGCAAGTGCTCGCACCTATTTGTCATTTTCTCGGTAAAGTAGTTAAAAAGTTTAGCATTCTTTACCCCTGGTGGTAGGGGGAGTGGCAACGCACGCAGCCCCTGAAAAAATCTCTGGGTTGTGTGGTGTAATGGTTGAAATGAAATACACTCATTACATGGCCGGCTTTACATCCGGCTTCTACGACTTTAAGCATTCTACAAAAACAGACAATAACCGAAGTTACGTGCTGTAAAGCAAGTATAGGAAGTTTTAAAATTATGTTTTTTTACGTTCATTTAGAATCACATGACAAGTATAGATGGATCAATAGATTGAGATTAGGTCACAGGTTTATGAATAAACATAGAACTGGCATTTTATTTAATTGACAACACATTTTTAACATATCACATCATTAGATATGCAATTAATACCTGGGCCTGAAAGAGCAGACATTTTATTCCAAAAGCTTCTTATTTATGGTTTAATGTTTTTTTTACGTGCCGTAAATCTACGACATAATTAAAAACATTATAGATATTACAAATGAGAGAACTAGAAAAATACATCGATTGATATTTAAATCACCAGGACCCACGACATTACTCCTTTCTGAAGGAAACTTCCCTCAGAAATGTTAGGCTCATAAAAATGAAATGACCCCGGGTCGGCTCCGAATTAATAAATATAGAAATGAACATTAGATAAAGTTAAATACATAGATAAATGCAAGTAAAGAGAGGGAAATAAATATAAAAAAGTAAAGGGACAAAGTGAAAGATATGCAAGGAGAAATAAAAAAATGTTGACATCGAAAGAAATAAAAGGATAAAAGTATAGAAAGAAGGAGGTAAAAAAGAAATAGAAGGGAGAAAGGGAGAAATAAAACATAGGGACATAAAAGGCAAATAGACAAGAAAAAGAGGAGACGAAAGAGAAATAGAAAGAAAGAGGGATATAAAAGAGAAGGAAGCGGAATAAAAAGACAAAGATATAAATGAGAAATGGAAAAAAAAAAACGAGAGAGATGAGAAAGCGAGAAGTGCTGGCAGACATAGGCCTACATGTATTAACACATTTTATTGTAGAAGGAATCTGATTGTTAGAGTGATACAACCTAATGCAGAAAGACCAAATACAATTAAATTTATAATTAGAAGTGTAGTTTATGTTTAGTTATAAGAGGAAATTAGAATATGCTTCCAGAAAATAAAGGGAAAATGGTAATAAAATAGTATGTAAAGTAATTTGAATTTAATAATACTTTCAACGACTTCATTACTATCATCGTACGTGTAATCGTCTATGCTGAGAGTAGTAGCTAAGAGTTTTCATTCCTATCTGCAAAATTAGGAATATTAAAAAGATAATGAACGTTATAACAATGAAAATAGCTATTAATATAAAATTTTATTTAAATACTTCTTTAATTTTACCCAGAAAACATGACAAGACATTTACTTCAAAGGAATAAACTTTGGCTATCGCTATGGTCCAGGATATATCTGTGTTCCCATGTAAGGATTCTATATTTGATTCTCGTTTCGTGATTTTTATGGAAGATTTTGCCTACGGTTTTTATTCTTAAACTATAAAACAAATGGTACTGTATATGCTAATGGTGTATTATTAGGCGATAGCAAGAAAATATTAGAATCCAACACATAGGCTACATATATATTATATGAAACTGGGGCTAGAAGCGCCGGTAAATATCAATAAAGCTAAATATATGGTTGCTTGTAGAAGTAAATTACACATATAATGGAAATTGGCAGATAACAAACGAGGAAAATTTGAAGAAGTGACTAAATTCGAATGCCTAAGAAGAGTAACTAAAAACAAAAAAATAGATACAGCGAAAGTTAAACGTAGACTTAACTCTGGAAACGATTCTTGTTATCGTATGCGTATTGTGTATTACAGAGACTCCTCTCATACCAACGTTTCTCAAAAATTGTTAAACCGAAAATATATATATATATATATATATATATATATATATATATATATAAAACACCTTATACTATAAGTTACTATACGGATGCGAAACATGGACTCTTATTTTAAGGATGAAAAATATTACGAGTGTTTGAGAATAAAGTTTTTAAGAAAATGTTTGGACCGAAAAGAGATGAACAGAGAGGAGATGGAGAAAACGTACACGAGTATTACAGCCAGATATGTGTTCTTTATGGAAAATCAGATTTAATAAGAACCGTTAGATCAAGCAGACTGCTAAGGGCAAGATATGTGGTACGAATAGGGAATGAAAGAGGGACATGGAATTTTCTTGTAGGAAAGCCAGAGCAAAGGGCCCAGTAAGTAGGCCAACAATGAGATGGGGAAATAATATCAACTATGATTTGAGGGAGGTAAATTATACAGGGAATGACTAGAAAAATATTAGCTCAGGGTAGTAATTAATGGACTGGTTATGCATGCGCGGCCATGAACCTCCGGGTTCGATAGTCCCAATGAGTAGGTGTGTGACCTTTAAAATATGACTCACCTCCAACAGTGTCGGTTAAACAAAATATTAATCACACACAAGAGAAAGGCTGTTAAAAGTTTATATAATTTATTACAATATTCTGTTATTTTATTTGTCAATACGTTTGTCGCTTTTGTGAATAAACATTATTAAATTTGTACTGCATTAAATAATAATAATAATAATAATAATAATAATAATAATAATAATAATAATAATAATAATAATAATAATAATAATAATAATAATAATAATAATAATAATAATAATAATAATAATAATAATAATAATAATAATAATAATAATAATAATAATAATAATAATGAATTTGTAGTGTATCAAACGTTTGGTTTCTCGCATCCATAAAATTATAAAGGAAGAATGCAGGAAGGAAGTCTTAGCAGTAATTTAATAAAACATTTACAACATGTAAGAACGATAAATCACAAAAGTTTGTGTTCTATTTTCTTTCCAGGAAGATAGCTTCAGATTTAGAGTTTGAGACCTGTGAAACTTAGTAATTTCACTTTTTTTACCAGTGAAGATATTCCAGTCAAATGTCAGTAAATATAAATTGAATTATTATTTTTAAATTAATCATCATTCTTCTCATATGGAAAAATCTTCCGATATAAAATAATTGATTCTTTTCAAATAATATGATACATAAACACATGAATATTTTTACGAAAAAGAAAAAAATACAAATGCCTACATTACTGTATGATCTATCACTTTTTTTAGTAACACATTCACAAAATAATTATTTTCCTCACATGTAATATCTGCTGGAAGCAAAGTGGAAAGTTGGGTTTGTCAAGCCCTGAAGACTTTGGTGTCAGGATGAATATATTATAACAGTGACATTTAAACAGAAACAAACTTTATGATAGCTGAACAATGTATACCCACATGAAGCGGTTTCTACATGTCAAAACTTCTCTACAGATAAGGGACCTGTTGTCACTTTATTCGTATCACGTAAGATTTCCATCCTGCGAAGTCCCAACGTTTCTAAACTTCCAATATATTAGTCATTCTATTAAATCATTATAATGAATACAATCCAATCGTTAATTTTATTTTGACCTAGTCATTTACGTGTTCCCAAATTAAATTCCTCTTATTTTTCTTCAAAAATTATTTCCATTAACATAGCTTACTCCATTATCTGATTTCCATCTGATTCTCTAATTCTCATTGTTCTATTCAGCTCCGTGCACTTTCTGTCTTCATGTGAAATTGTCTATTCCTTTAAAATTATTGTTTACCTTGGCTAATTAAATTTTATTACTAATAATATAAATGTTATTATCAATATTATCATCGTTCATTAAGGGCCCTAAACAATATTTATACACTTTTTAATATAAAATTATAAAATTAATACCTAGGAGCTAAGTGGTCTTCAATTTGATTAAATACTTTTAGAATTCTATAAGCCTTTCGGAAAGCTGTTCCATCCTCTGGAGAAGATGGTTAGCCTGGGGATTAAACCGGTTTCCAAAAGCCTAATATAAAAAAGTTTTAATCGAGTTGCAGACGACTGTACGTAACATGAATTCATTTTATATTAAAAATAGTAAGTATATGGTGACTGATATCTCAACGGAATTTCATTATGAATTTTGTTAGTAATGATAATTTATAAAGTTGTATAAAAACGTTGTATTTATATTTACACTTTTAATTGTCAGTGGTTTAATGAAACTGTAGTCTTCGTGGCTTTAACTTTGCCAGTATAAATGGAGATTTAATTCATTACCATCATAGTACATTCACGAATTTAGGCCATTTGTTGACCTGTTTCGGCCTCAAGAGAAACACCATCCAGAAGTCTTTTGAGTGGACGTCCTGGTCTTCTTCTTCCTGCAGGTTGATATCTTAACATTAGTTTGGGTATTCTGTGATCTTCCATTCGATGAACATGTTGTACCCATCTTGACTTATAATCAGAAATTTTGTTTTCTAAAGATTCCATGTGTAAATTCTTCTAATATGTCTTCATTTTTTTTGTGATCTAGTAGTGTGTATCTTGCAGTCCTCCGAAGATAGATTATTTTATTAGTTACAATTATTCTATAACAATACATTGTTGTTAGAGGGAAAAAAATACACCAATTTTTTGCTCGTGTTTACGGAATTAGATATGACGGTTACCTTAAGCAACAAGGATACAAAGGTTTGGTTATGTTAACACTAAATTTTCATTGAGAACGGGCATTAAGTTGGTGAAATTTTAATTTAAAATGTTCCTCCAAATGCTGGCAGGGATAACCACTTTCCGATTGGATATCATTGTGTCGGATTTCGATATATATAAAAGCGCTAAATTACTCAATTGTATTGCCCATAACGTTGTTAAACGACATCCTGTATTGCGCAGTAGCAATATGTTTGACTGGCATATAAGGGATTCTCGGTTTTACCGTAAATGTATCTTCAAATAGACCCATAGATTTTCGAACGGCTCCGTTCATTCAGTCTTAGGATAAGTAAGTAACTATTTCACGTGACAAGAAGTGAAATATTAAAAAAAAAAACCATGTGATTCCTTGGTGCTGTCAACTATAGTAAGTGACAGCAGATACATCAGTCGGCCTTGACCCTTCTGAAATGTCGTATCCGGGTAAGTTTATTATTGAAGATTTAAAAATGTCTTCCTAAAAACCGTATGTTTATATTACATAACATATAGTAAACTTCAAGATTTGGCACCAAAATGAGATTGAATTTTTGTCTTAAAGCATATTGAAATTACAATAAAGATATTACAATTGCCTTGTTTAAAGTTTCATAGAGATTATAATTGTAGTAACACAGGAGTCAATAGGGCTTGTATTATTTTAAGTTCTAGATTGTTAGTCTGTGTCTGGTAATTTCACAATGAAAACGTTAATCACGTCATCTATGGTGTAAACGTGAAGCATTTATGACATATTACATGTACACTACGTGTATAGTATTAATGAAACTTCATTCCACCCTGCCTCCATGTTAGAATTTTTTTTCCTCGATCTCAGAGGTGAGAAACAAAAGCTAGTCTACACAATAAAGCATCTTGTAAGACCAAGAGAATCAATACAGAACAAGCACCTCGCTTCACGTTTGTTGACAAGTTGCGCCTCTGATTTCTGCCTTGTAAACACAGTCTATTTAACTTACACCAAACTGCTTCTTACTCTTGTTTCAGAACAATGAAGTACTTCTAAATACGTTTATATTTGTTTATCTTAATATTTGGGAACCGATTCGAAATGTCCTATTGGTCCTGTTAAACCAGTAGTCATCATACTCCTCTCTGATTCCGAAGTTTGAGAGTTTAAACCCGGCCTGAGTCTATCAATATTTAAGGTCATGGAAATCCTGTGGTTGGCTTCCTTCTCAAGGAATAAAGTTGTTTGTCTCGTGTCATAGATTTACGACACACAAAAGAACCTCAAGCAAAATTTGTCGGACCTTTCATTTTCAAATTTGGATAATGACGCTAAGAATCTGAATAGTTAAAAAGTGTCATTGAATGTTAATTATCTACTTCAAATAATCTGTCTAACCTGATAGAATACTATCACCATGCTGTTCCCTGATTCCGACGTTCGCAAGTTAATCACGACGAGGTAGATGGATTTTTAAGAGCGTCTAAATCCTGAGCATAATTTCATTCTGAAGGAAACTAATGCCGTAACTATTGTGTTGTTAATTTATAGCCAGTGTAAGAACCTGAAGCCAAAAGTAAGATTTCTAAACAAAATTTGTCGGATATTTTACGCTATTATTTTAATTTGAACGCAATTTTTACCTGAGTTCTTAGAGAGCGCCGTTAAATGAAATATACTAACCCAAGGATACATACACAGTGCTCTGCCCAAGAGCAGGTCTTTCACTGCAAACTCAACATTCTCCACTCTTTCCTTAACTCAGCTTTCCATTTTGTATCCAGATACAAACCATTTATTTTAATATTGTCTATCATCTGATTTCTTTTCCTTCCTCTAACTTTCTTTCCGTTGATCATTCCTTCTAGGGCATACATCAGCAGACAGTTTATTCTTATCTAGTGGCCAATCCAATTTATTTTCCTCCATTTTATGAGTCCCAATATTGTTCTTCCTTCACCCATTCTATCTAGCACATAGATGATACTTCAGAGTTGCACATTAAAAAAAATAATACACATGAAAGTATATTCTTTTGCAGAGAGACATTCCCTTCTCATCCTAAGCTTCCACCTTCGAGTTTTACGTTGTCCTTGTTTAAAAGGAAGATAATTACTGTAAACAATAATATTTATATATATATCCATTAGCTATTTTTTTAAATGTTAATATCACCTTACATTTTACTCGTAATTTTAATATCTTTCACGGATTATGTCTTAGCCTGTTCTGATTTCACATCTGTTCAGCCCAGAATTTTCTTGGTCTTCCTTACCGATCTTCGTCCTCCAGGATTACACATCCATGCCATCTTTGGTATTCTATCCTCTGTCATTCTTTGCAGATGCTCTATTCAATTCTCCCTGTGTTCTATTTGTTGAAGAAGTGGTTATATTTTTAGTTCCTCTCTAATATTCTCAAAACTAATAGCCTATAAGTTTTCTTGTACAACCTTCCGCAGCCCATAGGAAGCTCATTTCCGCTGCTTGAAATTTACTTTTCTTTTTCCTTCAGGACCCAGGTCTCACTTCCATACATCGTCACTGATAATACCATCATTGAGTAAAATCTTAGCTGCGTATCCTTTCTAACTTTATTCCTCAGTGTTCATTTGATTATTCAACAATCGTGTTGACATTTCTGCATTTTCTTGTTCTTCTTCGTAAGTCATATCGCAGCCAAATACTGGAAGTGTGAAACCTGTTCCAACACTTTATCTTCAATTACTATTGTTGTTCTTTCTGGGTACCTTCCATGGAATGCCATTATTTTGTTTTTTTTTATTTTGTAATTATTATATTTCTTACATATATTATTTAATTGATATACTGATTTTTGTATAATGCCCTCTCTGTCAAAAGCCGAGGAAAAAGCAACATTCTAGGAGAAAGGGACTCCATCAGAAAACCTCTGGTCCTCCAGGTTGAGGGTTGTGCGTCAGGCTGGAAACTCACCATGTAAATACATCTTTCTCAGCAATCTCATGATTTAGCCGGACGGAATTACAACATAATTTTAATATAATTTTTGCATTGTTTCCCTACTTGGTTTCAATCTGAGATATAACATATCAAGCTTCTACTTATGCTGGCTATATAATACAGTATGTTTATGAAATTGGCCATAGTTATCAATTTATTTCTTTGATAACTTATTCATATAGAATACTCAATGTTTTCTGCATAATTTCCTAATAAATCACTTTACTTTCAAGTTTATTAAATAAATTATCTCTAGTATCGTTGATGCTATTGAAGGTCTTGGCTGTCCTTGTTTGATTATTTTAGTAAAATGAAATGCATGATCCTTTTCCTTAATTTTAACATACCTTTTGTAGTGTTTATATTCAGGTTTCTCTAATTCTACAAATATCTCATTTAGTTCAAATTGAAAAAAAGAGACACTCGGAATAACGTTAAAGTCCACTACTAGAAACAACGTGAATGTAACCAGTATAGATAAAATAAATATTCTCCAAAAGAAGGAAATTTATACAATGCTAATAAGGGCATATGAATTTGAAATAATTCCACGAATAAATCCTTACTGTTAGCTCTGAAAAAAAAATCAAATGGATGCAGTATTTTTAAAGTTCTTGTCTTCGTCCTGATATTTTAGCTACTACATTGTAATTACTCTCCCGCTTTACAATTTCTTTGACACCTCACTGAGGCCATTTAGATATTTTATAGCCAATCTCCATACCTGTTTCTCCACGTTCCTCCCTCCACGCCTCTTTCTTCCATTATTCTGACTGCATAGGTCTCATATGTAGGCTTAATTATATTTTTATAAATATATTATACTTGTTCGTTTTTATTTTATTGTACTTATCCCACAAAATACTGTTTAAATACTGTTATTACTATATTGAAGTCTCATATTTATTAATTGAATAGCTGCCCAGAAGAAGGTTTTAGCCCTCATTCCGTTTTCAAGTTGCACTGAATATGGTAAAAAGTAAGTGATACGTGGGACTTTTGCATGTAAAAATGAACATTAAAAAATTATGGCTGTAAACTTGTTCTGGGCGGTAATACATTGTTGAGCTACTCTATACTAATTACCAGTGGAATAAAGATATTCAAATTAGAAAGAGGTTTAATGACAAAGTAAAATAAACTAACATATCAGCAATTCGTTATATCGTTACTACACGATTTCTTTTTAACCCATTTGCTTCAGGTTTAAATGCTGAATACATTTCCCCAGAAACCGGATTTAATTCACTGTAAATTATAGTGTCCATTTTCATTCATTCAAAACAAGCAAAAGATAACGACACTTCAGAACACAATAAGGGAGAAGATCAAAACACATTCCTCTACTATTCATAAATGTTAACAAAATATTACCCTGCCAAGGGATGTACAAACTTTTGCAAAAATATACGTCAGAGTTAAGCGAGTGTACCTCGTCTTCTGAGTTGAAGGCCATTTATCTGCCGGCGAGTGTACCTCGTCTTTTGAGGCGAATGAGTTAAGTCTATATTCAATTCATAAACTTTTTGTTCAATACCATAAGTTTGATTTTACATTTCCGGCCTTCTCTTCTGGTATTGGGAGAATTGTTATCCAGGTTGGAGCATCTAGTAGGAGGATTACGTTACCCCTATGATATGATGGATGATAAATGAGAAAAAATAACCAAGAGAGTCTTTAAACCTAAAGTCATCCCACATTTCAAACAATGTGGCCACCACAAGAATAATTCCCTTTAAGAATAAATTTCTTTGTCTGACCGTGGATAGGACCCGAAAACTCCAACTGTAGTCAGAAGCTCCCATCAAAAACTATGACGCTGCTCATCGATTCATAAATTGAAATAATAAAAGTTTCTATAACTCATTTAATGAACAAGCTTCTCATTTTTAATCAAATATAAAATTTGGAAAATTAATTTAAATGAAAACTTTTACATACGCTACCGTACATTTTACTTATATTATTTTTTTATAAAGTTTCTGACTCATCTTGATATTTCCAGTGTGCTCAATATAATGGAAATTTCTGACTACCTCATTTATTTAGACGCAACGTTACTCTACGACCAAGTCCCCTACATTCATTAAGTAATTGCATTCTGTCATAAAATTATTAGGCTATTATGGTAAAAAGAGTGTTTTGTGAGAAATAAGGTTTCACCCTACATAAAGATACGCCCTAAGTTGTTTAGGTAGGGGATCGATAAGAAGTTTTCTTATTGAGTTTGGTGTATTATTTCTGTACAAAAACAATGTGGGGGAACGGATATCCTAAAGTCTGACACCTAAACGATTAGGGGACGAGCTGTCTGGAGGTTTAAACAGAAGCGTGACACCGGAGATGTCCGGATGTTACTCCAGGTACAATATCCCATTTCACAAGGTGTAACTGCCTTGTATAAACACTAAGATTCACTCGAGCAGGTATTACGAACTTTACAACTCAAGTCTCGTCTTCTTTACCAACTACAGTACATACACATACAATTGCTCATCACTTTTCTTCTCATTCTCTTTTTTCCTTCTCTTTAATCATTATCTCCGAAACTATGCTTACTCCTACCACACTGGAGCACCTAGCAGTCTCATAGGATTCAGATGTTACTTACTTACTCACTGGCACTATCGAACCCGTAGGTTCATTGCCGCGCGGACATAAGCTCTCCATACATCCCTATCCTCAGCTTATGCTTTCCAATCATTACCTGTATAATTACTTCCCTCAAATCATAGTTAATGCTATTTTTCCACCTCATTCTTGGTCTACCAACTGGGCTTTTTCCCTCTGGGTTTCCTACAAATAGCTTCCATGCAAGTCTTTCATCCCCCATACGTGCAACATGTCCTGCCCATCGCAGTCTACGAGACTTAACTGTTCTTATTATATCTGGTTTCCTATAAAGACCATGTAGTTCATCGTTATGTAGTCTTCTCCATTCACCTGCCCATCTCTCTTTGGTCCAAAAATTTTCCTAAGTGCTTTATTATCAAATACTTGTAATCTCCTTTCCTCCCTTAAAGTAAGAGTCCATGCTTCGCACTCATATAACTGGTAGAATAATAGTTTTATATATTTTCAGTTTAACGTTTTTTGAAAGGAGTTGGGACATCAAGAGTCTCTGCAATGCATAATAGCACGCATTTCCAGAATTAAGTATAAAGTCCTAACATTCCATGTTCCTAGGAACATGTCCCTGTGTTTGAGCCTTTGGCATGGTTTCCGTGAAGTAGTCCCCGCCCGGAGAACCGAATGAGGGACTATTTGACCTCCGGAAATTTTTACCCCAGTTGAACCCATGTCCGCATTTCTTGATGGTTGTATTTTTACGGTGAAAGATCGTCACTCTTTCGACCAAGGTACTTTTTTCGTCTCGCTTATCACCTTCGACCAGTCCGGCATGGGTAACCCTATCGGCAGCAGTGCTACCGCCAGCATAGCTCTCAGGATCATTTAAGCACGCTAGCCACTCCACCAAGACAAGGTAAATATACCATGGAGGATTCACATACTGTATCAGTCCACTGCTGTAGTATCGAGGTAGCGTACTGCCATATCACGCTTCGGGCCCGGGTTCGATTCCAGGTCTGGACAGGCTCCTGGATGAGGTTTCTTTTTCGGGGTTTTCCCTCTCCTGTAAGACAAATGCCAGGAAGTTTACGACACAACGGTCCCCGAAAATCATCCGGCTATCATCATCATCCTTATCATTATCATCCTTCACCGGTGTGGAAAGCAACGTGAAGCTACCACGCCTGTAATTACCTAGTAAAGCTGCAAATCATAGCATGACAATGCTACGATTGCAGTGAAAGACTTGCCCTCGGGTAGAATTACTATGAATGGATGGATACTGTATCTAATCTACATGACCTAATACCCCAATGTTGGGTCTTAGTCTCTCCTTTGTTAGGAGTTACTATACCAAGTTAATTTCGTTACGCTTATTTCCCTAAATATGCCATGAATGGCATGCGGTCAACATACCGACCCATGAGACATCTAGTAGGAAACTAAAGTATTATTAGGATGAAGATCGGTAAATTTTACTTAGAGGCCTCTTTATTCAGGCTTAAGGGTCTTTCACGAGCCTGAAAATCATCAGACTTGGAACCCACGACTTAAAGTTTCTCCCGGAGGACGTGCTCCTTGGATTTTTCCAACCTAAAAATATCCATCGACATCGGCCGGGTTTGAAACCGCGACCCTCGGGACCAGAGGCAAGGAGCATAACTACTAGTCCACCGCGGTAGACATATATTTACACAAACATTCGAAATTCACTTTATTTCACAATAATTTACTTCTTCACAAATAATTTGGCGCTAAGAAGTCCTTTCCTTCGCTGTTTATTTTATTACTCAGTTCCTTATATTCGCTGACATCTTCACTCATGATCTACTTGAAGTTCCTCCCGGAGGACTTGCTCCTTGAATTTTCCATTCTACTGTGTTATGAATTGTAGGTCGTCTTCCGGGTCCGGTGCACCAGGTTCTTCTCTCATGATCCATACCGCCATAACTCGGTTGGACTCTTGCCACGGGAAAGGACTACAACCCTTCCATTGGCTTCTGCTGTCTTTTTTTTATCGCTCAGACTTGGTGTCATAAGCACCCTAGTGCTCCCCCGCCCCTACTACATTCCCGCAGTTACATATTTTCTACTCCTGTGGGCACCAACCAAACTATTTTTCCCAACATGGGAAGAGGTGAAAGGTTTTATGAAATTAAGGGAAGAAATAATGGAGATATTGGGGAATGATATCCGGAAAAAGTGAGAAACTGGAGTTATCCCAAAGAATTCCGATATGATCCACAACCAATTCTCTTCTGGAACTCTAGGAATCGAACCTGAGATACCAGTTGGTGCAGCCGCGCGTGCTACCCACGCGTTTACCAAGACGGCATCCCTACAGTAAGAACTGTACTAATTTTTATAGGTCTATTTTAAAATTAAAATATCAAGGACGGTTTAATAATCCTACTTTATGATAAAATAGTATCCAAAATACAAATCCAGCCTACAAATGTAAAAATTACATTTCCCAAGATATGTAACTATTACCTTAAGATTTTTCAGTGCAAAAGTATATAATCAAAAGGACTAAACCCATGACAAATCAATATCAATCCATTCTAGGCCTATTCATCAACTCCAACTATAAATGCTAAATATAAATTCTTACATTCTAATTCCATGTATTCTTATGTGGAACAGTAAACATAAAACAAATGCCCTTCTCATTACTATTATGGCTTCTCAGTCATAAATGATGTACATTAAATTCTGAGTTCTAGATCATACATTGAAAATGCAAAAATATTGATAACTAAAATCAGTCTAATACTGCACATTGATAAGTATAATTAAAAAGATAAATTCCAAGAAATAATTAAATAACAGGATATAAGTAGGTTTATTATTTGATGAATATGAAAAAGAAGAATGTGTGTAATAGAAAATTATATTTAAATTATGAATATTCAGTTTTTTTAAAAATAGAATTTAATTCTGTGCATATTTATCGAAAATTACACACATTTAATCAATTTCGACTGATGGTTGATAGCCGAGCACCTTTATCAATAAATAAATGTAAGAAAAATTCTTATTTGTTAAAATTAATTTGTATGATAGGTAATTATTTAAATTGTAGAATGGGTATTGATTATTAAATTGCGGGGATTGAATTTTATTTGTAATTTTTATGCATACATAAAAATTCAATTGTCGTACTTTGGTAGCTATGTACTTTAAAAACTGATATCATAGAAAATCTCAAAATTGAAATAATAAAAAAACTATGAATAATCTGAGACATGGATTTCACAAGTCATAAATTTTATGTTATTGTTTAGTGAGAGGCAATAGAAATGTAATGGTTGTTAAAATACTTGTTAATGTGGATTTGGCAAGAAATTAATACGCATCTGGGCTTATTATAGACTAGCAATGGATCGTTAACCTGCTAAATGTCTCATAAAATTTAACGACCCATTCCATCTGGACGCATAGGAAATATAAAACGATACTGGTAAAGTTTCTGTGTTTTATTACGAATTGGTCGAGAATTTTCTCTTGTTTATGTAATGTGATTTTCTATGTGATGGTCGTTTTATTAATAGAGTTTATTTTACATGGAGATGATTTTGAAATTACTTTGATATAAATTCTGATATTATATGAAACACCTGTGGCAAGTTTGAATACAAGCACGCTATATGTACAATAACACTGCCTACATCGCTAATTCTATGAATGAGAAAATATTGATTTAATTTTTTATGTAATATACCGTATTTTTAGGAATAAAAATAAATCTTATTCAGAATAAAGTTTTATGATACCCGAATGAGCAAATGCTCGTGCTCGGATGAAGTCAAGTTACAGAAATTAATAGGCATAGAAAATAAAGTCAAGTTAATGTGAAAAAAAAACAGAAAATACAAATTTAGAAGATAATTTCAACATACAAAATTCTGACACACAATAAGTCAACGTAACACGAAGAATAAAAGGGAACAATGAAAGCTTATTAATACTAAACATAAACAGAAATTAAATATATAATGATATAATATTTGCCGAAATAGAGTACTACTCATTTATTGTTTTAATTCCTTTTTTTGCAAATGCCCCAGGTTGTCTTTCGACATTCCTGGTGTTCTCTCCTGGCATGGTGTACTTGTAACCCACTTATGAGGTTGGGGCACCTGGAAGGCGGGGTTACGTTGCCCCGATGATATGATGGGTGATGATGATAGTGGTGCGCCAGGAGAGTCCCTAATCCTAAGATTAATCTAAGAACAATATAAATGATGATTGCGATGGCCATATGATTTCGTGGACCGTTTGGGCCTTAAACGTTTTCCTGACATTTGTCTTACAGGTGAGGAGAAACCCCAGATAAAAACCTCACCCACAAAAACTGTCCCGACCGGGGATCGAACCGTGATGGATTACAATATAATATTAATTAGACGGAATATGAAGTTAAATTTTATATGAAGGTGGATGTAATAGTAATATTAGGCCCTATATAGATTATTAATTTGATTTTAGCTCTAAATCATCCTAAATGATTAATTGATGAATAGGTCAAGGTTTTACGAATTGAGATCGGGTTGTGCCCGGGCCCGCTGCGTGACAAGGCAGCACGCTACCTCGAGACCACAGCGGTGGACTTATTTTAAAATATTTAATTCAATTGTTTATTTAAATCGGCATGTGATTAGTTTACTCATCTCTGGATTTAATTTAATTAATTCCATTGTATTTCGTATAATTTTGTTCCTAAATACCTACTATATTTATGGTGTCCACAACGTCCTGCTACCAAAACAATATTACTTAGCTCGTAAACCATTCAAGATAGAGATACGCTGTTTTTGCAAGGTATTCTACATCTCTCAAAGTTTTGTTTACATTTGTTGCAGATTGTGATTTAAACGATAATGACGACACCACAAGAATAGGCCCAATGTGTATGGTCGTATGCTGAGTCTGGTAAATCACCAATAACTGTTCAGCGAAATTTCCACCGGCAATATGGAAGAGATCCTCCATAATTATATGGGTCGAGAAATTTCTAGCGACTGGCAGTGAAATGGACTTGGCGTAGAGTGGACGGCCAGGTGTGAGCTAAGAAACTATCGACAATGGGCAATTTGCATTTCAACTCAGACTTCAAAAATCGGTTCGTCGGGCTTCACTGGAACTGCAGTCACCAAAATCAACCAAGTCCTCCATAAGCGGTTATATCTTCAGGTCTATAAAGTGCAAATTACGCAAGTGTCGCTGCCAACTAACTTCCCTCGGCTTTCGGAATTTGCTGATTTCATGTTGAACGCAATTGACGAAGACAACGAGTAACTGCAGAGGGTAATGTTTTCTGAAGAAGCTAATTTCTTTGTGCCTAGACATGTTAACCGCCATACATTCGGATATGTGGGTACTGGTGATTTACCAGACTCAGTAAACCACCAAACACATTGGGTATTTTCCTGTGATGCCGTCATTGTCGTTTAAATTACAATCTGTATCAAATGTAAACAAAACTTTGAGAGATGTTGAATACGTTGCAAAAAAACAGCATTTCGCTATCTCAAATAGTTTACGAACCAAGTTGCATTGTTATGGTAGTAGGACTTTAGTGGACACACTGTATAGTTGTCTAGAATTTTAGGTATATTGCATGTAGCAAGAAAGTCTGGATCTATAAAAACGTTGATTATCTTAAAATCAGATTATATTTTTGTGGAATTAGGCTGAATTGGCAATATATTGTTTAAAAAATTGTTGCAATATTTAGCATGTATAATTCATGGTATATTAGATTTGGAAAGTGATCCAAAGCTTTGTGTTAAGAAAAAAATATAATTCGTTACATGTTTAAGATGATTACATGAGACTTGTGCTGAAATTATTTTCCATATTATTATATTCCATATTCTTCTTCCAATGTAGACAAAGTGTCTGTTCCTCTTCAATGTATTGCTTGAAGTATATCTTTCCACCATTTCTTCGGGCGTCCAATATTTATTTTCCAAGTTGGGAATTTATCCCTAGCTATTTTAACTATTCTGTCGTTTGACATTCTATTTACACATTCATTCAATTCCTTCCTTCTATTATATATCCAACTTGAAATTTGTTCCATTTGTAAATGTTCTCTTATTTTATCACTTCTAACGTGATCTCTTAATGTTATGTTTTTTTACTGTTTTCAGAATGTTCATTTCACATGCTTCCAGTAGGCGTCGAGTATCACTTGTTTTCTGGTCTAGTTTCTGCTGTATATGTACAGAGTGGTCTAATTACCGATTTATATATTTAATTTTTAGCATCTTTTCTTAAATATTTTATTTGCAAATGGTTTATTTTAAACAGCCTGCGTTCAAGGCCGGCTCAACAAGCCACCAGAGGGTATAATTTCAGCTCAGAGCACAAAATATTGCCTCGGAATAATTAATATGATCCCGTTAAATGTTTCCTAGTGATAGAGAATACAACAAATTTAATAAAATATTTTAACATTAAATATAAAATAGGCTATATAACTAAAAATATAAATACCTTAAATGAAAAGTTAAATACCCGTGAAATATTTTATTATAATATAATTGCTATTTCTATGACATTTTAGAAATCTGTCGCCATAAGAATAGTTATGGCATCTCTCGCACCAAACAGAAGACTGGTGACAGAAATTTTGTTGATGTTTTTTTGAGTTGTTACGGTATTGTGCACACATAGATATTCCTTTATTTCTTTTAATGATCTCCTTAGGCTGTGTGTGGAAGCTTATGAACGTATAGAAGATCCTATAATTCTTCCATTGCTTTCTCCATATTAATGCAGATATAATTTTACCAATGCTGTCTTCTTCATAATACACTGCATTTCCTTATAAACTATAAGTCCTTTGTATTGGAGAGCTTTACAATATCAAATAGGCTTTAACTATAGAGTATATAAACACTTTACCGATATATTATATATTTATTACTTACGGTTTATAATACTACTGCGACTAATAATACTAATACTAATAATAATAATAATAATAATAATAATAATAATAATAATAATAATAATAATAATAATAATAATAATAATTAAATTCATAACATTACTATTAGTACTATTATTATTACCATTATTACTATTGTTATTATTATTATTACCATTATTATTACTATTATTATTACCATTACTATTATTATTATTATTATTATTATTATTACCATTACTATTATTATTACCATTATTATTATTATTGGTATGTTAAACTCTGTGCTTTGGAATAGAATATAATATACAGAACGAAGGAAACTATATTTCTGTTACAAAGCATTTTATTATATAGGTCCAAAACCTGGACAGAAAGTAAAAAACAAGCCAACAAGCTGATAGCAGTAGAAATTGATTTTTGGAGGCCATAGACAAGAATTTCAAGAAGGGATAAGGTCAGAAACAGTACAATAAGGGAAATTATGCAAGTTGAAAAAAAAAATAGAAGATAGAATAAAACGTTTCAAATGGTATGGACACCTCATAAGAATGGAAGAAGAGAGATTTCTAAAGAATATCCTAAATTGGAAAGTTAATGGAAGAAGTGGAAGAGGTAGGCCTAGAGAACGATGGATGGATGGATGGATGAATGGAGTGAAGAGAAGTATGGAAGCTAGGGATTTAAGGGATAAGATGCTTTAGCTGAAAGAGACATAAATATGAAACTGTCGAAATTTCAAATGATATGCGGAACTATCCCGTACATAAAACATTAAAGAATAAAACAAGAAGAGATACTAGATTGAAGTTTTATGAAACATTGGCAGTTCCTGCATTACTTTATGGGAACGAAACTTGGGTAATGACCAAAAAATTACAAAGTAGAATACAGAGCGCAGAAATGAACTTCCTTAGAAGAACAAAAGGCTGCACAAGATTGGATCGGATAAGGAATTAAGATATAAGAACAGAGTTAAATATATATATATATATATATATATATATATCCATTGAATGAGAAAATCAGAAAATATAGAGAGAAATAGTTTACACATGTGGAAAGAATGGAAGTAAAAAGATTACCAAGAGCAGCATTCAGCTACAAGTCAAGAGGTTCAAGGAATGTAGGAAGGCCAGTGAAAAGATGGACAGAACAACTGTGAGGTGGAACCGGCCATTTTTGCCTAGCCTGTGAAGTGATGAAGATGCTTTAGACAGGAACCTCTGGCGACAAATCACTTTGGGTTGAATGAGAAACGCTGTATTTTGGAATATTCCTAAATAAAATGTATTATTATTATTATTATTATTATTATTATTATTATTATTATTATTATTATTATTATTATTATTATTAGCAGTGGTAATAGTAGTAGTAGGCCTACTAATAGTAGAAGTAGTAGTATTACTTATATTACTATTATTAGTTGTAGTGTAATGAGTAATTGATATATTTTTTAGTATATATGTCATGTGTATGGAGTGAAACAGAACTTTAGCAACAGACTTGCAGTTTCTGATATGTTTGCTGAGTACTTAGCTTAAGTTATCCGCGATTTTCGATTACTTATAGAGATCAGTTCAATGCCAGGACCACTTCCGAGATAACGCTAACATTTAAGAAATGACACCATTCACTAATGTATTCATAATTAAACATGGAAAACATTAAGGTAATTATTTGAATTGGTTTTCTATGCAATTACATACTTTTTCCTGGGTTTTTATCAGCCTGAGTAATTAAAATGTTGATATATTAGGCTATTGGGACCATTATATTTGAAGTTCATGTTACATATATTTACATATTCCATACTATGTTACATAGGCTATTTTAAGGATAACATATTTTTACATGCTATGTTAAGTGCTTAATTGAATATATTGGATTATAAAAAAATATATTTTACCGTTATGCAATTTTAACCTGAAAATTGTCCAGCTTCAAGATTGACCAACCATTCATTTATAGAGATATTTCTTGTCACCTTGCCCTTCACGACCTAGTTGATGGGTAGATCTCACTATACAACTTACTTTTTGATCGCCAAAAAAGGCGACTCCCTAAAATATGGAGAAATATTCGTAAACTATTTACACCTTAAAGTTCGAAACATTTATTGTACAGGCGTCTACTAAACTCACTTCTTAATGAGAACGCACCCCAGTCAAACCCATTATACGAGATCGTCAAAAACAAGTCAGTTGCTGTTAAAACAGTTGGAGTATACATCATCGTACACAACAACAACGAGTAGCGGAAGCTCAACCTGCAGAAGATGGAAGATAACTTCCGAAAGCGCTCCAGTTAATTTTATGTTCAATATTTTAACAAAGTTGAGGACGACGGTACCTACCAACAGGTACAATTTACTTTTTAACTTTCATCATATGACTTCACCTTAACGGAATTTGATATGAATTTTACTAATATTAACTCTAAGAAACCTCACAGAGGAAACCTTTTCCTCACCGGAGACTGTACCCGGATCTCTGCATTCCCTAGTAGATAAGAACGTTATCCAGAGACTACAACAATTACTTGGTAAATCGTTAGTCTTAATTAATCATGGATTTCAAGTTATCAGGCTGGTTTTTTTACTTATAGCCTATTTACAATTTTAAGATTTTGGAATAATAACTTTATGTACTTTTAGATTTATATTAAATTTTCTACCCACAGGATTTCTGAACGGTAAAATTATAATTTTAAGAAAGAGCTATAAAATAGTGAATAGGATGTAGCTTGGTTTAGGATTTCCAGCTTTTCAAAACTTCGTATATTAAGAGAAAATGGTTATAAAAATGCAATCTCTAAATCCCTTATAAAACATCACTCCCCATATTTCGAGCATATAAAGTAAAAACGCTGCCCTTTATATTGTTGGAATAGTCACCTCAGTTTTCCCATCAAATATTCCACATCCCCCTTATATATGCTAACACCAAAATTGCCAAACGGAAAATGAACATCTCTTTTGTATGGTATTTGATCTCAGGGAGACCTAACATCCAAACGCAATATCATATGTGGAGGGTGAAGGGGAAAGAACTGTAAAAATCAGAGAAAACGAAAGGAAGGATTTACCTCAACCCCTATTATTCGTAAATATAGCTAGAATGGCCTTTTCTCGTATATTCAGAAACTTCTATTCAATCGGGTATATGTTCTGCATATGTTTTATATGTCGAGCTATCAGTGGCGTTACCTAATATATTTTTTTTTAATTGTAATATTTAGTGAGGTTCAATTATTTTATTAAAGTTACGTGATTAGGGATTGCTACCAATTTATAATAATAATAATAATAATAATAATAATAATATTTATTTATTTAACAGGTTTTTAATGTATACATCCTCCTGTGCCAATATTAAGTTTTTATCATCTTCTTCCATTCATCTCCAACCATCGAATCACCATTCTGCAGTCCACAATAACAATAATAATAATAATAATAATAATAATAATAATAATAATCAATAAATCAATTCCGGTGTGATAACAGCTGTCGCTGTCTTTCAGAAACCAAACTTCATTTCTCTCGGTCCATTCACTGATTCGGTTCCAATCATTCAGTACTCATAGCTGCTTCTACTCCTTCCATCCAATTCTTCCTCTGTCGCCCCATTCTTATTCTCTCTGTTGGAATCCAACCCATAATAAATATTGTAATCTCTCTTCTGTCATTCCATCGTTTACTGCCTTCCAAATTCCAAAGCTTGGCGTTTTTATAACATTTGTACCTTTTCATAAAGAACGAGGAGCTGGCCCTTCGACGTCGCTTCAACTCCCAACTTGGAGGTCCAGTTTTTTTTTTTTTTAAGTTTCCTTCCTCTAGCCTTTTTATAATCCCATATCTCCCTGAAAGGCAGCAATGCTAGTTTTGGTCCGCTCCGAGTACTTTATTTCCTCAGTACTCACATGTATGGCAGGTTTTCCCCTATTCCATCACCTGAGGAGACGCCCGATAGGAGACTAGCAAATCCACAATTGATAATAATAATAATAATAATAATAATAATAATAATAGTGTTGATAATTTTGATAATAATGTTGATAATGTTGATAATGTTAATAATAACAATAATAACTTACACTATTGAACCAGTAAGTTCGTAGCCACGCGAACATATGCTCTCAATAACTCCCTATCCTGAGTTTTTTTTAACATTTCCTGTATAATTAATCTCCCTCAAACCGCGATTAATAGTATTCTCATATTGTTCCTTGCATACCTACTGGGCGCTTACCCTCTGCCTTTTCTAAAATAAGTTAGATAATAAAATTGTATTTGGACATGAACTGGGAGAGTTAAGTTCAGCAAATAATTTATACAAAAATTCACTCATATATTGTTATTCTTGAACCAATATTAAATACTAATAACAACAAATAATTTAAAATAAAATACAGTCATTTTGAGTACTACAGTAATAAATGCTGTTTACTATTTGATACTAAATGTTGGTTATAAGAATTGTTTTTGTGTATCAAAGTTGTTGGAGGAAATTTATTATGAATTATTTTTACGCCAAACTGATTTAATGCCTTCAATAGCTTATTCGTCAGTAAAGTAAGTTTAATAATTTGATAAGATTAAATTCCCAATCGCATTTAGTTAACAAAGCCCGTCATAGTCTGTCCGAAGCCAAATTGAAAAAGGGTGAGGTGGAGGAGTAATACCTAATAAAAAAACCTTGGTTCAGCTTGCCCAGCTGATAGTACCTTAAGAGGGCCCCTTGCCAGGGTTACGGTGAAGACCTCAATGGTAGATACAGCGGAGGAGGAGTCCTTCGGTACGGTGTACCTGACGGAAGAGGCAACTCTACATCCACTGCCTTGTAGATTGACAAACGGGCGGATAGGGTTCCATAGTCCTGCAGAGACAACCCATCTAGGAGAGACAAATCCGAAATAAAATGGGACAGGCTGAGCTCTGGAGCAGGGTGAAGGCAATCGTCTTAGGGAGAAAACCCCGAATAATAAACCCGCCATGAAAACGGGCTAGCAACCCACTTCAAGGTGCACCTTATACATTGTCGCAGTCCCAAGGATTAAGCCTCGGATCAAAGACGGAAACAAACTACGACAAACGCTAGGAAAAGTTCAACGATTTGGAAAAAGAAAAACATATTAAGAATTGTTACTTGGAATGTTATGTCCTGGTTTAAAAGAAAAGAAGAAATAATACAAAAAATAAAAGAAAATATATAAAAAATTGTGCATTATCAGAAACAAAAAAGAAAGGAAATGGCATGACAAACATTATTTGATAAAATACACAATACAGAAATTAGGGACAAATGTCGTATTCAAGACATAATTAAATTTATTATAGATAGACGTAAATATTGGAAGGGTCATATAGAAAGAATGGAAGACAACCGACTTGCAAAAAGAGCTAAAGAAGATATACCAAAGGACGCGAGAAGAACAAGAAGACCAACCAAGAGATGGATAGACAGTGAATGCACATCGAATACGTCTTCCTCCGAGGAGTGATTTTGGAAATAAACAGGATGAAAATCCTACAAATTATGATTAAGAAGAGGAAGAAGATTTAGTTAACATTGTTATAATTGTGTTTCTTTAAATCGATAAGCATAATGCAAGCAATCTTATAAACTTGCCGAAAAGCTAATTAATCACTTACTTTCCATTTTGTATAATGATTATGTAAAACATTCAGATCGATACTGTTCTGAAAGAATGAAAGGAAGTGATTTGAATAATCTTGATATGAAAATTATATTAATTATTATATCAGGCGTTTTATCTTCATACCAAATAAGGGATATATCTTATTGCTGATAGCTATCTCAGTTACATAAAGATATGGTTTTTTCTCATTTACATATACTTTATTACACATTATCATTACCACCGACATCTTTGCAAGTATTGGACCTAATTATCCGTTATGGTCTCTTTTGAAAGGCCTGCATTAAAATAGATTTCTTATAGGAAGATGATTCAGAATCAACAGTGGTATTCTACATTGAAGTATTCTGTTGATATGTGATATAGAAATTTGTAATAATAATCTGCAACTGGTTGAATTTTCAAATATTTCAATATGTTGAATATTTCATGTTAAATATTTAATTTCAGACTCAAAAAATTATCTGGAAATCTGTATAATGCATTATCCAAGTTCCACTGATTTAACACACTATGGTAGAACTAAAGTATCATAGATTCTGATGCAGGTGTGCTTTGGTACTATGTTAAGTTATCCACAATTTATTGTAACAGGTTCACCCGTGTGGTATTGAGAAAATGTGTCATCTCACGCAGCGGGCCCGATTCGGTCTTTGGTCGGGATAAGTTTCCTGGGCAAGGTTTCCTTCGTGGTTTTTCCTCATCTGTAAGACAAATGTCAAAAAACTTTAAGGACCAAACAATCCCTGAACATCAACTGGTCATCATTATCATCGCTGTCATTTTCACCTCATTAGAATTAGTTTAGATTAAGACCTCTTTCATTGCCATCATCATCACCTTTCATATCATCGGGGCAACGTAACCCCGTCTTCCAGGCGCCCCAACCTCAGAAGTGCATTACAAGTACACCATACCGGAGAGAATACCAGAAATGTCTTAATGACAACCTGGTGGTATTGAATGTAAAAAAATATTAAGAGTTTTAAACTCAGTAATTAATATATAGTATAACAAAGATATGGGCACTTTCTACGGGGTGTTGTAAGGTTTGCACAACTCCAGTTTTCAAATAACTTATTATTTCGTTATTAAGATTTCAGAGTTGTTATGCTTTTATACTAAACGAGTTCACATGTTATTTGCGACATAAAGGAAACCGTGAAATGGACTCATAATCATAGAGAACGACGGACTGAACAAATCTTCGCGGGTTTTCGTGCACGCTAAACCTATGGTACGCTTTCCACTGGTTAGGCGGCTGTAAATAGCTATTAATGTTGCATCTCTCTTAAAATGCATCATTATTCTGGAATCGACCCATAAGCTAACAGAAATGAGTACGAGACTCATAATCTGGCGATAAAACGACCGTCAAGCAAGGGTGACTACCTGACCTTCTAAATCCGATACTGGGATATTTATAAACGTAAACATAGCTCATCGAAGTGTTGTAATTATGCGGGGTTCAAACAAAAATTTAATTTTTTCCTTTAAGTTTAGAGATTAGAGTTGATGTAAAGTGTAATCCGGTCTTTGTGGATTAGTGATTATCAACTCGCTTTTGGTTCGAAGTTTCCTTGGCTTAGATCCGCCGAATCAACGGACTCAAGGTCGTAAAAATTCTGAGTATGGGTTCCTTCTAGAGGAACTTCTTTATTCGTCGGTCCCGTATCATCATTTACGTGTCACACAAAAATAAAACAAACAACTTTGAAATAACGCTCTTCTGAGAAAATCAAAGCATTAATAAAATTAAATTGTTATAATGAATCGCACAATTAGGTCTCCAGTGAAAATTAAAATTCTAACTTCTAGAATAACTTTATCAATCTAGCTAAATCTTACGGTAAATCTATTTCGTTACGACTTCTCACCTCATTAACGAGAGTGACGGATGATGTTTGCACATCTTACAGACTTCATCGGACCTTTGATGTCCAGATTTTAATTGTTACTGGAATCACTAGAGCAGTTTAAAAGCGTCATTACGTAAAATATTAACCCACGCACAATTAATTATCCACTACTGTATACAGGTTACATTTAAGATTTATTTTCTCTTTCCATTTAGCAATTCACAATATTCGTAATACGCTAAATGTCATGTGTACAGTAGCCATTACAGTTGTTTACATTAACATAAGTGGTTTTGAAAAGAGACCAAACATTTTCTTCAAGAGGTTAATAAATTTTACATTTAATTACAAGTTAATGCCAAGTGAAATTTCACAAAGCATGAATACACACAACGGAGCTAGTATCCACAGCCTACTGGCAAAGGTAAATTTCATTTAACATTTTCCATTAACAAAGGCAGATAGTAAACAAATAGAGACTGCTGAAATGAAGATGTTGAGAGCAATAGCAGGATACCAAAGGACCGATAAAAAGAAAAACGAAGATATAAGAACGGAACTTAATATATTTAATCTCTGTGAAAGAATAAAATAATATCAAAATGCTTATCTTCAGCACGTATTACGAATGAATGAACAGCGCATACCAAGAAGAATGTACAATTGTAAACCAAAAGGGAGAAGTATGTTGGGAAGACCATTGAAGGGATGGAAGGACCAATTTGACCTATAATGAGATCGGAACAGGCCATTGGGCTTAATCCTTGTTGTTGATATTTTCCAATACTGTTATTTTAACACAGTTCCAATAATTGATCATATTATAATATTATAATGATATTGTGAAAAGATAAATTATTGTCTGAACCAGGAATCGAACCGTGGACCTCTAGTTCTACAGACGGAGAACTATAGGTCCACGGTTCGATTCCTGGTTCAGACAATTTTCCTCTTCACAATATCATAATATTATAAAGGTAAATTTGTAAATGCAATATGACCAATGACTTTGAAACATCTGTCATGAAATTTTAATTTTAATTATCTAATTTAGTAATATTATAGACCTACCGATATTTATCTCATGTTGTGTGTCACATCACTGTTCCACAAAACAGAATTTCAGATTCCAAATAAGAAAAGTTTCACATTGAAATCTTAAACACTAACTTGTGAAGAAAGAAAACTTGATGCTCCTCTATCTAGACTTCACCCCAAACCATCGCTTTTCCAGCGGAAGGTCCATTTTCAATCCAAGCATCTACTAACCTATGAATACAGCTGGATTATATTATAGGAAGCAATTTGAGATGTACGTGCTTGGGAACTGTAACTCTAGCAAATAATGTAAAGCAAACACGTACTGCCATGTTATTCTTATTATTTGAATTATACGACGATAAAAAGCTTGTTAACTGACCCTAAATACATCGTTAGTTTACAATGTAACAAGAGAATCAATAACTAGCAAGATTCAATATTGTTCAAGTTATAAGGACTTTATAATAAAAATAAAACTCCATGTCTACCCTAATCAAAATAATGTATTAAAGTAATAACCGTTAACTGTCTGTCTGTCTGTAGATCCCTATGTGGGCAAGAGTGCTCCTTGTGGGAGTTAATCATAATTTAGTTATTCTGTTTCCTTACAAATGTTAGCGAGTGACAAGTGGTTGATTCATCGCCTCAAAGATACCCAAGATATTACTTGGAAGGGAAAGGCCATTCAAATTTTGTCCAGATGATCTAATTTAGGCTTCGGGTTCTTTTACGAGCCCAAAAATCTTCAGACTCGATACCCAAGACACTCGTGCCTCCCAAAGAAATTGTCCCTTGGATTTTTCTATCCTAAAATATCCACCGAACTTGGCTGGTGTTGAAAGCATAACCATCGGTATTAGAGGCAAGTAACTTAACCTGTGGATCACAGGGCCGTTAACCGTCAAGTATTACGATTAAATTAATTGAAATATCAACATATATAAATAAAGTAAAAATATAGAAATAAGCTAAATTCTTTGGCCTGCAATTATAAGATATTAAATATAAAATTGGTACTTGATAAGCCAGTCTTCCTCAACTAAATTATTAAACTTGCTCAAGTAATTCCAATATGGAGGCCTTTCAAAAACAATGTTTCATCTTCTGCAGTTTAACTGGTAATGTACAAATTAAACTGCAGAATATGAAACATTGCTTTTGAAAGGCCTCCACATTGGAATTACTTGATCAAGTTTAATAATTTAGTTGAGGACGACTGACTTATCAAGTACCAATTTTATATTTAATATCTTATTACATAACTTCAACGGTGCTTTAATATGAATTTTAAAAGTGTTGACTGAAATTATAAGTTAAAATATTAAAATTAGTATATTCTCAACATTAAAATTAATTAAAATTGTGTAGGTATTTCAACGCTACTTGTTCGATCTTCATCAGCTGGATTGATACAATTTAATGTTGAAGGCGACAGATATATCAGGTATTAATTTTATTATTTTAACTTATTACAAAACAACCTGAACGGTGATTCAGTATAAATTTTATATTTTCCTTAAACATATGTAAACAACAATCATAACATGATCATCATCATCTTCAGGGTAGGCCATCGGCCTGTTCCGCTCTCAGAATCCATCTTCCCATCGTCTTCAAGGACATCCCACATCTCTATAGCCTTGAGGTTGGTACAACGCTGTTTTTTTTAGCCTAGAAGAGTCCATTCTTAAAATATCTCCATGCCATTTTTGTTTATAGTTTTGTATTTTTTCATTTAGATTCAAAATGTTGAGTTCTTGCCTAATTGTTTCACTAGGTATGTGGTCTCTTAAGAGTATACCCTGCAACATATCTGAGGAACTTCATCTCTGATGTTTCTAGTAACCTTCTGCCTGATCTATTCATGGACCAATTCTCTTTAACCCATTGGAGACACGTTTAAAGTGCCTAGCATGTTCACTGGGAACCCATTTAAATCTCCGCGCCGCTACTCCGGCTGCGCTGGACTTTAAATACACATACTCTGTTCTATCACTTATGATTTCAGATATTTTGTTTACCCCTGAATTTCTTTTAGTATCTTGTACTTTTACGAATAGCAAAGGAATGTGGCCTACCTGCTACCCTCTTTTGTGCATTGTAAACCGTTATGTTTTGTTATTTTCAAGGCTGTGAAAGTTGACAAACAATTCAGAAACCATCTTTTTGTAAAAGTTCTCGGACATTGCCTTGAAAGTAAACACAAATCATATGTTCAAACAAGACCGAAAAAAATAACAAACGCAATATAATACTGTACATAATAAAAATAAATATATGAAATAAAATAAGCATAGACCTATACATTATAAAATCAGGAAAAGTTCTTCGTATATTCTTTAATTATCATAGTTATATATCGACCTGTAAATTATAAAATACTAAAACTGGACGAAACTCACCTAATATTTCTACCATCAGTAGCATGCACGGTTACGTTGTCACTGTATATTATTTCATCGTCCGAATCTTCGTTCCATAATAATTCACTACAATCACTGTCACATAATATTTCATCCACTACTTCACTTAGTTTCTCAAAAGCAATACGTTCTCTCCTATTTACGCACATATTGCAAGAAAAAAAATTAATTTTAAAACTATGAATTTTAACAAATAAGCACTGAATTTATATTCACTTATATTTTACCGTAATAAATGCCTACAACTATAGTCTACTATTCTATAAATAATAACTAAAATAAACTATACAATACACTAGGCCTATACATATTTACTTTACATAAACAAACAACACATTTTACTGATGGTGAACCGAAAATGTAAACCACTAAAGAAACCTAACGTCTTACAGTGGGGGTTATAACACAACAACGAGTCTACCTCGTTGTGGGGCTGTTTGGACTTTCTACCTGCTCACGAGGGAGACTCGTTAAAAGTCTCCAATGGGTTAACCATGAAAAGGTACCTGCTCTAAAGGAAGAAAACCTCGATCACACATCACCTGGTCCTCCTGGAAGGGTGTTTTGCGGACGGGTTGGTAGCCCATTCAAGTAAAAATATATTACACTTATCTCTCAGAGGAATCATAATACTCCATTTTATGAATAAATATTACCATCTGAATGAAACTTTGATGTTCTGAGCAGTATTTTTCCTTCTTCGATCGACGCAAGGATGTCTTCCCATGTTGCCTCGTGTTAGTCTCTGTGAAATTGTTGTCTGAATCAAACATGGTTTTCTCAAGCCAAGTCTTTTTAGGACACAAGGATCTCTTTCTACTTGGTTGATGACTCTAGGAATTCTTCTTCTAAACATTCTAAGATGAACCTGCCGTGTGTTAGTTTTTGTAAAACAGTTACGGTCTGAATCACACATTAGTGTTCTTGAGCCATATATTTTTCGAAAGACGCAAGGATCACTTGTCACGCTCTATAAATTATTGTTCTATACATTCTGTCTAAACAGACATTCCATGTGTCAGTCCTTGTAAAAATGTTGCTATTTGAATCAAACACTGGTGTTCTCGAGTCTTATCTTTTTCGCACCACCCAAGGATACCTACCCATGTGGTTGATACAGTGTAATGTCTCTAGGAATTTTTGTCATAACCATTCTGTCTGAAACCTACCTGCCAATTTTACTAGTAATCATGAAAATATATAGTTCAAGACTGGCGTTACACTTGAATGATCCAATATATTCATTACAAGCGTAAGCGACTATTACATTAAAATATGTTTTTAATCAATATGTTTGTGTTTTATTACCAAGTTAAAAATTATTCCTAAAAATACAAAATATGGAACATCTATGATATGAAATACGTAAAAGTACAAATAGTATAAAGATGGAGCTTCTACATATGAAGTAGGTGTAAATACAATATAAAGAGAACACGTGACATTATTAATACGGTAAATTAATGAAGGAGTGTGTAATCAACATGTTTTGATGTACTATTAAACCGGAATAAGTTCGGAGTTTTCGAAACTGCAACCTTTGATATTATACCTACGTCACAGGAACTTCAGTTTATATCTATAGTATCAATTTATATTGTTGAATCGTGTACGTGAAGGTATTTGTTTCAACTATCATGCCGATACGTAATAAAGTACTGCTTAGTCAAGCCAGGCAGATTACATATTATGTATTAACTTATATTACAGTTTAGCTACAAGTAAAAGTGTTCAATTCTTTTCGCGTACCGTGCTTCACTTTTCATATTAAGATAACTATGCTCTAAAGTCTGGTCTTATGTTTTCCCCTCGCTGTACTAGCGACACTCTTTTATACTACTCCGGCCTTTGTTATGTAATACTTTTTCACAGTAAATAACATTAATTCAAGGAACTGAGTAATAGGACGAGGGGCTCTAGTTTGGAAGCTTAACATTTTATATTCTCTTTTCACTAATCAAAGTTTCGTATACCGAATGAAATTTTACGTTTCTGTAAGTACACAGCCCTATACCAAAAAAGTAATACTTAATTTAGAAAATAATTAATTATCAAAAAGTTTATTAATTCATATTAAACTGAGAAGTAAAATAATATAATGTGCATAGTTCCTCCCTCCTCTCTGCCTTAGTTTAAGGCGAATATATTTGTGATCATGATAACCAGATAGTTTTAGCACATTTTTTGGAACTTCCATTGACTTAACTTGTATCTTACAGGTGAGGAGAATTCCCTGGTAGAAACCTTAAACAGGAAACTTGTCCAGACCGGTGACTTAATCTGAGCCAACTTTGAGAGACAACGACGTTAATCCTAGATAATAGCGATGGACCCATTATCATAATTAGGGCTGAAAAAATTATCGGTATCAGGGTAGCAACTAATTTCTATACACATTGTTTACAAAATGCGTGTCTTTGTAGAGCGTCATAACTGGCTGCTCGGAGCGGAGAGTGTGTATATTCGACCTCTCCTCAGTAATAGACCTGTTTACGTGACGTGTGGTTGTATAAGAATACCGAAACAAAGATTGTGCAAAGGGGAGTCCATTCTTACATAAAGCGGACTGTACTTGAAGTCTGTCCCGAGTAGCGCGTGTCAAAAGTGTAGTTTGTAAAAACAGCGGTCTAAGTACGATGCAGCCTAGCCTATAACCATAAATGTTTTCAGCCCTAATCATTTTTTTCATTGTGTTCTGCCCAAGAGCAGGTCTTTGACTGCAAACTCAACATTCTCCACTCTTTCCTTAATCCAGCTTTCCTTTTTGCATCTGCATACAAACCATTTATTTTACCTATTGTCTATCATAATCCATTATAATTCTTAGATAACTGATTATAATAAATATTAAAATTCGTTATCATTTTTCATATTCTTTTCATAGTTCAGATTATTTTAAGATCTTTTATAACCAGTCATTCTTTTTAGATCTAGTTACCGTTATGTACAGTACAAGTGACACGAAATCAGCGCTTTATTTATCGAGGTTTCAACCTCATGCACTTCCCCACGAATATTCATAATATAGAATTAGTTATTAATAACAGTGTTCATCACTTGTACTATCAGGTGATAAGCAAAACAATGGTACATGGGGGGATGTTTTGTGGTAATTTCACACCATACACTTCTGATTAATGACTGTACAAGGAAGCTTAATTTGTGAGGGTTGAAAGAAAGCGAGGAGCACCCATCAATTGTTCATGCTGGCTAAAATAAAATCGTCTAATTAATCACACCTCACTGAAACTCGAATCAAGGAAGGTTTTTTTTATTCTTTGCAAGGCTAAACGACAGTCATGTCTTATATTTGATTAAAATTTTTAAGATGGTAAGATATTTCATGCCCTCATTAATGATGAGTTATTTAAGGATTTTGTTTTATAATTTTATGATTGATTTATAAAGTGTAATGTACATGGGTATCATAATTCTTCTTCAGGTTTTGGTGACAGGTCTGGTAATTTCTGGTCCTATGGGAATCGTTTTTATTAAAAATACAGAACTTAACCATCATTTATATAAAAAACTGTACTTTCAGTAACACCATCTTATCTTCATAAGTAAAAGAATTTATCAAAATTCAACGTGATTTCTTCTATAAATTAAGATGATAAAGAGACAGTAATCGATAAATGTTTATTTTGTAAAATAACTTTCTATGAAAACATACTATTTATCTGTTGCGGACAACAATTGGATAACAATTATAAATTATTAATTATATTAAGTAAACTCTAAGGCCATTGGACTACCAACCGGCTGCTGGTCTCTCATCCACACGTGTTAATCATACAGCCTGTGTAGGGGTAAATGTCGGGTTCCCAGCCGTTATTGCTGGTTTTCTCAACCTGGAGCAGCTACTTATTGTAACAAATGCCTCACGATGCTGGGTGGACACCGGTCCCACACTGGCCGAAATTCCATGAGAAAATTTCTTCCCCCTTGGGGAATCGAACCAGCGCAAATCCAGTATCTCTGCACCATGGCATCTTGCCTTAACCACTCGGCTACGGAGCGGGATGCATTAAAAAAAGAAATATATACATATATATATATATATATATATATGCAATTTATTAATTTCATACTTAGGCCTCTATATATATATATATATATATATATATATATATATATATAAGGTGCCACTTATACATGGATGTATATATGTGCCAGCATAACTCTCGAACGTCTGGAGCAGTATCAACCAAATTTATTATACATAAATTATAATCTTGAAAAGTGATTGTAAGGGGTAAAATACTCTCAACTCCCCTAGCGGTGAAATGGGGCGAGGAAATTATTTTTTTCTGCATAGCTCTAAAACTCAGGAGCAACTTTATCCAAAATCAGTACACTTAAAACTTACAATCTAGAAAAGATATTGCAGGGACAATCGAATATTCTATCACAGCTTGGAAGACGTGAGATGTAAAAATAATCAGAAATCACTGATAATATTGCCGATTCCACAATTTTTGGGGTGGTTTATCTGATCAATGATACTCCCAATGAATATTTTAAGCCCAAATTTTGATCCCTATCATCCGTAAGGGGGTGAGCAGGTGAGAAGAGATTAGTATGAAATCGGTAGTTTTCGTGGTCACTAAAGCTGATTGGTGACTCTCTTGATACCATTTACAACCATGTTTGACCCCTCCCCCAGGATGAGTTGTGGGAGAGATAAGGGATATGAAATAAAATGACAAGTTTATCCGAGATTTGTGTCAAATTCATAGTTTTGGGATCGCAGTATCGATGTTTTTTAAGTGCAAGTTTAACCCCTAACACATCTAGGGGATGAGAAAGGTAAAAAATAAAATGTTCAAAATTACCTAGAGTAGTGTCTAATTCATAGTTTTTAGAGACTAATCTCATTGATAACAGTCCCGATGACATTTAAGATCAATGTTGGCCTCTAACAATCCTAGCGAAGTGAGAGGGGAAATAATGTAAATCTAATAAGAAATGAACGGGAATAGTGTCGAATTCATAGTTTTCGGGCTGCTGATATGAATACAGTAGTGGGACTCCCAATATATATCCTTTAAGTCAAGTTCAATTCCTATCTCCAAGGAGCTGTTAAGATGTGAAAATGTCCAAAAGATCTACATTAGTATTGAATCCATAATTTCCGGGATCGCTAAGCTGATTGGTGACGATAAGATCGGAATAAATAAATATTCGGGCAACGTCGGCAAGTCATCTGGTAAAACGTAATTTTGAAGATGTAAAAACTCAATGTCCTCTCGGTGTAGGAGTCAAGGATTCTGTAATTTATTCATATTATGAAACAAAATCTGTCAAAATAAATAAAAAACAAATAATATTAAGTTATAAACATTATAGTATATATATGCGTGTACGTGTGTGTGTGTGTGTGTGTGTGTGAAATTAAAATAGTTTATGGAGGTTAGAAGATAGGAAATTGACTAAAACTGGAGGTAAAAAATTCTTAATATAAACTATTTACCTTTAAAAATAATTGTTTCAGAATTAGTTTTAAGAAATTGGAATCAGATTTGAGATTATTTAATAAAAATATAACATTATTAATCTAAATTTAGGCTTGGATATGTGTTTCGTATTGAATGGGACAGAACCGTTTATCATATTTCTCTCTAATCGAAGAGTACCGAACTATGTTCTGAAAGTAAAGGCCGGCATTACACAAGGCTGACATATCGTCCTGATTGCCTAGAAGGGTAAGAGCATTAAAACTAGATGTTTCTGAGGCGATGTGATAACCACAACCAAATGTCAGTCGTTAACATCTGTAAGGAAACAATCTTAAATAAATTAGCTTGGTTAAGTAACTCCCGTAAGAGAGCAGCCTTTTTCCTATATGAGTATGGACGGGTTGGCCTACATACTAGACTAGAACTCTAGAAACTCTAAGACATGTAGTGGGTTCATTTTACTTTTGTTTTTTTTTTTCAGTAAAATATGATCAACCTATCCATACAGTACGTAAGCCTACTATTAATTATTAAGCATGTCTTTACCGAACAAAGTAGTCCAGAAAAGGATATGATATTTTGGAAAATTTTAATAAATAGTTAAGATTTTAAATAAGTTTACTTAAGGGACTCATAGGCGGAGTGTTATGGCAGCATTTAAACGTTATGAAACAGATATCGCATTTGACAAAATCTCAATCTCATATCCGATGAAAACTCACGCCTAACTCATCCAAATAAAGACAGTCTCACATTTATTATACGATAGATTAAAGTATTCATGACTTGAAAAAATAGTAATCTGTGTATAACATGTTTCGCATTAATTTGGCAGAAGCTATTTATTGATTACACGAATTTTTAATTTATTCTTATTTATCATCTTTTTAATAGTTAATCTAATAAGAGGTTGTGTTTTTCTGAAAAACTCACGAGCGACAAAGTTGCGAGTGATTATGTTTAATTAAAATCTCAAGCTCGCGTTGGATTTGTTAGAGAATAATACAACATCAGAAGCTAAAGAAATTATAATGTTTAATATTTACCAAATGAGATGTTATGTATTCCGATCTTACTTCCGGGCGATTTCTAAGCTTATATTTACTGTTAAATCTCTTTGGACTTGGGAAAAATCAATAACAGATGATTGTATGAGCAATAACAACAATAATACAGATTAATTATAAAAACATTTAATACATTTTTAGAGCAACAGAACCTTTTTTCTTTTTTTTTTTTGGTATTTTTTTAAGTTGTTTTATTTTGGCTGTACCATATCGATCGTACACTGTTGAATCGGTATCCCCTTGTCAAATAAGTTAATTTCCAGAGATATATGTCATTACGAACAGGAAGAGGCAATTTTATCAACAGGAAGAGGCAAAATTATCGTTCAATGAGATAAATAGTAGCCTTGAATTTTCAGCTTGATGCAACCATTTGTTGAATCTTATTTTATTGTCCCCAGTGCTCATTCCTTTTTTTATATATTTTCTTCACTAGTCTTGCATTTTCCATGTAGTCGAAGTATTAATTCAATTTTGTTTTGAGATTTATTATCCATTTTTAACAGATTCTATTTCACATATATTTTTTTAAGACTTTTCTCTTCTTACGTTATCTATTATCGATTTGTTTTCAATTTTCTTCAGAATTCTCATCTCAATTATTTAATTTATGACTGAATGGTTCTTTGTATTATATCTACACATTCACAACACTGGTCTTGCAACATATTTATAAAATATAGTTTTAGTTTATATCCGTAAATCTTTTTCATTATATTAATACATGTCCACCGCTGTGCTCTCGAGGTAGCGTGCTGCCTTGTCACGCAGCGGGCCCCGGGTTCGATCCCCGGTCGGGACAATTTTTCTGAGTGAGGCTTTTATCGGGGTTTTTCCTCACCTGTAAGACAAATGTCAAGAAAACTTCAAAGCCCAAATGGCCCCCGAAATCATATGGCCATCATCATCCTCCTTCACCGGTGTGGAAAGCAACGGGAAGCTACCACACCTACAATTTCCTAGTAAAGCTGCAAAGCATAGAATGAAAATTCTATGATTGCAATTGCTAAGGAAGGATATTAATATGTCTATCAGCAATGGCGTAACAGACCAATGGTGGGCCATAGCCTCTCCTTTGTTAGGAGTTACTAGACCAGTTAATTTAGTTACGCTTATTTCCCTAGAGATATCATGAATGATATGCGGTCAACATACCGACTCAATGAGAGGCCTAGTGGACACTTTACATATGTTAAACAATCTCAGTATTGACTTTGAACCATCTTTTCAATGTTCACGAATATTTCAGCATTGACTGGTCGATACACCACATAAATTAACATTACTGACTGACGTTGTCATACATTGTACTATGTTTTTGACAATAAAAACGAATATCTATAATTTTACTCGCCATACTTTTAATTTTAACTAGAAAATGTATCATTTTAATTTCGAGATGTAGCTCAGAAATTAGATTTTGCTGCTGAATAAATTAAAGAAAAAACACAAGTGGTCAGAAAGCGTGGGATGGAAAATAATAACCATATAAACTCATCAGGAAGATATAAAAAACTAAATGCATGATGTGCGACTGCTTCGTGTAGGTACTGCCTGACACGAGACAAGTGGTGATTGCAATGGAAACGGGGATTGAAACAAATTTTAACGAAATAAAAGTCATTCCTTGCGGCTTAATATTGCTGTTATAAAGGAGGGGGAAAATTCTTATGTTACAAATACTTTTTTCTCTCTCTCCCTCGTCCTCTCGTTCATTCCCCTTCGTGATTTCACGATGGCACGCTATCATATGCCATGAAATTCCGTGATCATTTGAAATAAAAGTTGGAAACACATCCAGATATGCAGGTGAATAGTTATTTTGTTTGTTCTTTTTTGTCAAATTATTGTTTTTGTACATATGAATATCTAGGACAAAGGTTATTTCATAATACATATGTATACAGTTTCAATATGTATTAAAGTTTTATATTGTGTGTTCCTTAGATATAGAAAGAACTTTTATAAAATGTAGAAAATGACTAGCAAGAAAATAAAGTGCTCTAAAAGAAGAAACGTATCTCAAAAGATATTATCAGACCACTATATTATTAGAAAGATTCAACTCCTATATGTAATAACTACTTCAACAAGATTAAAAAAATTATTTTAAGATAAATACTACAGTCGCCTGTTTTTCAAGACCCGAGTAAAGCAAAACTAAATCAAATCTGAAGAGTACAAGTAAATAACCACGTACGTTACTTTTTTTCCCTTCAAACCTAGAAAATGGACTTCAAATTGTACAATATCCAAACTTCCTTATCTGCATGCCTAATGTCGGAGGTAAATAAACCATGATTAAACTGTATATTATACTGATTCGCAATTCTAAATGAGTATTTTTCATGGAGAGCTTAATGACAACTAACTACATTAAAAAACAGAAGTAACTTGTATGTTTCTTTAACTGTGTCCTTTATGTGTATAATATACTAAACATATAAAGTACATATTGTATTATCAATACTAGTAAAATTCGTATCAAATTCCGTTGAGGTGAAGTCATATGATGAAAGTTAAAATTTAATTGTACTTGCTAGTAGGTGCCGTCGTCAACTTTGTTAAAATATTGTATATAAAATTAACTGGAGCGCTTTCGGAAGTTATCTTCCATCTTCTGCAGGTTGAACTTCCGCTACTTCTTGTTGTTGTGTACGGTGATGTGTGCTCCAAACGTTTTTAGCAGCAAGTGACTTGTTTTTGACGATCTCGTATAATGGGTTTGACTGGGTTGCGTTCTCATTAAGAAGTGAGGTGTTGTTTGTTTCCTTTATAATTTCGAGGTCTTCAAATATATTTATCCTGGCTAGAATGTTTTCTCGGTGGATTATCGTGAGAGTATTTTCAATTGTGTTCATTCGATGGCCTGCGTTAATGAGATGTTTAGCATAGCTTGTTATATCACCCGCGTGTATGAAATCTTTTAGGGGTTCTTTATATCTTGTATTGAAATTTCTGCTTGTCCTGCCAATATAAAATTTATTACAATCTTTACATGTTAATTTGTAGACTCCCTTGTTGTTGAATTTGTTGTGTTCTATGCCATTGTATATTATGTTGTTTAATTTGTTTCCTGTTTTATAAGCTATGTTAATGTTTTTATTTATCTTTTTCAAAGTTCTGGCAAGTTTATGATTTCATTTCCTGTGTATGTTAATGTTACCCATCTTTTGTTATCAGATTCTCTTTCAAGTTTTGTTATATTGTTTATGTCATTTCTTCTTTTTTGTTTCTTTATAAGCTTATCAATGATTTGTTTGTTGAATCCGTTGCTTTTCGCCATGTTTTGTAAGATATTGTAGTTCTTTGTTATAATTTTTGTTCAAGGATAGTTTTAACATTCTATTGACTAAACTATTAAATGTGCTGATTTTATGTTGATATGGGTGTCTAGATTTGTTATTAATGGTGAGCATATTATTTGTAAGTTTGCAGAAAATGCTTATTTCAAGTTTCATTTTTTTCTAAATTTAACAGAACATTAACTAAAGAAGAAACAAGATTACTTGAAAATGGATACAAGTTAAATTTCCCCACAATTAATACCAACAGGATAAAATAAAATATGATAATCGAAAGCGAAATTGCAATTAATAAATTACATATAAGTAATAGACACTATGCAAGATACGAAGCTGCTAAAACCATCAATGAAGTTTCGCCCACGATAAGTAATGAAGAAAAGAAGAACTTAAAACACCTTAATAAATTAAAAACTAAACTCAAGAATAATAACATAATACTTATAAAAACCGATAAAGGAAACTTAACGGTACTAATGAACAAAGACGATTACATTGAAAAAACGAAACAATTAATAGATAAAAATAAATCCAAGAAAATCAACACAGATCCAACAGCTAAATTTAACAGAAAATTAAAAGAACTAAGAAAAACATGTTCAATAATTATAGTATACAAATAAGTTCATAAACAACTATCCAACGGTACCGATAATGAAAGCTTTACCTAAAATACACAAGACCAATAACATAATGTACTTCAATTCAAATAAAAATTAATTAGATTGTGACGAAAATGTTATTCAGTTTAAAATTCGGAGGAAGTATCACTTAATTTTAAGAAGAATTAAGTAATAAAGTGAGTAATATAGAGAAGATATAAATACCCCTGTTGATTAGGGTTTAGCTCGTTTGCGTAAAATTTCAGAAGTCCTGTGTTTGATTCTATACTATACCACAGAATATTTTATTTGATTTAGTACACACAATCTAATTGCCACAATTAAGTACTAATCCATGCGATAAAGAGTATCACCAATAAACATTTTATATATTTTAGCGTCTCGCAACTGTCACGCCACTAATTTAGTATATTAAAAAGTTCGCATATTATTATGAACAAAAACTGACTATACACTTGAGGCATTAAGCCATCAAAAGTGATTAAGGAAACTTTTCTTTCCAGATACCTTTAACTTCTTCTTGTTTAATAATTTCTAATATAAAAGTAACGTCACTCGATTGCAAGCTCGATACGAACAAAATTAAATAAACATCTTGGACATATTTTCCTCGGCTGGATTAAAGGACATACTGGAATTATAGCAAGTGAACGTGCAGATTTCCTTACAAAATCAGTTGCTAATTCAAGGTTGGATTACTTTTACTCCTGTCCTCTATCATATATTAAAGAAAATATATTATACAAAATTGGAATACTGAGTGGTTAAACAGTGGTAATGGTTCTTTGACAAGAACATTAGTTTCCCCAATAGTGTTTGACCGAATGAAGAGCAAATACGTAGAAACAAATTTTGTATTAACAGAATTTATGACTGGACACGGCAAATTTGGGCATTATTTAGAACGATATAAAATAGGTACAGATACCTATATTTGCAAGAACTCCAGTCAGACTGTATCACATCTATTATTTGAGGGTCCCGTATTCGATTCCCATATACATAAATTTATTACTAAATTAGATTATTACCAAATGTATTTCAAGTGCCTTTGTCAAATACTTTGTATAAGAAATGCTGCTATAGGAAGCTGTATGACATTATCTATTATATTTTTAAGATGCTTCGAGTTACTTTTTAGATTGTTGATTTATTTATTTGTTCATATTACTTTACATTATTATTGGTTTATAATGCTAGAAATTAACAATATTCTAAAATAATGCAATTAATCAAATGTACTATAAATAAAAATCCTAGCATAAAGGAAAGTGAAATAGGGTTCGCATTATTGAAAATTCAATAATAATAATAATAATAATAATAATAATAATAACAACAATAACGATAATGATGGTTATAATGATAATGGTAATAATATTATTATTACTACTAATAATAATAATTATAATAATAATATGCAAGCAAAATAAGAATTTTAGAGTTTTTTTAGAATAACTACCAAAGAGTGATAATACTCATGTGGACATGGGAAACAAGGAGAGAAAGAGAAATATGATCACGTTCTCTTCGCGACGTGTTTGAACACTCACGTCAGATGTAAGCCTACTCCTGATACCCTAGGATCATGCTGTATGTTAAACCTGTGTGTTTGTCCAGGATGAATATATGGAACACGTTAGAGAAGTCTCCTGACAATTTTGACACAATATTCAACTTGAATTCTCTGCTTTTTGTATAAATAATTCAATAGCTCACATTCTTACACAATTTCAGCATATTTCAAAAATAATTATTCTATAATATATTATTTCTCAAAATTTGTTTATGTTCTTTCGAGTCCAGAAAGTTGCCTTCAGTTTTCAACTTATATTATTGAAAAGGATATTTTCTGTCCATTCTCAAGCCAGATAATAGTTAGATCGTTCTTTTTAATCTTTTGTAAAGATATGCTTGGAGCCAAAGGGACATTTTTAATTTTGCTTATTATTGGTTTGGCTTAAATGTCACGAGAAATTGTTATATCTTAACCATAGCAGCAGCAACAACAACAACAACATTATTATTATTATTATTATTATTATTATTATTATTATTATTATTATTATTATTATTATTATTATTATTATTATTATTATTATTATGTTCATTATTATGTTCATTATTATGTTTAAGGGTTTTATAAAAAATGATATACGATTGGAAAAGTTACACGGAAACAAATTTCTTCTTCTTCTTCACGGTTTAGGCTTATTTTCTAGCCTGTTCCGGCTCCAAATTGCTGCTCTATATTTTCCTTGGTCTTCCTAAACTACTTCTTCCTCGTGGTGAATAGTTGTATGCTGCTTTTGGTATTCTATTTTCAGTCATCCTTGCCAAGTGTTCTTTCTAGTTTGTTCTGTATTTCTCTACTGTTGTGTTTAATTCCTCTACTTTTAGTTGTCTTATAACTGTGTTATTTTTTGTCTGTTCTTAGATATCCCGCTATTGGTCTGAGGAATCTCATTTCAACAGCTTGTATTCCGGCAGATTGTTGTGTTGTCACTATCCATGTTTCGGATCCATAAGTGATAATAGGCACTGTCACTGTCTTGTATAATTTCATATAGAGTATTTCCTGGTTTTATTTTTCAAAGTTCTTTTTAGTGTTCCTGTTATATAATTAAACTTATTTAGTTTGTTATTTATATCTGTTTACGCTGTGTATGAAGTTTCGCAACCTAGGAAATTATATAATACTATTTGTTGTATTGATTTATTTTCTAATATTATCTTTGTCCGAACTGGATGAGCACCCTTGAAGGCCATTGTTTTTTATTTTGTGAGGATATTTCCTTGTTGTATCTTTTGATATTTCATTTAGTTTATATAGCATTCTTTGTAGTTCGTCCTCTGTTTTTTGCTATTAAAATTTGATCGTCTGCAAAGGCTATTGTTTTTATTACTATATTTCCTAAGTTAATTCCCCCACTCGTCATTTGCTTCCATGATCTTATCATGTCGTCGAAATAAATGTTAAAAAGAGTGGTTGATAGTGGACAACCTTGTCTAACTCCTCCTGTTATATGTACTGGTTCCTTTTGATTTATTTTTATTTATTTTTATTTTTGTTTTCTCATATATTTTCTTAATTACTGCTATCAAGTGTAGTGGAATTCCTTTTTCACTTAATATGTTCCATAATATTTTGGTCTAGACACTTTATCAAAGGTTTCTTATAATCTACAAAGAGGATGTGCGTCTCTAAGTTGAATTCTCTTCACTTCTCTATTATTTGTTTTAAAGTGAATTCGTTGTCTGTGCAGCTTCTTCCTTTCTTAAATCCTGTCTGCTCTTCCGATATTATTGCGTCTACCATAGTTTTTAATCTTTGGTTGATCATTTTTGCATATATTTTGTATGCTGCACATAGTAAGCTTATTCCTCTATAGTTTTCTGGCTTTGTTTTATCGCCTTTATTAAATATTGAGATTATTTTTCCAATTTTCCATTCTTCTGGTATTGTATTTTGTTTCCAGCACTTGTTATAGAATTTTAATAATCTTTCTTGAAAATTCTTTGGAGCATGTTTTATCAATTCTATGTTTATATTGTCTATTCCGTATGCTTTATTATTTTTACATTTCTTTAATATTTCTATCATTTCTTGCATCTCTAATTCATCTACTGCTGCATATTGTTCGTTTGTTTCTATGAGTGTTATTTCTTTGTTATTTTGTTTGTCCATCCACAGTTCTGTATAATAATTTTCTAATTCTATATCTTGTATAGTTAGCAGATTTGTTTTGTCTTTTACTTCAGAATTAAGGCTTCTATAAATTTATATACTTTGTCTTGTCTTCCGTGTAAATTATGTTCCATTTCTGCTATGTATCTTTCTCAATATTCTCTATTTAATTTTCTGGTATATTTTTTACTAATGTTCTTGTTCTATTATATTCTGTTTTGGTCATTCTTGTTAAGTATTTTAAGTAGGCCTCCTTTTTATCTCTTAGCAATTTCTAGATTTCAGAATCCCATTTTTTAGTCCTTTGTTTCTTCCTCCTACTTTCTTTGTTCTTAATACTTATTTTGCTGTTTTATGTATAAGTTATTTTATACTATTCCATTATTTTTCAAATTCCTTTTTTTAACTCTTTCGCATTTGTATATTCTTCTAGCCTTCTTTTGTATAAATCTTGTATTGATTCTTCTTCTAACAATTTTTTTTATAAAATTCTTGTTTGTTTTCTTCCTTCTTTAATTTCTTAAAACAGGACGATAATGGTCAACACTAATAAGACATCAATTGGTTCTTGAGAGACAAGTCCGTTTTGGAACCTTCAAGGCAGAGAAAAAGGGAAGATCACTACTGTTATGGAGAACAAATATGAAAGGAAACAAAGGAAGGAAATACATTGAGAGAGTTAAAGGTTTTAGCACAGAATAGGATGCACTGCATTTGCTTTGTTGAGGCCCTATTCACTGGATAAGAGTAAAAGGAGATAATATCCATTGGTCCTAATATTCTAAACTTAACTCGATGGCGCGACAGGCCTAGAAGGCCCTAGGCTTACCAGCCGGCTGCTGGCCTCACATGTGTCAATCACAGAGAAAGACGATCATCCATCCAATGTAGGTGCTATGTGGTCAGCATGACGGGTCCTCCAGCCTTTATAGCTGGTTTTCTGAAGCTGGATTTTAGTACTCAAATCTCATAAAATCTCCTGAGCAATAAACATTACATTTAATAAAGTTCTCTAAAAATGACAGAGCTATTCAGTGAATTATTATTTGTAGTTGTATTTCATGAAGATTGTGTAATTTGTTTGCACGAATCATTTAGTATTTGCTCGTATGAAACGCAATTGTTCAATTGAAACTAAAAGTCGATGCTTAATTGATCCATTTGCAGTGATCTAATTGAACCCTTTGTGACCATGAAATTCCTCAATTTTGAAAACACAGAATCGAATATTTAGCATTTGATTACATTTCAGGTAATTACGTTTTAATTCAAAGTGAACGTAATGTATGGAAAGTGTAGTTGAATTCAATGGGCAACTAATGTACTGAACTAAAGCGATTGATACAGAATGTTTCATCGAGTGTCCGTGCAACTTTATCAAAAAATGAATACATCCATATTTCACATTAGTATAAAATTAGCAAAATACAGAAACGGAAAATTTACATAGAGCTAAATAGAGGGGATTAGAAACCATGCAATATTCATAAGAAGGAAAAAAACATTCTACGCAATCTCGTCATTATGATTATGTAATAAAAGGTAAGATTGCAATACAGATAGTATATATTAATCAACTTTTTGTGTTTGAAACAAGAAACGACAGTCAAACGTCTTACTTCTCATTATACTATTCAATTGTTTGTGTGTGTGTAACCAAAACAAAAGACAGTCATAAGCCTAACTTCTCATTATACTATGTTGCAATCTTAATTTTTAGAACACAAAAATCCGCTCCCTAGTTCTGACAATTACATTCGTTTATAATAGGCGTTCAAGAGTCTAAACGTTTCCTAGCAACACAAAAACGAACATGGCTTAGTAAATAATATATTGTTGCCGAAACAAAATACAAACAACGTTTATAAAAATATATATATATATATATATATATATACAGGGCTTCCAATATAAAACCGGACACGCCTCACGGGGTTTCACCCGTCAGGCTGCGCTCTCTCCTCGTCCGCATTTCACTCTGCCAGCCGCAGAGTGTCCGGTTTTATACTGGAAACCCTATACATATATATACTCAGTTATATTTTATAAATAGAAATCCTCGCACACTTTATAGTTTAGAACCTTTAAATTCGCAAATTTCAATCCAGATTTAATATCTGCCTGTAGAGTTCATTTTCTAGAGCGTTATCTTCTGAAAAAATATTATCTATATGATTAACGCGTCACATACGAATATATAATTCACAGAACAGAGTATTAAATTTATTTCCTAACAGAAAACTTTATTCAAAATTTTTAAAAAAAACTTACCGAAAGATGAAAAAATGTCGAATTTTTCTTCTCTTCGAGCACACTTGCAATCTCTGAATGCACACACACCAGAGAGATTCTTAAACTGAAAGAACATAAACATTGCAACTTAGCATATATATTTAAAACTATTTAATACATAAAAATTATGAAAAATACGTAATTAAATGACCTCCCTGAACAAGGCTGTAATGGTATTTTTTCTTCAAAAGTCACAACCTTACTTCAGGCGTCTATTCAATTAAATGTACGATTTTCATAACAGTACGATGCTACACGGTAATTTCAATTTCCCTTCGACAGGTACAACTTTTATTTACATAATTCTTTGATTTTTATGAATCTCGTGAGCTGCAGTTAATTTAGTTGCCTTAATTATCACAAGTAATGCCACGAGTGATTTCCAAATTATCGATAAATACACGACTCACGAAGTGAGGAGTGAATTTATCTAGAGAATTTGGAAATCAAGAGTGGCATTTGTTAGGACTATTTAACGAATAAAATTAAGCTGTTTACTCACAAATCATTATTTAACTATAGTTATTTTAAAATATTTATATATTTAATGTAAACGGCGATGTTTGAAAACAAATGAGAAGCGTTAGGTACGCTTCATCTGCTTCTTTTGTTTATCACTGCAACCAGATCATACTATTTATTGCCAAAGGAACGCAATATTGTAAGAATGCTCTCTAGTGGAGAAAAAATGAAACACACCAAACTGTATATTAATTACATAGTCAATTTTATTTATTTTATCTGATAGAGTTAAGACCGTAAGGTTTTAACTTCCACTTCACCTGAGTTAAATTATACACATAACAATTATGAATTACCTACATGTTGATTAACGATACATCATAGGTATAGGGTACACAATATAGAGTTGACAAGGAAAGAAAGAAAACTATTAATAATTTTCCGATTGAGGGTCTTTCCACTCTTCAGCGGTTGCCCTTTTACCAGCCGGCTGCTGGCCCTTCACATCCACATGTGTCAATCACAGAGGTAGATGATCAACAGCCAGTGTAGGGGTGACATGTGGTTAGCATGTCGAGTCCCCCAGCCGTTATAGCTGGTTCCTCAACCTGGAGCCGCTACTTATTGTAGCTACCCAATTGCCTCACGATGCTGGGTGGGCACCGGTCCCATACTGGCCGAAATACCATGAGAAAATTTCTTCCCCCATGGAGACTCGAACCAGCGCAAGTCCCGTAGCTCTGCGCCAATGCTTCCTACCTTAACCGCTCGGCTGCGGCGCGGGACAAACTATTAATAATAACAACCTATAATTTGATTTAGTAATTGGCTTGTCCTAAAGAAAGTTAAAAATATAAATGGATAATAAAAAGTATACATGGAACATAGTTATACATTACATTGTCTAAGGAAATATGTAGCGATTTTTTTTTAACTGTTATTGAGTCAGGCAGTCCTTGATATACGAGGGGAGGGAATTCCAGAGTCGGGTGGCTGAAACAAGAAAGAATGAGGAATAGTGATGTTCAGTGTAGAGGAACAGCTAGAGTTAAATTTTCTCTCGATCTTGTGTTTAAGTTATGGGTGGGAAAATAGCGAATGGAAGCGAGTAGAAATATAAAGCGATGGTGAGGTGGACAAATTGTTGTATAAGAAACAGAGGCAAGAGAAACGCTAATTCGATACTTTTATTTTTAGAAATAAAACAAGATTCCTGCTAACCATTGGTAATATCGTAATACGTTAACATCTTTGGAAATGTTTATATTATCGTTAGAAATGTTTATGTTAGTGTTGCATGTTAATAAGAAACTTTATTAACAAACTCAAAGTGAGCTATTCCATGTAGAAATTCCCAACATGCGCACTAATCAATTTCAAAATATACAATACTGCACATTATACAGGGTGTAACAGGACCTCGCTGACAAAATGATAGGGATGATAGGCCATGCAGAGAGGATAATTTTTGTAAAAGAACATATAGTCGCAAACACGTAGTTTATGAGTTATGCGCAGATGAAGGTGTTCACCAGTAAGGGTCAGAATTGAATACAAACAATTGTATACGCATCATTTTATTGAAATAGACATGTTTTTACAATAAGTGTTGAAATAATAGGTGTTTTGTCGACGTCAAAAAGAATCCTGTCTGGATCGGTCATGCTGGCCGATCGTTGCTGCGACGATATAAAACATGCAGTGAGACACAGGGTCGACTTTTTGAATACTTTTTCAATAAAATTATATATGTACAATTGTTCGTATTCAATTCCGACCCTTACGGGTGAACACCATCTGCGCATAACTCAAACGACGTGTTTGCGACTATATGTTCCTTCACAAAAAATGATCCTCTCTGCATGGCTCATCAACCCTATAATTTTGTCGCTGAGGTCCTGTTACACTCTGTATATACTGATGCCGTGCAATAATGTTACGTAATATTTCATTACGGTTTATAAATTTCCGGGACTCAACTGCACTTCTACTAGAGCTTGATTTTTCAGTTATATTGTTGTAAACTATAGATCTTCTTCTGTATTTACTAGTATTATTTAACATTTCAAACTTTTGAAACAATTTGTATAACATTATTGGACAATTTTCAAGTATTTATTTAAATATGTAAATCACAATATTATGACACTGTTAGACAATATTGTGATGCTAACTGCTATTTTCTCCACAGAGTATGTTACCTAGTCTATGATTTTTCTACCGCTGTTTTGGGTTATCGCTGGTTGGATCAGCGTTAGGGAGTGATAAGTAAGTGTACGCCATTTTTAATAAATGTTTGGTAATTTTAACATTAGACCTATTAATATATTTTTTTAACATAGATTTGGGGATTTAGTGCAAATATTGGTCATCTAAATTTCATAGCGACGGATAGTAATCGAGGATGATAATCGATGTGGTTCGATTGTGGGCTATCGCTGGCTCTATAAACTGTGGCGCATGAGCACTGTTGTTCTGTAGGACTTTGAAAATATTTCACACTAGTTTAAGTGAAGTTTTCCCATGACCGGTATCGAAAGTAGCTCATAATGTAGATTAGGTTATATTATGATAACCTAATCTATGATAATCTTAATAGAGCTAATTAATATATATATATATATATATATATATATATATATATATATATATATAGGAATCAAAGTCCCGAGCTGTAAGCGAGTGATCTAAGGCATGACGCTGTGGAACAGAACTTTGGGATATGCTCTGTTTCGAATCTCCACGGGGACAGAATTTTTCTCATGAAATATCGGCCAGTATGAGACTAGTGCTCACTCAGAATCGTTAAGAATTTGAATGGCTTCATTAGTAATGACTCCAACCGAGTATCGACTAGATGATAGTCCACCTATGTAAATGGCAGCATTCGGCTGTTGGGTAAGGATCTTCTAGAAACTATCGCGCTAAGGAGTTGAGTTTTCTTTATACAGGAATCAATTCTCCGATAACTAGTCTACATAATTTTTAAAGTACTTTAAAACATGCTCTGAAACACGTACTGGTGCTCCCAAAATAAGATATAAATATACGAAAAATTGTTCTATGAAAATTTGATTACGTTTCCTAATTTATTAGGAAAATATTATCACGAAAATGCAAACATATAAATTTCTCCATGAAAATATATTGTGACGTGAATACGCCGGATCTATAGTTTATGCCGTCCTTCGGCTCCACCATCGCTACGATCGCTCTTATAGCACAGGTAATGCCATATGTGGATTACTAACAAATCTGATATCGTAAACATCAATCCACTGGCAGATACAATAATTTCTTGGATTATAAATATTATAGCCAAACTTCAATATATAATTCCAATAATCTAACATTAATTAAATATCGCGAAACAAAGAGAGAACCTAGATGAAACAAACTTTAAATTCAATCTTAATTTAGAACAAAGAGTCTAATCTGGGCCCTGAAATACATTAGACATGTTTCATTTTTCTAATATGCAATATGCTAAGTGTAGCACAAACATTTAAGTAAGTTATCTCATATATGAATAATTGGAATCTACAAATCTTATTAATTTTGTTCGTGTGGACAATCATGAGCAAGGCTTAGGGGAATGTTCTAATAAATTATACCATTTAAATAAACTCAGCCCCAAATGGGTCTTAGTACACAAAAGAATAATAAATAACATGACTTAAAAATGATAATATATTTTCAATAATATAGTTTTGAAAATAAATTACATAAATTAACATAAATAAACTTTGATTGCTGTGTTAGGTTTAAACAAGAAAATAAAGTTAACGAGCAAAATAAACATTAACAATTCTTCCTCGAGATAAGTTACAAGTAATAATAACAATATTAGTAATACCTGACATACCATTTAACATACAAATCCAACCTTCAACCATTTTAACAAAGATCCATTACAGCTCAACGTTTACATAACTCAAAATTAAACAGTATGAACTTCATGGCAGAGGGACTTGTCTCGAATCCCCCGGCCCAAACGAAGACCTTCAAGCTTCGTAGAAGAAGACTGTTTGATATGAGGTTTTTGCGTGACATATCGCCTGCCGCGCAACATTGACGCGCAGACAAACGAATGGGAGTGGGCGCCTTCAGGAAAGGAATGAAAGTGAAGGAAGCACAGATATCCAAATACATCGACGAAACACTAGATATCGCAGGGTAACATAGAGAAAATCACTCTTGCACAGTTCAATATAAATATCTCCGCGTCAAAACCAGAAACGCCTAATGAATTCCTAACATATTCAGACACAAAATGAATGTAGATCTACTTAAAATATTTAATATTAATTCCTGTTATTAATTCCGATGTAATCAATTAATTTATTCGGTATCAAATACTACATTGCGTACTACTTATTATATTTTAGTTTTAAATGCAGAACATTAAATTCTATTCTACCCTATATTAGGGACTGTCAACATAATTATAAAATTATTAAGAATACAAATTTTAAAAAATATTAATTTTAGAACAAAGCATCAAACATTTCAATGCCAGTATTCTTTTAGCAAACATTAATATATTTTATTTCTTTAAATATTTTTAAAGATTGATCAACACTTTAAACTATTTTTATATGTTACCGATATATTACTATATTAGATTTCATCATTTTTCCTCGCAATGTTCTGTACCGGTATATTTCATAGAAGTTCTACTATATCACTTATTTTGTTTTATATTTTATTATTAGTATTTCCCATATCAAGAAATAAGAAATGGAGTGGATGATGAGGAAGAAATTATCAAATTAATTGAATAAAGTTATGAGTTACGTAAGATGGTTCGATCATGTGATGAGAATAAGGGATGATAGATGTCCGAATAAGATGTTGAACCGGCAATATACGGACAGAGAAAACATATGAAAGTCAAGATATAAGTGGAATGAAAATGTGCTGAAAGGGTTGAGAATCAGAGCGTCATGGTGACTATTTAACTCATGCCCCAAATGGGAGTCAATGAACAATCGCGTTTCAATGAATCTTGATTTACAACCAATCACAGTCGTGTTTCACCTGAAATTTATCAATAAATCTATAATATTAAAGAAAACTCCTCCTCTTTAACATTCTGAATAGGCCATAGCATTATTTTGCAGTGACTGACTCTCTAAGAAATACGGCTACCAGCTTGTGTGTGTATATATATATAGTGCACGAATGTAAACAGATAGTGCTTGCGGGAAATATAAAAATATTTGTTGCAATTGATTATACCACAAATAATCGCTGTTTGCACTTTCTTAAAAGTAATATTTCCCAGGTATTAACGTTCCAGTAAAAATATAATTGACATATTTACTTCATAGGACATCAGAAATTAATTAACACATTTTGATGTGTTTCATCTTTTCTCCACTAGGGTGCGATCCTTTTGTAATAATTAATATGATCTGGTTGCAGTGATGAACAAGTGAAACATAACAAACGTTTCTCATTTGTTTTCAAACATCGCGGTTTACATTAAATATATAAATATTTTAAAATAGCCATAGCCAAATAATGATTTGTGAGTAAACAGCTTAATTATTCATTAAATAGTCCTAATAATTGCCACTCTTGATTTCCAAATTCTCTAGATAAATTCACTCCTCACTTCGTGAGTCATGAATTTGTCGGTAATTTGGAAATTATTCGTGGCATTATTTGTGATAAATTAATGTATTTTGCCTAAAATAATTTTTTACCTTTATCTTTATACTACTGTTTTATATTTGGAGGATACTTTGGATAGAAATAAGTGGTCACAGCATTAGTTTAATTTTAATTTCAATTAACGTTACCAAATTATAACGATTATCCTCATTGTTGATATAATAACTAGATTTTAATTCAAAAATTGATATTATAATTTTTGTGTTTGTTGTAATTTAATGAAACATATTATTTGCCCTTGTTGCTTCAAAGAGAAGGCCACATGGTCTTAATTCCACTAGCCTAAATAAACAAAAATAATTTTCCATAATACAGTTCAGTGGTGTGTTTTTTACACGCTTTTATATTTGCTTGACCTGTATCTATCTATGTAACGGAATCTTTCAACACGGTTTTCACCCACTTAAATACATTGGATCGACTTGAAACCTTATATACTTGTAAAGGACCAATGACAATACAATAATTTCATAAATAATACATAATATATAATAGGTTGCGGAATTATGGACGTTTTAGTCCATATTTGTAAGAAATTAATATTATATCCTCTGGTAGCTCAGTTGGTAGAGTGGTGGACTCTAGTGGTATATCGTTTCAGTAATCCGGCCCGGAGGATATTTTTTATAAGAGTATTACTTTTAGCTCGTACTACGTAATAATTAAAAAAACAAAAACAACACGCTTTATTAGAAACCAAACTAAAAAATTAAAAATAATTTTAATTTCCAACGCGCTTGGGATAAAATTAAAGTGTCAACAAAAAAATCATCTCCAACACATCTAGATTAAAACTAGAGTTATGTACAAAAAAAATAATTTTACCATCAAAAGCGTGTAGCGCTCTATATCAATTAATATATTTGATAATAAACAGATATTGGTAAAAGTAAAGTTTCTAAGAATAAAATGTAAAAACCATAAAAAACACCCCACGCTTTTGATGGGAAAATTATTTTTTTTTAGATAACTGTAGTTTTATTCTAGATGTGTTGGATATGATTTTTTATTGACCACTTTAATTTTATCCCAAGTGTGTTGGAAATTAAAATTATGTTTCATTTTTTAGTTCGGTTTTCTAATAGAGCGTGTTCTTTTAGTTTTTTAAACTATTATTTATTTTCTTAATCTGGCAACATTTCAACCTAAATTCTAGACGATAAACACGATTACCCCTGTAGCTTCCATTCGCTGCATTCGTTTGAGGCATTTCCTATCAGTAAAGTGGTACTGTAAAGCAACAAGAAAATGAAGACGTCTGATATTATTCCGCTAGGTTTACTCTTTGGCAAAATCAATCGTTGTTGATTTTAAGGGGAGAGAATTGATTGTTTCACGGTAAAGTGCATCCGCGTTACAAAATTCTCGCTTCGCTAGCTTCGAGGGGACAATAATATCTGGAAAGAACATGTGACTACACATATGATGGAATGATTCTCAACTATTATTATATGTCACTTACAAAACCCCGACCTAACAGGATACATTTCCAGTTTCTCATTAAACAAAAAACAAAATACTGATTGTGATTATTAATCAAAAGTGTGTTTCTAAAAAGTCCAATGTTTAGAGATAAGACAGAATATATGTAACAAAAATAAATATAAAAACATGTTTGCATATTTTTTAGATAATATTTAAAACTATTTACCATTCCATTAAAATGAGATTCTAAGAGTAGATCATTTTTTATCTTACTTTTTTTTCTAGCTTTCGCCAGACTTTCGGAAAAAAATTCTGGGTTGGAATTTCATTAACAAAACTTATTTCAGTATAATCAAAATTTCATGGAACTGTTGAAAGTAAATCATGAATAAGACAAACAATAGAAATATAGCATACTAGATGCATCTGAATGTAATACATTTTATTTGATTTCATATGTTAAATCGTCAATAAATAAAGGAATGACTGAAATAACTATGTAATTGAGATTTATGAAATTTTCTATGGTAGCTACAATATTATATGAATTATTTTTTGTTATAAACAGTGACGTTTTATTGAAAAAATCTTCAAGTGTCTACAAAAATCATTGACCACATTTTCTACATTTCTGAAGTATCTATTTTCAACATCAGAAACGTCAAATCGAATACGATGTCTCTTTACTCACTTAGCTTATAAATAAAACAAGATATAATTTACAAGAAATAGCGTCATAACAAACGTTCTGGCTGGACAGGAACTCAATTCCTTTCTATAATAAGAAGAAACTCTCTCAGATTTGGCAACACTACAAGATACGTAGCTTGGCTTTCAGAAATATTGGCTTTCATAAATGTAAGGTCGGATCAGAATAGGGGATGCTCTAGAAGATGCTTCAATCTTCTTTCCCCACCCTCCAACGATCTTTATATACCGAGGGCAACCCCTTGAGATGACCTCTTTATGGCCAGAAAGAGAAAACAGTAGTACCATTTGGCCAGAGAGATAAATTGGTCAAATCACTATTATATAATTCAACATACAGTCAGAAGCACTAGTCAACGTTTATAATTATTTGAAAGCTCTCTGGAAAGACTGATACCACACACTGTGAAGTGTAGTAGGTTAAGAACAGACGGAGCGAGAGAGGGAATGAAGAACGGACGGAGAAAGAGAGAGAGGAGAAGTTAGCATTTATATTTTATAACGCCCTTTAACAACTCAAGCAATTTGAGTCACAATTCAAATTGGGATGAAATTGCTAACATTTTTTTTTCTCAAAACCTCTTTTTTTCTAGATGTAAGATTATTTTACGTGTCCACCGCTGTGGTCTCGGGGTAGCGTGCTGCCTTGTCACGCAGCATGCCCGGGTTCGATCCCGGTCGGGACAGTTTTTCTGGGTGAGGTTTTTTATCGGGTTTTTTCCTCACCTGTAAGACAAATGTCAGGAAAACTTTAAAGGCCCAAACGGTCCCCGAAATCATATGGCCATCGCAATCATCATCATTCATATTCATCTTAGGTTAAGCTTAGGATTAGGGACTCTCCTGGGGCACCATTATCATCATCATCGCCCATCATATCATCGGGGCAACGTAACCCCGCCTTCCAGGCACTCCAACCTCAGAAGTGGGTTACAAGTACGCCATGCCAAGAGAGAAACCAGGAATGTCGAAAGACAAACCTGGGGCATTTGAAAAAAAAAAAAAAAAAAAAAAGATTATTTTACTGGCCGTACATCTAGGATACGGGACCCACGCTCTTATTTGCCCCTTGAAGGAAGTCATTCTCAGAACTGTTATGTCCTTGAAAAAAATCAATCGATCCCAGCCGAATTTGAACCCGTGAACCTCAGATCCAGAGGCAAGCATGGTAATCACAAGTCCAGCAGATACAAGTGTGGAGATTAATAATAAAGGAAGGGGAAGAGAGACAAAGATAGATGCTAAATTATAAAACATTTGGTTTAGTTCATTGCAATTAACAAATCTACATATCGATAAATACAATTAAATTATCTTATACTTCTGTGATATTATTCTTATAATAATTGAGTCCGTACTGTTGCCCAGATGTACCAGTGACTATAATTTCGGACAATCTGAGGTTCAAGAGTTCATACGTGGCAAGTATAGATAAATAATTAGGACATATAAATCCTCTAGTACAGAAACTGCAAATACCTGAAATCATGAAAACCGTTACGGCCAACCTATCGCAAGCTTCATATGCATGCGCGGGCCATTTGCGTCTTTATTTCTACTATTCTAATTCATAAAATATTGTATTTTGTGACAAGCTGTGTGTATTGAAATAGTATAGATAGGCGAGCGATATTTTTATTTTGATTATTAGGACACATGAGAAAGGGAAATAAACAGACAGAAGTAGAGAACATCCGTACTCAGCTCTGACGTGAGCCATGCTTTCAGTTATCTGGCGGCACTTGTTCGGCTTTATTCCGAAAAAAAAAAACATAATTCACATGTCGCAGATTTAGGAACGTAAAATAAACTTAATCTTGTAACAAGTGACTCTTGAACAAAATCTGCCGCCCTTTTTACGCCTGCATGGAATTGCGTCGCTTATCTAAGATAAATATAATCACAATGGAATGTGTAGCTCTTAATCATATTAGTAATTTTGTTGTAGGATGTGTAATGAATTAGTATTAATACCAGGACCTGCAATTTCAGTTAATTTTATTTTAATAATTTAATTTAATTTGTTTTGAATTTATATTCATACATTTAAATAAATTACATATTTTAACAGTTCAATATAGAATTCTTGTCTTTTATTTTTACGTCAATGATATATTTTTCTTTGAGTTTGTAATTAATACAACATTAAAATTTTGAATCTTATAGGCCCGTCTCCTCAACTTCTTAAAATGTTAATCAATCGTAGATATTTCGTGACTGGTCCCATCATCAGCAGAAGGTAGCAGTTACGTTGTACTTCACCGAAGGTTCAATGAAAATAGACCTGCTACTTTCTGCTGATGATGGGACTAGTCCCGAAATACCTAGAGTTAATTAATACCCATTTGAAGAAGTAGAGGAGACATACCCATAAGGTACATAATATTATATTATAATTTGTAATATTCTACTAATAGACCTCAACGAAGTTTTGCTATGAATTTTATAAATGTTGTTTGTAATTATTTGTAATGTATATATACATATATAAACTACTTGTTACGGAATCTCCTCTGAAAAAGAATTTATATTCCTCCAGAAGATGATGAATCATTATTGTCATGTTGCTTTTAGTAGGCCTATCCATTCATTCATCCATCCATCCATTCATAGTAATTCTACCCGAGGACAGGTCTTTTGCTGCAGTCATAGCATTTCCAGGCTATGATTTGCAACTTTACTAGGGAATTATAGGCGTGGTAGCTTCCCGTTGCTTTTCACACCGGTGAAGGATGATGATGATGATGATGATGATGATAATGATAAGGATAATGATGATGATGATGGTGGCCGGATGATTTTCGGGGACCATTGGGCCCTAGGTTTCCTGACATTTGGCTTACAGGTGAGGAAAACCCCAGAAAAAACCTCACCTACAAGACTGTCCCGACCGGGAATCGAACCCGGCCCGCTGCATGACAAGGCAGCACGCTATCTCTTGACCACAGTGGTGGACATAAAAAAACTGAATTTCAATCGAAGTGTTTATTTTTCATGAAATTGAAAATAGCCCTACTCAATATCATTTTTATATTTATTGCTGTTAATAAAGAAATGTCTTCCTCTGTGGTCTCGCGGGTAACATTGTTCCCTCGTTCGCAGCGGGACCGGGTTCGATCACCGGTCGGGACAAGTTTCCTGGCTGACTTTTTTTCTCTCACCTGGAAGACAAATATCAGGAAAATTACAGGCCCAAAAGGTCTCCGAACATCATTATCATTATAATATTTTCCTCATATTTAGTATGAATGTGTGAGTGAAAGGTATGTTTTGGCTCAAGTATTTATGTTGTCTCGGGATGCCTTTTATTGAGCTGTTCACTCTATGTTCCTGTGTGGTCAAAAAAGGTATGAATGTAATCCAAAGTTTAAAAATACCTCTACCAACAGGCCTTACTACTATAAGGTCGGGTGGCATGGGACACGTAAAATACCTATAAGGTGAGAGGAAAAATTGCGATAGAGAAAAGAAAGAATAAAGAACATTAATTGAGTAATAATTCCAACTAACGTACCGTTTCTAATATTAACCCTTGAGTTGACGAAACTCAATTTATTATGCCAGCTTATTTCATTGGTCGCACTGCAGTGAAATCAAATCATTGAATATTATTGTATAATTAAACACAATTATAAAAAAATACTGATTCATTTTTCCATGCTTGCATTAAAAATATTAAATAAATTAAACCAATGTATCTTAAAGAATATATTCCCAATTTACGTAGAACCTGTTCCACCGCTGTGGTCTCGGGGTAGCGTCCATTGCCTCCTATGCAGCAGAGGCAGGTTCGATCCCCGGTTAGGACAAGTTTCTTGGATTTTTTCTCATCTATAAGACAGATGTCAGGAAACTCTAAGGCCCAAAATGTCCCCGAACATCATCTTGCCATCATTATCATATTCGACATGCATATTATTGAATGTGTTGTGAGAGTGGTGTGTTTCGCCACCTTGTTGTGTTGTCTGGGAAGAGGCCCTGACATTAGGCAGATCAAACAATCAGGGAGGCCCTCTATGTTCTTGTGTGGTCAAGAAAAGAATGTCTGTGATCCATAGTTTATATCCCTCTCCCGATAGGTCGTGCCACTGTAAAACCCAGGTGTCATGTGATTTGAAAAAAGTATCTAAAAAGGTGAGAAATTAAACTAAGTTCATATGGATTGGAATTTTCTTCTGTAAAATTAATCATTATTTTTCCATGTTAATTAAAGAAATCAAGAATATATTATTTATTTTATGGAAAATCTACATAATAGATGTTAAATGTAGGTTCAAACAGTATTATGTGTATTTCTGTCATTGATTCTGTAACAACAAGAAATCCCATTAACGCTAATGCCGTTATCTTTAAGCTCCGTTTTGTTAGCGATATTATCAACGTTTGAGCTGCTTTTATTTCATGCTATGTTATAGTAAGGATTATTTGGTTGCTTTAATGTCAGCCATTTAAAATTGTTTTCACATTTAGATTAAAAATCACGTTATCTCAAAATTTCAGGTACTTTTGAAGGATTATTAAAAACGTATGTTAAAATTCCACGCTATATTAACTTTATCTATACAAACAATGAGGCAGATTTTAGTTTTTCACGTTTGAAATGGTTTAGATTGCTGTATTTAGAATTGGAATTGTTTGTATAATCGAAGGTGAAAGTATTTAAGAGCATTTATTTCAGATAGTTACGGTAATTCGAAATCAACCTAGACGTGTTATGAAAAATATTGAAAACCTCACAGGAATATATTTTTTCTTTTCTGTTTTTTTTTTCTTTCTCGTTTTTTTTTTTCGTTTACACTATTCTTCCTTTTTTGTTTTACATTTGTTAACCTTTTTACATTATTCACGCATACAACACAAAGAAAGGACATACACCCAGACCCAAGGTGGACATTTAAAATCCCCTACCTCGCCGGGAATCGAACCCGGGTCGCTGGAGTGGAAGGTAGGGACTCTACCTACTATGCCACGGCGACGGACTCATACTAGGTCAGCGGAAAATGTAGGCCTACTTTGCTATGAATCTTTAAAATTTGGCAATTTGCTAGAATAAAATTCTATTCATAAATATTAAATTAAAAAATTTAATAGAAATAACTCTCAAAAATATTTAAATATTCCACCTAATGGAATTACTCAACTCCCATTAGGTTGGTAGCACCAGGTGTAATCCAACATAATAAAAACGAATCTCTATGATAATTGATTACAATGGAAATATGTAGTTTGTTACCTGGGGTCCATAGTTAATTTCCATAGTCTATGTAATCTATTGTGCTGCAATAACCATGCATTGTTTTAAATTTATTGTTGTCTCGGTAGCCAAGTGGTTTAAAGCATGGTGCCTACGGGGCGTATGTTGGTTCGAGTCCCCAGGGGGGATTTTTTTTTCTCATGATCAGTATGGGACCAGGGCTCACTCAGATTGTAAGGAATTTGGATACCTACAATAAATAACCAAGATTTGACCTAACAAATAATCTACACTAGACAAAAATTACAAAAATAAGGTTAGAGAGAGTTATTTTTGTTAGTTTTTTAAAGATCAAAACAAGGTGTGAAAAATGTGATGTAAAACTCAAATTGTATTCGTTATTAATCGGACGTGGAACGGTTTGTGCTACATTTCCAACATAGGGGGAGTACATGATTAAAAATTAGGAATACATTAGTGTTTATAAAATGAAATTGAAGAGGGCATTGCCCCGCTCAACCTCTCAGCTGCTTAACAAAGTAAAACAAAATGTATATGGGTGTACGTAGTAACAACTTATAATACTCTAATAAGACCAATACTAGAATACGGGTTTCATACCTACAACACAGCATCAAAAAGCAATTTACAGAAACTTGAAAGACTACAATCAAACTCAGCCTCAATAATAACAAGTGTCCAAATGTATTAAGAATTTATGAGGCAGATATGCCACCTTTAAAAATGAGAAGAAGAAAGTAGAGTAAAATTATTAATAAACTTAGAAGCTTCAGGAAGCAAAATGTAACTTCCCAACATTTTACTGACTGAAAAAATAAACAAATATTAAAAAAAGGACTACCTTTTGATTTAATTTACAAAACAATATATGCACAGATGAGGTTACAGAAACATATCTTCATAATCCTATCATACCACATATAAAATTACCGGAATTATATTTTTATCCAAATTTGCAACAAACTGCTAACACAAATGAGCACCTTAAATTACCTGAAAGAATTAGCTCTTAAACTCTAAACATTATACCTAAAAATTCTAATAAAAGTATTCACATGCGGTTGCAAGTCCGAGTTTGGACATACAGGCAGCTGAGTTTTGATAATGGTAGTTATAATAAAACAAAAATTGAGAAATTCTGACTACACCTCAGTATTCATATCAGAAATGATAGTAACAGATAGTGCTTTAAAATGCATTGCAAGGAATACAGTTTCAACATACATATAGATCCTCACAGACAGCATAAAACTGCTTACAGTATCTTTATAGCTACCATAATGTTTGTAATGCAACAGAAATAAACATATCGAAACAGCTCAAAGTAATATCTAAAAAAAATCTGAAATACACTTCCAATGAATTCCATCACTTGTGGGTGTTCAGAGTTATAAAAAACAGACAGTTTAGCAAAAAAAAGGGAGCAAAGACACAACATCGCAAATAGGACAATTAAAGTTTACTGAGATCTATTCAAAATTTAAAACAAAGACTAACAAAGTGTGGCAATTACCACCACAACACAATTGGTATAAAGCAAAGAACTCTGAAGACTCGATCAGAATGACACTGGAACGGAAATAACAAACAGCTATAGCAAGACTTAAAACATGACACCTTAGAACTCTTAAAATAATAGAGGGCAAGAAGATATACCCAGTCTGTTCAAAATGTAATACAATAGAAGAATCACTAAAATATATACTCCAATACATCAACAGCTCAGCAACGGGTCTCTGGATTCAACCTGCAGATATAGTAAAATTACTTCGAAACAATAACCTCATGAACACGGCTTAGAAGAACCTGGGATAAACAACAACAAATAGTGTTAACAACTACATTAATGTTGTTTAAACATTCATATGAGTGAACTAATAGTTCAGGGACTTATATTTGTTAACACTAGAACGCCCAATCGGGTCAAATTGACCCAACTAAGAAATGGAAGGCATATTTTTGTATTAAAAAAGTAAATAGGACTACATTCTCCTAGGACTTTTACTCAATTTAGGGGTTCTTTACTTTCACAAAAAAATACATATTATTTTTTTGCAATTTTTAAATATATTAAGCAATTTACTCTTAACGCCCAAACCGGGTCATTTCGACCCATATGTATATAAGAGTTTAAAATTATGCTGTTGGTATTTTTGAATGTTAATTACTATTTATTTTCTGTTTACTCATTCAACAATGTCATTTGATGCAAAATTTTGTCAACTATGAAAAACATTATTTGTTTCGAATTATTGACAACTGTAAAGATGACACTCAACCTATCAATGAGCGTGTTTTTGATCATTTTGTGATGAAACTTATGGAGCCATATTTGACAAAAGGCAGAAACGTCACAACTGATAATTATTTCACATCCATGAACCTGGCTAAATATCTGAAAGCAAAGTCAACAAGCATCGTTGGCACAGTAAATAGAATCAGGAGAGAGGTCCCATCCACCATCAAATCTCTGAAAGCTCCTCTGTACACTACCACCATACTGAAGCATGATGATACGACCCTGACTGTATATCAAGGGAAGGAAACTAAAAATGTATTGGTAATGAGCTCTCTTCACCCAACAGTAAATATTGGCACCAATCAAAAGAAAACGCCTGAAACCGTAATTTTCTACAATGCAACCAAGTGTGGTGTGGATATTGTAGATAAAATGTCCAGGCAATATACAGTAAAGGCCTCAAACAGACGATGGCCTTTGCATACATTTTACAATATTCTGGACTTGGCAGTAATAAATTCAGTTGTAATATATAGATAAGTCTCTGGCAAAAAAAAAAATACAAGAAAGAAATATATTCAGCAACTTGCAGAAGAACTTCGCCTCGAACACTTGAAACGTCAATCACATGCGACTCCGGACTATGATTAACCAAAACAACGGAGGTGTGAAGTGAAACAGTTATGTAAAGACAACAAAAGTAATTCAAAATGTTCTATTTGCAAGTAAATGGTGTGTGGTAAATGTACCAACAAATTTGAATACACGTGCGCCAATTGTGTTTGAGATTCTTGTGAAATGCATCAGTGTAGTAAGAACACTATTTTTTAAGGTTGTAATAAATAAGTTTAATTATTTTCTCATGTGAAATTTGTATTTTAAATTAAAACTTTTTGTTAAAATAGAGAAAATAATTCAAAACATTTGCTTTCCAAAGATGTTGAATCAAATTTAATTTAATTTAGTTTTATTGTATTTTATTTTAATATACTGTATCGTTATCCACCTTACCCATAAGAAGTATCAGTAGTTGTAACTGAGAAGTATATTTACAACAATGTATCCATAGTTTGCTTATATTTTAATATTTTCATAGCATGGGTCAAATTGACCCACTCTAGGCGTTGTATGTGAACCGAAACTCCGGGCATCCTAGTGTTAATAGCGTACAAGAATTGCCTAGAAGTAAATACATTACAATTAATTCAGTCAAGATTGTAACTACAGTGTTCAATATTTTGCGAGATATTTTCAACTTTTTAGAAGATCCGTACAAGTTTAAATTTTGTGATTTCCCGAAGGAATTGAAGACTTAGGCAGGAACGTGACATAAGTCTAGGAGAGAAAGCTTCAGATGGATGGATGGGGTAACTGTGGACACAACTCCGTTGAGTAAAATGTTGTATCCGTCCCCGTGATCAAACATGTTCCCGTCACGCCAGAATTCATTTCTATTGTCAAGCCGGTTACATTGCAAGAATACGCTACATTGTAAAAAAATTCAAACCACTTTACACTGTTCTATACAATCCAAGAACAATTCCTTTAAATCTCAGCATAAATGCATTTTACTACGTATTTATGAAATTTCCAAAAAATAAAATGAAAATCCAATATAATATTTTTAATATTAATCATATGTTGTAAGTTTTGAGGAAAGTTTCAGAGCTATCTTTGAATGATTATTATTATTATTATTATTATTATTATTATTATTATTATTATTATTATTATTATTATTATTATTAAGAAAAAATAAGCCGTTGAGCTACTCACGCTTACCCAACTCATCCATTTTCAGCCTATGTTCTAAATTTTTATTTCGTTATTATACAAAATTAAGTTTATGATAGATTGGTCTTAACTTAAAAAGCTAACAAAAATAACTCACCCTAATATTGAACTAATCATATACAAGAGAAGGGATGTCTTGTCTTTAATGTTCGTGTTGTTTTAATGATTGCCCTGGGAGTGAGCTCATTACTGTCCCTTATTACAAGGACTATTTAACTCATGCCACAAATACTAGTCAATAACCAATCACGTTTCAGTGAATGTTGTTTTACAACCAATGACAGTCGTGTTTCACCTCGCTCATTATCGATTTATATTTATCAGTTCCTGCTTTTGTGATAAAGAAAGTTCCACTTTTTAATGTTCTGAACAGGACAGAACATTATTTTTCTCCAACAAATACATTGAATATAGCAAATAATGAACAGATTCCTTGATTTTACTGAGTTGTTTTCTAAAAAAAATTAATTAATAACCCGTAATGTTGATTATGATATATAGTTTGATGTGATTCATTATTTCTCCACTTGGGTGCACTCTTACAATATTGCGATCTTATTTGACAATAAATAATATGATCAAGCTGCAGTGAATGAATATAACCTCACATTTCTGATTTGTTTTCAAACATCGCCGTTTACATTAAATACATAAATATTTTAAAATAACTATAGTTAAACAATGATTTGTGCGTAAACAGCTTAATTTTATTCGTTAAATAGTCCTAGCAAATGCCATTCTTGATTTCCAAATTCTCTAGATAAATTGGAAATCACTCGTGAAAAATCACTTATGAAAAATACCAACTAAACACTATCTCCGTGCAAGGTTTACTTTTAGCTTTTAGAGTTACAATACCCTTAAAAAACAGATTTTGTTTTAATCAACTAGGAACTGTTAAAGATCTCATAGCACAAATTGTAGCAACCACACCGAAGGGTTCATCTCCATCTCTAAAAAAATAATATTTAAGGCTAGTCTCCAAAATCATGTTTCTTTTTATTCTCCTTCTTTCAGAATTACTCTTTCATCTAAACTTTAGTTCCATCTTGTTCTACACATACTATATAAATTCTAAATGTAATGTTTTGTCTCTACGTTATCTTTTTTCTCCATTTTCAAGAATACGTTGTCTTTTTGTCAGATCCTGTTTGGGTAAATTTGTTAAAATAAAATTATTCTAAAATTTTAAAAGGAACAGATGAAGACAAAGTGTTAAAAAATAAAATATATTTATACTGTATGAAGGGAAAGAGAAAATAATATATTAATTCACTTATTTATATGCATTTTAAATCCTCATACGACTCTGATGCACCGTATTTATAAAATATATAATTGTATGTAAATATTCACAACATGAACGTAAATGTATAGTAGATCCTATTCATTTGAACATAACATTTCGTTTTCCATTAAAAGGTAAATTTTCTCCAACAAAATACAGTATGTTATTATTCCAGATTTTAATCTCATTATTTTTTTCCGCCATCTTTCAGAGTAAGAAACATAACCACAAAAGAATGTATGCATAGCGGAAACTGAAAGTTTAATAGGCGGAACAGGACCCCAGAAATCTGATGCCCATTATATATTTATTCATAGAAAGTTGGTATATTTTTTATTTAACGAAGCTCTTAATCATATCAGGACATTACTTACTTACTCATTGGCACTATCGAACCCGTAGGTTCATGGCCGCGCGGACATAAGCTCTCCACACATACCTATCCTGAACCAAAACTTTCCAATCATTCCCTGTATAATTCACTTCCCTCAAATCATAGCTAATGTCGTTCTCCCACCTCACTCTTGATCTACCAACTGGGCGTTCTCCCTCTGGCTTCCCTACAAGAAGCTTCCATGCACGTCTTTCATTCCCCATACGCGCAACATGTCTTGCCCATCGCAGTCTACGAGACTTAACTGTTGTTATTATATCTAGCTTCCTATAAAGACCATGTAATTCATTGTTAAGAAGTCTTCTCTATTCACCTATCTGTTCATCTCTCTTTGATCCAAACATTTTCCTAAGAACTTTATTCTCAAAACCTCGTAATCTCATTTCCTCCCTTAAAGCAAGAGTCCATGTTTCGCACCCATATAATGTAACTGGTAGAATAATAGTTTTATATATTTTCAGTTTAACGTTTTTTTAAAGGAGTTGGACATTAGTGGTGCAATTCAATCTTGCACATTAAATGGACGAGAAATTTTGCTCAGAGGCTTTAAGGTTTATTTTATGTATTGTAAATCTAGACATGCATTCCGTGGATTTATTTCCCTTCTGAAAGAAGCCATGCTGAAAATTATTTAAGTTACACAGTATACAAAATGAGGATCAACAAGGTTTGAATTTGGTACCTTTTAAAAATGTGTATCAAAGCTTCCAATTGAGCCAATTCACTCGGACATAATAATAATTAATAATAATAGTAATAATAATAATAACAATGTTTTATTTATTCTGGCAGAGTTAAGGCCATAAGGCCTTCTCTTCCACTCAACCAGCACACATACAAATAAATATTTGACAAATATAGATATACACTATACTAATTATAAACAGTTAAAGATACATTAAATATAGCAATGTAAATTTCATGTACAAACAACATTTTATACGATAATAACAATAATAATACTTACGATAATAATAATAATTAATAATAATAATATAATAATGATGATAATAATAATATTAGTATGAATATGTTAAATTATACGAGAAACACCAGTTAATATATATACCTTACACTGGGTAATGATGAAGTCGAGGTTAGAGCAAATATAAATTTAGATTTCTTTTAAAAGTTGCCAATGTCCGGCAGCCCCTTATTTCATGCGGTAGGGAATTCCATTTGCGAGAAATGAAGATAGTATATGACATGGAGTGATGTGATGTCCTATTATTATTTATATACCGCACAAATTAACCTATTAAATCTTCTTTACTTATTCAATGGATGTTATCACGTTGTTAACTATGAGACCAATATTTTTAAGATAACTCTTAAATCCACCACTGCATAGGATCAAACCAGATATTATATCGAGCAGTGTGTGAAATAATAAGGTTTGCCATTAGAATTTTTTGACAGTTGCATTCGTCGAATAAGCTAAATGTGTCCGATATCATAAATGTCACTTTTCTTTTAAAATAATAATGGACAGCACATTTGCGTGTTTCCCTCCCTTTATCCAGTAGCCATTCCTGGAACTCTTCATAATAAATTGTAATTTATTAATAACGCATTTACCGTTAACATGTGGCCTTATTCTAGCACCTTTAATGGACAAATTATTCTTTTCAAATAAAAATTCGGCATGACGATTCATAGTTATATTTAGTTTGTCAGAAATATTTAATACATTTTATTTCCATCTCTGTAATTGTCATTTCGAGAGCGCTTCAGAGTGTGTTGTATACTTTAAACAGGCATACACTGTAGCATATTGTACTTTATACCCTATTAAATATATTATAATAGAAATAGGAAGTCAGTGTTAGAATTGTGAAAAGAAATAAGTTCAAATGACATTATCGTTATACTCGATATCAGTTCACATAACCAATTCTTGTTATATTTTAATGAGATTATTTAACTCATGCTCCAAATGGGATTCAATGACCAATCATATTTCAATGATTTTTTTTAATTACAACCAATCAAATTCGTGCTTCACCTCGAATTTATCAAACAAGTTTATCATATTAAAGAAAGCTCCTCCTTTTTAACATTCTGAATAATCACAGCATTATTTTGCAGTGACTGACTCTCTAAGAAATACGGCTACCTGATTGTATTTTGTTCGGAATTTTGCAACAGATATCATGTTTTAAAGTGTAAGAATAGACAGAAAACCATCGCAGCTTATAGTAAAGACAAGTAATGTACTTACATCCATGCACGGTGTGTGCACATCTCAAATTATTATTATTATTATATATAGTGTACGATTCTCAGCTGATGGTGATTGCGGGAGATAATAAAACATATTAGTAGCAATTGATTATACCACAAAAAAGAAAGAAACCACTATTTGAACTTTCTTAAACGAATTATTTCCCAGGAAATAACGTTGAAGAAAATTATAATTGACATATTAACATCTTAAGACATCAGAAATTAATTAATACCTACTTCTTAACATGTCTGAAGAAGGTACAGTGTACCGAAACAGCTGTAACTGAATTATATCTTAATAAATATGAAAATCAAATAAAAACTATAAGTTTTAGTTTTATTTAATTAATTAATACCTATAATATTGGTTATAAAGTCTCCACTAGGGTGCATTCTTACAATATTGCGATCCTTTGGCAATAAATATGATCTGGTTGCAGTGATGAACAAGCGTAACAATCGTTTCTCATTTGTTTTGAAACATCGCCGTTTACATTAAATAAATAAATATTTTAAAATAACTATATTTAAATAATGATTTGTGAGTAAACAGCTTAATTTTATTCGTTAAATAGTCCTAACAAATGCCACACTTGATTTCCAAATTCTCTAGATAAATTCACTTCCCACTTCGTGAGTCGTGAATTTATCGATAATTTGGAAATCACTTGTGGCATTACTTATGAAAAAGCTGCCCTCAGTGGGATACTGGTTTGAATCCTGGCAGTTCCTGAGGATTTTCACGGTAGCCCATACCGGGATATTTAAGGTTTTTCTCGGGTTAACCTGTTTACCAAATTTAATTCCACCAACACTCTCCACTCTCCCATATCTCCCCTTCTCATTCATTCCATTTCTCATTTATTCATTTCACATCACACTTCACCTTATCTAATGTTAGGAGAAAATAATTTGGTTGGCATCCACAAGTGTTGAAATATGTGGTTGAGGGAATCAAGTAAGGTGCCACAAGGGTTTTGGGTCATGCCTCCGAGCCTAGCAATAAAAAAGGACAGAAGAGGCCAAAGAGAGGGTTGTAGTCCCTCCTCGCGGCCGCGGCCCAACCCAAAAATGGTAGTATGTATCATGAGAGAAAAATCTGGTGTGCCGGGCTCAGAAGACGACCTATAATTCATATAACACCATAGAATAGACTTAATTTCATTAATCCATAATTTACTGGGATAACGCAATAGATCTTTCAGATCGCGATGCTCAGGGTATTGTGCCCATCCAGTCTGAATAAAGGACTAAAGAACTAGTAACATTTTGTATTTACTTAAACATTTTGAACTTTATTATTATTCTCTGTAAGAATCCATGGACTTTTTGTCAACTTAATCATATCAGGATAATTTTTCAGCTGAAATAATCTTAAGCCAAAAAATGTTCATGCAATATCGTATCGATTTATCATAAAACTCGTCACAGCCCGTTAAATAATTTTGTCTAACAGCTAATATAGCCCTAATTTTCACAACGCTTAATCTAATCACGGATGTGCAACTCAACCAGTGGGAAGAAAAACTTAAATCTTCCACCTATCGCTGTGCCTATTGAAATATTTACTAGGTTGTAGAATGTATGTAAACTGTTAAGCCTTCACAGACGCATTTTGCTACATTTATGTGTCATGCTTGCATCATTCTCGAGAAAATCGGAATCGTGGATGGAGCCATTACGACTTTACGCAGTGAAACATTATGTCACAGATGCACATCTCTGATCTAGATTTTTCATTTCTACACATGCTGTTGTAGTAGATAGAACATATGTATAACCTCTCTGGTGCTATACTTACTCAGACATCGCATGCTTAAACGGATTATGTTATTTTAATTATATACTACTGGTTGTTAATACGAGGTTTACACACACACACACACACACACACACACACACAGACACAGACACACACACATATATATATATATATATATAATATATATATCACTAGGGGGAATAAACATAATTGAATTAGCTATATATATAAATATATATGTTATAATTAAATCTTTAACATTGAGCAATGCAAGCTTAATATGGTATGATAAGAAAAATAAATGCCTGGACGGGATTCGAACCCGGATCTCTGAGTCTGTACCTCAGCGTGATATCCATTACACTACCAGGCGAATCCAATTCAAACACTTATTTTTCTTATATATGTATTATACTCTCCATTATTACTAGATGTCGCGAGAGCACTGTCTTCACTGCCATCTAGTAGCTGACTATATCAAGTAAGCAAATTAAAGAGAATATTTATTTTACTTTATAGCAGTGACGCTTTATCGTTAAACATCGATAAACATCGATAAAGCGTCACTGCTATAAAGTAAAATAAATATTCTCTTTAATTTGCTTACTTGATATAGTCAGCAACATCGATAAAGCGTCACTGCTATAAAGTAAAATAAATATTCTCTTTAATTTGCTTACTTGATATAGTCAGTTACTAGATGGCAGTGAAGACAGTGTTCTCGCGACATCTAGTAATAATGGAGAGTATAATACATATATAAGAAAAATAAGTGTTTGAATTGGATTCGCCTGGTAGTGTAATGGATATCACGCTGAGGTACAGACTCAGAGATACCGAGTTCGAATCCCGTCCAGGCATTTATTTTTCTTATCATACCATATATTATATATATATATATATATATACCCTTACATTCCTACGTGGGACATAGGTGCTCTCTTGCGGGAGTTATTAATCCAGCTAATTCAATTATGTTTATTCCCCCTAGTGATGTTAGCTTTTCAGATATACCCTAATAGGAGATTGATATTTTTTAATTAATTTTTTACATGTTCCATTGCATAGGAAACAATCCTACATGCCTTGTAACTAGGAAAAGGATTTTCAGGTGAGGCAATTTTCAAAAAATATAGCTGTTTTCATACCAATAGTTTAATATATGTATTTGGGGGGATGAAATGAAGCGAAATGAACACAATTTGTTGCACCTTTTTGCACATTTTCGTGAGATTACTACATTTAGCCCCTTTTTCCCTCATTTTTATGCTTTAGCATCTTTTCCTCCGCGTTTTTAAAATATTGAACAGAAAAATGTATATTTTCTTCTCGAAAAGCTATTTAAAACCTCTTTTAGAAATCGACAATATTAATTAAATATTAAAATCTAATATATGTAATTTATACGCCAAAAACAATTACCAATCTGCAGTGTGAAATCAACAATAGTAAATAATAAATATTAAAAAAGAATTTATGTAAACCACCAGTAATTTATATCCCAGCAACAATGGCCAATCTGAAGTAGTGAAGTCAAATTTAAATTTCAACAGTATGCTTTAACAGTTTAAAATAAGATCAGTTAGTACTGCCAAAAACTGTTAGTTTTCTATCTAGCCGACTTGTTGGCTCTGTTTTACTAGTCTGAATCACAACATATTTTTATTAGCATTACGACTGGGTTTCACAACAATAAAATGGCGAATTAAAATATAAAATTATGAAGTTATTATAATAAAGTTGAGGAGACGGACCTTCTAGGTATACATTTCATCATTGTATATTTTAATTTTTAATAATACCTCAACCTAACTTCATCATGAATCTTATTTATGTTGAAAATGGCGAATGTTAAGAAGGATAAGTTGTATGCAATTTCAGAATTCGAAACGCAATTTATTGAAAATGATGGCATCATTCTTCGATGTTCCATCTGCGAAGTGAATACAGCAATAAACCAGAGAAGTATGAATTATCTCTTATGAACTATATAAAGAAACAAATTTGTGCAAAATTACATGCATATTATATAAACTGAGTTCATGTACTGTAACTGGTTTAAACGTTAATCCAATTGTTTGAGCAGCACCTTCTTTGCACCTTTTTGTATGTATTTTCAGAACCTTCCCCCCCCCTTTTACGACCAAACTTAGCACCTTAAAATCCTTACCCTACTTATAACATAATATATACTTGACTTATGTTTCTGACATTAGTTATAGTGTTTTACGCTATGGCTTATTGGTTATTTGTTGATTGATAATAGTGTTTTCAGAGAGTCTATTTAGAATCTAGAGGCTATATATATTCTATAAATTCAATCGTGTATTCGCTTACTAATTTGTGTTCATTATATGTCCACTGTCCACCGCTGTGGTCTCGAGGTAGCGTGCTGCCTTGTCACGCAGCGGGCCCGGGTTCGATCCCCGGTCGGGGCAGTTTTTCTGGGTGAGGTTTTTATCGGGGTTTTTCCTCACCTGTTAGACAAATGTCAGGAAAACTTTAAGGCCCAAACGGTCACCGAAATCATATGGCCGTCATCATTCTTATCATTATCATCTTCATCATCATCACCCTTCACCGGTGTGGAAGCAACGGGAAGCTACCACACCTACACAATTCCATAGTAAAGATGCTAGCACAGCATGAAAATGCTATGATTGCAGTGAAGGACTTGCCTTCGGGCAGAATTACTATGGATGGATGGATATGTCCACTTTCTGTATTTCCTTAACAATTTGCTTTTGAAATAGTTTCTTTCACTTTCTGGTTTAGAGCATTCAAATAAAATATGGAAGACTGTCTGATCTGCTACTCCACACGAACATATGGGGGAGTCCTTGATTTTAAGTCCATAGAAGTAATCGTACAATATTCAATATTATATTTTATAAAGAAGAAACAATTAAATAGGTACGGACACATTAGAAGGATGGAAGAAGGAAGCCTACCTAAGATAATCATGGATTGGGAACCACAGGGAAGGAAAAAGAAGGGTAGACCGAATATTACGTGGATTCAGGGAATCAATGAAACTAAGAGGGAATGGGAAATAGAAGAAGATATATGGATGAACAGACAAGAATGGAAAAATGTGTTGAAACTGTGAACATGGGTACCGGAAAAATGTATATTCATTGTAAAAGCCAGAATAATAATAAATAAAAGAAGTAATCGTTTAGCCTTCCATGTCCGGTTAAAAATGTTATTAAATGATATCAGAGATTAGATAATCAGTCATCATCATCTTCAAGGTATAGGCTCAATGGCCTGTTCCGGCTCAATACTCCATCGCTTCCTGGTCTGCCAGGATCTCTTCTCCCTCGTGGTTAGTACATTCAAGCCTGCTTCGGAAGTCTGTTGTTATCTATTCGTTAAATATAATCTGTAATGGTGGTATTAATCCTTTAATTGGCAAAACAACATCTTGTATCAATTATTTATATGTGGCGGACCGCACTGAAAACAAAATCGTGCATAATTGTTATTAAGCATATTGTGTAATTCCACACACATTTCAGTAATTTCTTATCGTTAGCTTTCTTCTGTTTTATTAAATATAATAAATAAATTAAAACAATTAATATATCCTGTAGGCTACATTGCGAATTTAAGGGTTAATTATAAGTGTCGATTTGAAATTTCTATTCTTGTAATAGGCCTCTATTTTAAATGAAAATTCCTTCATCATTATCGCCTATCGCAGTTAATTTGTAGAATTACTTCTTCTTAACTAAGCACGCACATTCAAACACGCCTTACACATACGCAATTATTTTATTTATTTATTTATTTTTATTTCACGATTGTTTCTGTTATTTACACAGGTATCCTCAACCAAAATATACAATTTTTTTCTTCCACACTTCCCGGTCTTGCGTGTCTGCTTCTGTCATATTTATCTTCTTGAATTCCCTTTATCCATGTTGGCTTTGGTCTACCACATTTCCCTTTTCTAGAAGGTATCCATTTCAATACTTCTTTCTTTGTTTCTGTGTCCCTTCTTCTCATTATTTGTCCATACCATCTTAGTTGGATTTTTTCAATATCTTGTACAATTTACTTTTCTACATTCATTATTTCTCTTATTGTATTATTTTTTATTTTATATAATTTTTACATTCTTGCCGATCTTCTTGAAAACTCAAATTCTGTGACTAATAATTTATTTCTGTGTTTTTGCATCAACGTCCATTTTTCCACACCATATAATAAAAATAACATTATATATATACCCATAGTAATTCTGCTCGAAGGCAGGTCCTTCACAGTAATCATAGCATTTGCATGCTATGCTTGCAGCTTTACTAGGGAATTGTAGGTGTGGAAGCTTCCCGTTGCTTTGCACACCGGTGAAGGATGATGATGATGATGATAATGATAAGGATGATGATGATGATGATGGCCATATGATTTCGGGAACCGTTTGGGCCTCAATGTTTTCCTGACATTTGTCTTACAGGTGAGGAAAAACCCCGATAAAAACCTCACCCAGAAAAACTGCCCCGACCGATCGAACCCGGGCCCGCTGCGTGACAAGGCAGCACGCTACCTCGACACCACAGCGGTGGATATATATATATATATATATATATATATATCAATCTATGGTAGAATGAAGCCTTGTAAAGGACGCTGCTACACAAATGGATTTCAAACTCGTAAAATTTTAATTAAATCACAATTTCCAGAGCTTGATGTTTCCTCCTGAGTGTAGAACCTCGTTGCCAATATAGTATTGTATACTATTTTATTAATCATACCTAAATAGTGAGTAGCGTTAAGTTATACCTTTACAAATTAAGACAAGAATGCATTCGAGATTTTGTTTGTTATGAATCTTGTAATTAGACTTTACGCCATTTTCTAGAAAATGAAGGGGAAGTCCTTTTGCCTAAGAGAAAATTAACATCTGCGGTAGAGGTCTCGACATTTTGCTCTGCAAGTAATGAAAACTCTGAAGCCACGCCGAGACTATTCACTTTCCGGTGATGATTAATCAACCCTCTGTTCAATTCACAGCGGTTTTTACCCCTACCAACCCTCCCTCTCTCCCATTCCAGCCATTGTGTAAACCAGAGCAAAATGCCAATGTCAACCACCGAGAGAAGTCTGTAAACTGTACAATGTTTCGCTACGAAAATTTTATATAAATAGAGTTAACCTCAAAACAACATAGGCACAAAACAGATTTAATAATACGATAATATTAATTCAATTTTAACACTCGAGGGAAATTTCACCAGCAACCAGACTATCATGTATTCATACATTAATTATGAATGAATTTAATTACATTATAGTTTACTTTAAAATGTTAAAATTTTACTTAATTTACTAGCAAGGCCTATTGTAACAATTTACATAATATATAGAGTGTATATGAATTAATTTTCAGATTTTTTTTCAGACTTCAGATATTTTATTGAGAATAAATTTTGTGTACAATATTGATATCTTACAATCAAGTAAGTACTTGAGCTTACGTGCAGTACAGTTATAAAATGAAACAAAATATGCTATACAAAAATACAGTTAATGAATGAAGCAAAACAGAAAATACAAATTTAGGAGTAAATTTCAAAATAGAAAATGCACTCTAAAGTAAAAAAAAATAATAATTAATACAAAAGTAGATTATTATCAAACTAAGAGAGAAATTAAAGACATAATATAAACCACATTTAAAATATTTAAGTAATAAATTAGATTGTTTCCTTATAATAGGCTTATGCTTTTTATTTCGCTCAGCTACGATTGGAGCTAATTGATGGATTATACAATTTGGGTCCTAACATCTAATATGTTTACATCCAACAGCTGTAGAAAAGTTAGATTCATGCAGGAAGACAATAGTATTTTGTCTGGTACTGTAAAAATGTGGATTGTTACACTAAGATTGATTTCAAAAAGAAATTAATCTAGTTACAAAGGAGTTGCAGACAATTTTATATAGGATTACATAAGACATCAGATGTGAGAACGGAAAATGCAAAGACCTAATCCGTGAAGGATGATGATGATGATGATGATGATGATTACGTAACCCTCATCAAAAAAATCTGAGCATTTGTGAAATGTATTAAAATTAACTTTCACGTAATTCAATAGTCGTATAGAATGGAGTAAGATGGCTTCAGACTTTAATTAGTGATTGGATGAAACCAAATTATTAGGAACTGTTCAACCGGATTTTAATAATATAAGTTTTAAAGTATCATATCACTAGTCATTTATCAATAGTTTTACAGATTTTGTAAAACAAGATTTTGAAAATATGTTTGAAAGTTCTTGATATTTGGCTTTCATTCCAATCCTTAATTATAAACTCAAGAATTTCATATCAATTTAAGGCGGAGCAGATTTTTAATTTGAATATATTAGAATTGTATTCTTAATAGATTGCGCTAACGGTTAAGAAATTATGGAAGGAGGTGTATATTTAATTTTAATACTGAAATACGAGTATTAAATATAAACAATTTTAACAATTGATAACACAAAAATATATTATCCGAGACCCTGGATTCCCTATTTCAATTTGTGTCTTCTCAATAATTCTCTAAGTAGGTATATGTCTTCTATTTAATTAATTTATATTCGTCTATCTATCTTCGGGTTTTTACAGCTGCTGCCGTCTTCCCGTGCCAAACCTCCAAAGCCTACGATCTTGGGCATCTTCAATGCTTTAGCCCTCTTGTTTGCATTAATGTCTTCATGTTTTCCTTCCATGTTAACTTCGGTCTCCCTCTCTTCCTCCTTCTGGTCGGATGCCATTGATATAGTTTATTTGACCATCGCTCATCTTCCATTCTTTAAACATGTCCTAACCACTTTAATTCCTTCTCTTCAATTCTTTCAATTATGCTTTCTTCTGCTTCCATTATGTTACTAATTTCCTTATTTGTGACATGTACTAATTTTGACTTTCTGGCACTTCTGCGTAAATAATCCATTTCTAGAGTTATTAGTCTATTCGTGTAGTACTTATTGATTGTCCATACCTCACTTCCATACATTGCAACAGATTCCACTAATGTTTTACCAATATAATTTTTTTTTGTGTCTTTCCAAATATGCTTATCCCGCCATATGGAATTTAACGATGATATTATTTTGCTACTCAATTCAATTCTATGTTCTGTATTCTCTTTGCCTATACCTTCAATGTTATCCATAATTATTCCCAAATATTTAGTTTGTTTCACTTGCTTTATTTGGATTCCTTCCTCCAAAATTACATTTTCTCTTTCATTGCTATTTACTGTCAGATATTCTGTTTTTTTTGTAAATTTACTGTGAGACCCCATTATTCATATGTGTTTCAACCTTTTTATCATGAATTCCATATCAAATTTGTCTTGCGCTAAAACCAGTTGATCATCAGCAAATTGTAATGTCAGCAAAAATCTGTTGCCTATCGGGATACTCGTAAACAGTAAATTAATTTTATACTTTTAAGAAATCAAATTAAAATATTAATAATCTCGTCTTTAAAAAAATCTTTCATGTTGCGCAATTACAGCTTACATTTCTTGTAATACTTATTTTAGACCTATAATAATTGTGTAAGAGAAGAATATATAGCATTCGATTCTGAAAAGTGACTTATCTGAAAAGTGATCTAATCAAAATTCATAAGGAGAAAAATACGTCAGGAAACGTAAATTTAGTAAAAACAAGAAATTATTTTTCCTCAAGACGTTAGTAAATATAAATCTGAGTTATAACATTAGTTTATGAAATTGGTTTTAAACATTTTACAAAGATACGTGTGATTAAATAAGTTTTCAGAGTTTTAACAAGTAAACGTCTTGATTTCCTTCCTTTTTTAGCTTGATATTTCTTCAATACCTGGCGAAAGCAATAAATCTGAGACGACGTAAGCAATAAATCAGTCGTGCACTACGTAAGAGTGATTAATATTGTGACAAGCTTTAGGATAACGTGCAACAAAGCTTTATGCACTACAGGTGTGGGAAACACCAAACTTTCTTTCCACCTACAAAAAAATTGGTTGCCGTGAACATACATTTTCTCTAGCCTCGAGATTCCTATAAATCTAAAAAATGAAAATTATTCACGTTTCGCATGACATCATCTGTAAAATATACACTTATAACAGGTGAACTATAGCAGTTCACTGCAAGAAAACGTGACTTAAAATGTTGTGAATAGACATAAGGAATAGTGAATGAAAATAACAACTCGCTATATTCTATATTTGTCGATAGTTGATCTAGTAGTTATGTTCTTTGCTTCAAATGCAGTCGGGATCCATGGAATTTCAGAATGGAAAATTCCAAAGGACCAGTCCTCCGGGAGGAAATTTAAGCCGTGGATTCTGAGTTTGAACATTTTCGGGCTCGTAAAACAATTTCAAGACTAATTTAGTATCTCAGCAAAATTTAACCGACCTTCCCCAATCCAATTAATATCTTAATTCCGCCAACTAGATTGTCTCATTCAGGTAATGTGATGACCACATGTCACTCATTCACCAAATTAACAACTGACAACTCAGCACTTTTTTTACCCTAATATCCCCTATATCAAATTGCTTGTCTGTAAGTATTCCATGAAGCATTAAATTCATTTAATTTAATTAATTTATAAATTTGGTAAAAACTGTTAGCATTTGCAGTTATCTAATTTATATATTTTTTTAATTTAGATTCATTTAACATGTATATAATATACATACTTAAATGTCATTATTTTTACAAATATTATCTCTCATAAAAGAAGCAACGTTAGCATGAAAATGCTATGATTACAGTGAAGGACCTGCATTCGAGCAGAATTACTATGGATGTATTTAATACACAAGTGATCTTCTTGGTGATATAATATTAAAATATATATGTAGTCAATATGCCCATTTCACCAATTAATGTTTTAAAATGGTCAACAAGTTTCTACAGCCAAGCTGTCATTCTCAAGACCAGATATTGACTGGTCTTGAGAATGACAGCTTGGCTGTAGAAACTTGTTGACCATTTTAAAACATTAATTGGTGAAATGGGCATATTGACTACATATATATTTTAATACTATGGATGGATGGATGGATGTCTATATTTATGATCTGTCTAAACGAATTATAACATATTAATTCATAATTGAAGGTATATTTTTTACCTTAAATTAAGATTTATAATAAATAATAAAATATTCAAATTTAAGAGTCATAAACATGGAAGTAAAAGTAAACAAATTAATATGTTATTATTAAATAACGTCTGCCGTTGTGGTCTCGGGATAGCGTCGTTGACTCGTACGTAGCGAGTTTGGATTTGATCCTCGGTCGGGACAAGTTTCCTGAGCGATGGCTTTTTTTTTCACCTATAAAACAAATGTCAAGAAACGTTAAGGCTCAAACGGTCCTCCAACATAATCTGGTCATCATAATTATCGTTATCATAAACACCAAGTTTAGTATGAACGTGTGTGTGTGTGTTCAGTCTTAATGCTGTGTTCCTCGTATAAGAGAAGTATGTGTGTGATCCCTCTCCCGACAGATCGTGCAGTGTAAGGCCTGGGTGGCGTGTGGTACATGAAAGTACCTATAATGTGAGAGGATGAACTGCGATAATGGAATTATTGAATAACATCAATTAAATGTATATGTAAATTCATAATACAATAATTAACAATCATATCTTATTATTTATTTTAATTTAAAACATTTATATTCATTATATATATATTTATTTATTTATTTATTTAAGTCCACCGCTGTGGTCTCGAGGTAGCGTGCTGCCTTGTCACGCAGCGGGCCCGGGTTCGATCCCCGGTCGAGGCAGTTTTTCAGGGTGAAGTTCCTATCGGGGTTTTTCCTCACCTGTAAGACAAATGTCAGGAAAACTTTAAGGACCAAACGGTCCCCGAAATCAAATGGTCATCATCCTTATCATTATCATCATCATTATGCTTCACCGGTGTGGAAAGCAACGGGAAGCTACCACACCTGCAATTCCCTTGTAAACCTGCAAGAATAGCATGAAAATGCTATGATTGCAGTGAATGACCTGCATTCGGGCAGAATTACTATGGATGGATGAATATCTATTTTTATGATCTGTCTAAACGAATTATAACATATTAATTCATAATTGAAGGTATAGTTTTTTACTTTAAATTAAGATTTATTTATGTTCATTTGATTTCATAGTATATATATATTTATTTCGAATTATCTTCTGATTTGGAGAATTTAATTAGGGAAAAGTACTTATTTAATATAAATTCCTAGACTATAGTTCGTGCGATTGTAATCTGAAATGTAAAGTCAAAATTGTCATTTCTCTGAATTAAGAGGTAAGTAGTATTTTATGAGATGTTTTAAAAAAATCTAATATACAAAAATGTTTGTTTGTCTGTGTGTACTTTACGCGCGGCCATACCGTTGATCCGATTGTGATGGTGTTTTTGCAAAATGTTCAGGAGATTCCCGGGATGAATATAGGCTATAAGAGATTTGAGATACTCAACTCCTACACTATTTGTAGTGAAAAACGTGAAAAAGTACCTTTTTTTTACTCTTAAATGGCTTACGCTGCAAAACCATAACAAATACACAAAATTAATGTACACAGAATTGAATATCTCAAAAACCTCTACAAAAAAGTCCGCGACAGCATATGTTTATCTTTTACGGATAACACACAAAAACCATTTTTGTTTTTCATAGATACCAAGGAGATTGGGATAAGTAGATTCCCGAGTAAGTATAGCAGAGCACGGCGGGTATTCTTTTATGGATATCTCAAAATAACGAATTTTGTCTTTCAGCTCATTTATGCCAAGTACGTCGGAATACGTAGATTCCCGGACAACGCCGGGTATTCAGCACGGAATATCTAAAAATAATGATATAAATTTATATTTCCTTTTACTTTCTCAACTAAATGCAAAAACACATTATCATTTATTTAGCTGTAGGAGTCACCGCCGGGTATTAGCTAGTTATAAATACCCTCAGGGGTCCTCATCTAGGGGATATGTGGATGGCGACCACAAGGTGCCCAAGCCGAGCAAAACAGTTCTTCCACTTACTTGTGTTTTGCACTCTTTTAACTTTACTATCTAACCTCTCTTGGTTAACTCTTGTTTTTTCGACCCCGACGCTATTAGGGCATCCGAGGGCTAGGGAGTCTTTCCTTTCTTCCATTTCTTCTTTCCATTATTTTCTTTTCTTCTCCAGAAAAGCCTGACCAGTGGCTATAAGATAGCAGGCCCAGCACTGGTCTTGCCTTCCTTTGGCCAGCAACCAATCGAAGGGACTATTATTATGCTTTCAAGTCTTATACGAGAATTTTCCGGAAGAAGCTGGAGGGAAAATTTTCTATAGGATCGTAACAGGCCTTCGCCTAATACTTGGAAGGAAGAAGAAGAAGAAGAAGAAATAAAAAATTATATAAAATTACAACATAATGAAAATGTAGTCCTAATAATTAGCATTAAACTTAAAGGCATTTAGTTAATATAACTTACTTAGCCTAGTTGAAGGGAACTGACAACTTTAACAGTATTATTTAAACTAAAATTTCTCTGGGAAGCAAACAAAAGAAAATATATGCTTGGAAGCTTCAAGAGCATTTTAAGTAATGCTTGATATCACTTGCTCTACACGAATTCCTCATTAGCGAAAGTTTAAAATGTCTGGAGAGTATACAAAAAATGTTGAACGAATCCGAGAGACTAATTTCTCTTTCATCTTTCAACCTCTTCTTCTGCTTACCTCTGCAATATTAAATCTACCTTGTATTAACTAAATTTGCCTGCCTCCACTTCTGATACTTTGCACTTGCTTTCCTTGTAAAATATGTCTGTAGATTCTGCAAAATGATTAAATATATATCATTTTAGTTTTTTTTAGATTTTTTACATTTTTATTTTTCTTACAGGTATTTTTATATTGGTAAATTTTCATTACATAAAGCATGACAAGGATTTTTAAATCTTATTTCGATTTAAAAAAATAAAGATTTATTAAATCAAACTATCTTAAGGTATAACTTCAAAATCATATTTGTTCTTTATTTTAAAAAAGAAAATACTATGTGTCTTTTAATAAAGCTAAAAGCATGATGTTCCAAGTAAAACTAATTAAAAAAAGCTACTATGATTACTCGACCTAGCTGAAGATGTCTCAACTGCAGTAAAAGGTAAAAAAATAATAGATTAACTATTTGGTTTGAAAATACGGAATTACTCTATTCAATTCTATAGTAATTCTGCCCGAGGACAGTTCTTTCACTGCAATCAGAGCATTTTCATGCTATGCTTTGCAGCTTTACTAGAAGTAGTAGGACTTTGCTAAGGAATTATAGGTGTGGTAGCTTCCCGTTGCTTTCCACACCGGTGAGGAATGATGATGATAATGATAAGCGTGATGATGATGACGGCCGGATGATTTTCGGGGACCGTTGACCCCTAAGTTTCCTCACATTTGTCTTACAAGTGAGAAAAAAAAGAAAAAACCTCACCCAGGAGCTTGTACCGACCGGGAATCGAACCCGGGTCCGCTGCGTGACAAGGCTGCACGCTACTTCAAGACCACAGCAGTGGAGAATTACTCCATGATAAGTTGAAAAAACGGCAAAGACCAACAATTCTCTGGGTTTATTCCTAAAACAAAGGCAGAAAATTATCGGTCACGATAAACAAGATCATTTGTTTTGTGGAAAATGTCGATTGAAAACTGGCTAACTAAGAGGATTTAAGGTATAAGTTGGATAGAGATGTGAAGTAGTTTATTTATTTTTACTTATTGTGTAAGTGCATTGGGACGAATTAGGAATGAAAAGGGTGCATGGAAGCTTCTAGTAGGAAAACCAGAGGTAAAACGCCCAGTTAGTAGACCAAGAATGAGGTGGGAGAATAACATTAACCATGATTTGAGAGAAGTAGCTTATACAGGTGATGATTAGAAAACATTAGCTCAGGATAGGAATGTATAGGAGCTTATGTCCGCGCGGCCATGAACCCACGGGTTCGTTAGTGCCAGTGAGTTAGTGTAAGTGCATACATATATTTTGAATATACCCACTGAGCACAGTCCTAAGTCATACAAAAACATAATATTATACAATTATAAATGCAAAAACCATCTTAGTTAATTATATATGATATTATATTTGGCATAAGTGCCGATTACAACAAAATTATATTGAATGCGAACTAAGAGTGCCAAACATGTTTTATTTACAATTACTTCAATGATGTTGATGTAATTTATATAATTTTACACGAGTTGTCACAGTGATTTAAATAAATAATAATAACAAGAAAAAATGCCCACTGTTCTATTACGGCAGCAGTCAATTTGTCTTATGGAATATTTAGAACATCCACTTATTATGGGAAAACATCCTGAATATCTCTCAAAATTATAGATCAATTTAATATTCAGTTTTAATTTTATGGGAAACAGGGTTACAACGGTAATTTATATTACGGTGGCTATAATAAACCAATCATTAGGAGTGTAATAATTTCTCACGAGAAATATTCAACGTTTAATTTTATCAAAATAAATTGTAATTATTTTTATTTGAATAGGGTAATGGAGGATAAGAGTACGCAGGCGGTTAAGAGTACGCAGGGAAATTTTATGGTATTGGCAGCACTGCAGAACATGCCAATTATCGCACTTCGGTTGACCTGTTACAATGGAAGATCACGCCATAGTATCATTGACCTGCTTCATTTATCTTCGTTCTACCAGGTAAAATTAACTTTCCTTACTTTTCTATGTAATTTCTGTGTGATATAGCATAACTGTTTTTTATCTTAAGGAGTAAAACAATATTTTGTAAAGAGATATATTAATGTACATTTAATATCCTACAACATGGTGAAGATACCATTTACCTCTCTGTTACGTGCTGGAATCTATTGGTGATTTTGTGAAATACGCCAAGTGAGGCAAAGAGTACGCAGCAGCTGATCAGTGCGTATCTTAGCCTTCATTGGGGGTTATCATTTCTACATTGTTTTTTTTCATTTATGGCTATTAAGTGGAAAACTGTGTTTTACTCTTAATATATAGATGTATATTATATTGATACAAAGTTGTTATAACTTATCATAGTTTTGTATTTAATCGTAAAGAAATACAAATAACATTTTTATTTTTATTTGCAGAGCAAAGAGCTGGAGAAAATGAAACAGTAGGTTTATCAGAACAAGAATGTAAAATTAATGTTAGTATTCATCCAATTCTGCCGCTTCCAGAACGTAAAGAACAAGACCCTATGAACCGAAGAAAGCAGAGACCAGCACAAAAATCAGAAATCATGACATCATCACCTTTCAAAAACCATTTGGAAGAAAAAAAAGAGAGAAAAGAATTAGAGCAGGCTAAATCAGAAAAAAAAGTTTTTAAAAAATAAGAAATACAAGTAAGATAAATGGGCCTAGCAAACAGGAAATCAAATGCGAGAAGAGAATTGATGTTTAATAATGATTCTAAACCATCTTCAAGTTCAGCTGAGTCGAAAACCTTCATTGAAGAAGAAGAAAAAGATGACGATTCAACTGTCTGTCCAGGATGTCGGGGTTCGTACCCTGATAGCTGGATTCAGTGTGGAATTTGCAAAGAGTGGTGGCAAGAAGACTGTTGTGCTTAAGAAGGCAGTGGTCCATTTGTTTGTGACTATTGTTAGGCAAGCCCTAGTGAGTACTCTTAACCTCCCGGTAGGCCAAGAGTACGCAAATTACATTTTTTACTAATTCATTATTCATGCTTGTATTTTAAAATGTAGTTGACTGATGATTTTTTTTAACTATTTGTATTTGAATAAAGAATATTTTAAAAAAATTTGAACTCTGTAGTTCATTTATTTTATCAAATATAACTGAAAATCCACTAAGTGCGTACTCTTATCCTCCTTTACCCTACATAATTTTAGTAAAAGCACTGTAGTTTGATTGTTGCTACATATCACATGTTGATAACTAGAGACTGGAAAATAATCGATTAGTGAAACGTAAGGTAATATTATCGAGCGAGTTGTTTAAGGCATTTCCAACTCGTATTTGAGAGGTCCCGTGTTCAAATTCTAACGCCGACCAACCTGACTGTGGTTTCCTTGCTATTTTTCCTAAGTCGTTAAATCAAATACTGGGTTGAAATTGCATTGCCAGAACTCGTTTCAGTACTTCATAAGATTCTTAAAATCAAAGGTCCTAGAAACGACAGGTCCTTGGTATTAAAGTACGTACATATAAATAAAAACACAGTAAAATAGGTTATATTTAGTTACTTTGCTTCCTACCAAGTTTTTAAAAAGTATTATTTTGTTGAATGAAATAACAATGGTTAAGAAACCTTCATTTGAGTATAAGTTTTATTACATTCATTGTGTCCACTGCTGTGGTCTCGCGGTAGCGTGCTGCCGGGCTCGGGTTCGATTCCCGGTCGGGACAGGCTCCTGGGTGAGGTTTTTCCGGGTTTTTTCCTCACCTGTAAGACAAATGTCAGGAAGCTTAGGATCAACGGTCTCCGAAAATCATCCGGCCATCATCATCATCCTTATCATTAGCATCAATATCCTTCAGCAGCGTGGAAAGCAACGGGAAGCTATCACACCTATAATTCCCTCTTAAAGCTTCAAAGCATAGTATGAAAATGCTATAATTGCAGTGAAAGACCTACCCTTGGGCAGAATTACTATGGATGGATATTCATTGTGTGTGTGTGTGTGTGTGTTCTATAATGCCACCCACTGCACTTTACGTGCTTCGGGTTCCGCGCTGGGCGAATAGAGGCGTTAATGAGCTCTATTTTTAATTTACGCACCACTTCAGCAAACCACTTTACGTAGATCATGTATACTTGTAATGTGTACAGAGGGGAAATAAATAGCTATTTATATATTTTAAATCTCAATTTATAAACAATAAAGAAAGAAATTGGGATACAATTAGTTTTTACTGAGTAATACCATGCTTTTTTATGACTGTACAGCTGTTAAATAGAAAATTTGTATTAGCAGTAATAAATTACGTGTACACTTGTAATTTGTTGGTGGATGTAAAATCACAGCCAATATAAACTGTAACAGTTGAGTGAACCGAGACCGCCTCAATGCAGAATTGGCTAGTTTTACGTAGGTGTGAACAGGATCACCTGAGATGCCTTACCGCAGCACATGTCGTCTTTCCCATTACACTCTGAACTAATTTACCTCAACGTTAAAAGCGTGTGACAATTGAATATGTACCACTGCACAAAACTGTGAACATATACAATTATACAAGAAATATTCAATTACTTATTCTCAAAATGCTCTAACTAAAAATTGGAAATAAACAAAAGCGACAATTGAGAAATGTGGACGAAAAACTTGACAATCCACAAGATAGAGAATAAATCTGACATATGTGGCATAAATATTTTTTTTAATATTTTCTTTCACAATTATCAGAAACAATTGTTTTATTTACTTATTAGCCTGGTGGAGTTAAGGCCATGTGGCTGGGACTAAAAAAAGGATAACAGTGCACTATAAAAGTATCTTATTGGACGCTTAAATGGCTTACGCTGCCTAAACCATAATAAATACATCAAATTAATGTACAGAGAATTGAATATCTAAAAAACGTCTACAAAAAGTCCGTGACAGCATATTTTCTATCTTTTACGGATAATTTGCAATAACCAATTTTGTGTTTCAGCTCATTGATGCCAAGAAGATCCGGATAAGTAGATTCCTGGGCAACGTCGGGAAAATTAGCACTGGACATCTAAAATAATTACGATATAAATTTATAATTATTTTATTTTCATTTATTCAATTAAACATTAAAACATTTAATTTATTTAGTGAATCAGCGCTCGTCGGGTATTAGCTAGTCTAATATATAAAACTTAATGTTTGTATGTTTGTTTCTATTCTATGCGCGGCCATACCGTTGATTCGATTTTGATTGTTTTTTTTTTGCAAAATGTTCAGGAGATTCCCGGGATGAACATAGACTAAAGGGAGTTCTAATACTAAACCCCTTAACCCCTAAAAATCACCCTTTGTAGCGAAAACGTGTAATAAAGTCCCTATTTTGACGGTTAAATGGCTTACGCTACCTAAACCTTTACAAATGCACAGAATTAATGTACACCGAATGGAATATCTCAAAAAACTCTACAAAAACGTCCGCGACGGCATATGTTTTTCTTTTACGGATAACTCACAATAACCATTTTTCTCTTTCATTGATTCCAAGAAGATCGGGATAAATAGATTTCCAGGCAAGCGAGCTCTGCCATACCGTTCATCCGATTGTGATGGGGCGTTTTGAAAAATGTTCAGGAGATTCCGGGGATGAACATAGGCTATAAGGGAGTTGTAATACTCAACCCCTTCACCCCTAAAAATCTCCATTTGTAGCGAATAGTGTAATAAATCCCTATTTTGACGCTTAAATGGCTTACTCTATCTAAACAATAACAAATACACCAAATTAATGTACACGGAATTGAATACCTCAAAAAACTCTACAAAAAAGTCCGCGACAGCATATGTTCATCTTTTACGGATAACTCCCAATAACCATCTTTCATTGATGCCAAGAAGTTCGGGATAAGTTGATTCCCGGGCAAGCATAGCAGCTCAAGGCTGGTGGTAAAAACACATTAACATTTATTACATACTTAAGGACTTTAATAAACTAAAAGTAAGATACATCCTATGTTATTTACAAATATGGATCGTACGGGCAGTAAGCCGTACGTGCTGTTGATAGTCCGTTACAATAAGTTGATGTTTAAAAACAAAAAAAAAAGAAAACACAATATTACAATTAGATATCATTATTATTGATTTCGTACATCTCAATGATGGATAAATCATATTTGAAGAGAAAAATTATACGCTCAGACCGGGACTTGAACCCGGGACCCTTGGTTCTCTAGACCAAGTGCTCTACCAACTGAGCTACCTGAGCAAGTACCGATCTAAACGCAAAATTTCTCTATATACATTGTAATTCCCATCCACCAAATGCTATAAAGCCATGCTTCTATCTTGCAAATGGCGGCTCCTTTATTAAGAAGACATATTTGGGAATTTTACATTACAGCCAGTACGGCTTTTTCATGTTATTATTATTGATTTCGTACATCTCAATGATGGATAAATCATATTTGAAGAGAAAAATTATACGCTCAGACCGGGACTTGAACCCGGGACCCTTGGTTCTCTAGACCAAGTGCTCTACCAACTGAGCTACCTGAGCAAGTACCGATCTAAACGCAAATCTTTCTCTATATACATCGTAATTCCCATCCACCAAATGCTATGAAGCCATGCTTCTATCTTGCAAATGGCGGCTCCTTTATTAAGAAGACATATTTGGGAATTATACATTACAGCCAGCACGGCTTTTTCATGTTATTATTATTGATTTCATACATCTCAATGATGGATAAATCATATTTGAAGAGAAAAATTATACGCTCAGACCGGGACTTGAACCCGGGACCCTTGGTTCTCTAGACCAAGTGCTCTACCAACTGAGCTACCTGAGCAAGTACCGATCTAAACGTAAAACTTTCTCTATATACATTGTAATTCCCATCCACCAAATGCTATGAAGCCATGCTTCTATCTTGCAAATGGCAAATGGGTTCAAGTCCCGGTCTGAGCGTATAATTTTTCTCTTCAAATATGATTTATCCATCATTGAGATGTACGAAATCAATAATAATAACATGAAAAAGCCGTACTGGCTGTAATGTATAATTCCCAAATATGTCTTCTTAATACAGGAGCCGCCATTTGCAAGATAGAAGCATGGCTTCATAGCATTTGGTGGATGGGAATTACAATGTATATAGAGAAAGATTTGCGTTTAGATCGGTACTTGCTCAGGTAGCTCAGTTGGTAGAGCACTTGGTCTAGAGAACCAAGGGTCCCGGGTTCAAGTCCCGGTCTGAGCGTATAATTTTTCTCTTCAAATATGATTTATCCATCATTGAGATGTACGAAATCAATAATAATAACATGAAAAAGCCGTACTGGCTGTAATGTATAATTCCCAAATATGTCTTCTTAATAAAGGAGCCGCCATTTGCAAGATAGAATCATGGCTTGATAGCATTTGGTGGATGGGAATTACAATGTATATAGAGAAAGATTTGCGTTTAGATCGATACTTGCTCAGGTAGCTCAGTTGGTAGAGCACTTGGTCTAGAAAACCAAGGGTCCCGGGTTCAAGTCCCGGTCTGAGCGTATAATTTTTCTCTTCAAATATGAATTAGATATCAATACAATTACATTATACTTTAACTTAGTTATGTAGAATTATTAAGAATTAATGGCATTGCAATTTGCTAACATATTTATTTATTCCTGAATAAGTGTTGTTCTTATTTTCCGCGTTTTGTCCAGAAATCTACCCAGGTTTATCCAATTTTCTGGGTTTACCACTAACTCGTAGCATGCCAATCTTCCACGATTTGAATTTAGAAATCTTTCCGGTAATAACTGACGCCTCCAATATTCTAAATCGTTACATTTTCCTAGTACATGTATCTCGTCTTCAAAGCTACCGCACATTGGACATATTCGCATATCGTGATCGTCGCTAATTTTTAAAAATTTCCATGCCCCCTAACCTAAACCAAGCAAACCCTGATCTCTCTTTAAATCCTAGATTATGTATATAAGATTCTTTTCCCCAAACTTGTTTTAGGTCTCTTTGTAAAAATAGTAATCGTTTTCCCGTACATTCGGCCAAAATATTTTGTCGGTTTATATCTAAGTACCTCCTCCTAATTTTTCTCCACACGTTCTTGCGATTTTCAGTCCCTTTTTCCCATACCCAACCCATCCCAATCTTTTGGAGTTCTCTCTTAACCTCGTCTGCCCAGAATTTCCGATTTGCGTTCCTAACATTTATTAAGGAGTAGCAGCGCACACCGGGTATTAGCTAGTAACTTATAAATAATTGGCGACTGACTACGTGTATAAGAGAACAAGACATTGTAGAAATAATATATTTAAACACATACACATATATGTACAATTAATAACTCTTAACAATTTCTTAATTTATGATATTCTACTATATATCTATTCAATTTTTAAATAATTGTTAACACTTAATAAAGTCAATGAATTAATGGGGGCATTATCCATTGGCTTTACGTTACGGTACAGAAGAAAACGTCTCATTTCCAGAAATAAATATAAAATCATTATAATATACTTGCAGTTCAATAAGTATATAGTGCATAACACATTATATACACTTACGTTGATCGTGACACAGTTTGATTTCATCCACCATGAGCAAGAATAAAGCTGTTTGCACAGCAACAAAACGTTCAATAGAAAATCTGAGTTTATCCACTTTCTACTACTTGACCTAGGCTTTCATAAAAGAGAGATGTAACTGATAAAATAAACACAAAGATCAATACAAATACTGCTATAAGGGATTTAAAAATGGAGTTACAATACAAATATTCTACTTCGAGAGAGATCATGTAAAAAGATAAACTTTTGCTAATTATTATTAAATACTAGATGGCCCGGCGAACTTCGTATCGCCTTTACTATTTTTACGTTAATTTTTCCGTATGTTTTTGTTGATTGAGATGAATTTATGTTGTCTGCATTCTCAGTATCATCCATACCTGTATCATAAGGATTATATTGATGGAATATTTTTGAGGAGGCTTGCTGATTTCATTATACTTTCGTTTTTTTCTACGAACTTGTTGGCAGTTTGGATTCTCATCATCATCATCAAGAAGTCTCTGTATAGTAATATCATCTTGTGATATATTATAGTCATCTTGTTTTTCATTTAATTGAGGCATGGATATTGTTTCTGTAATATTAGGCATATTATTATAACTAACAGACTTACTTACAGTTCTGTTATTCCGTTCCTTAGGACCTTCATATGTTTTTTAAATTGAATTCTTCTTAAATGTAAGATTTATGTCACATAGGCCTATACCAATTTGCGGAAATTCACTTGATATCTTATCATTCATGGTCTCTAAAACTGATTCGCCATATTGTTCATTGTCCCTTCTCGGTCCAGTTAAATTTAAATTAAGTTGCTGTCTTTCAGCCAGATTACTTAAAACTAATACTTAACACACGAAATTAATATTATTATCAATATATTGAAAATAAAATAAACACTGAACACACTTAAATTATGAAATAATCAATGTTTGTAATTCAATTGAAATTCGCGGTTGCAACAAAAAGCACAGCCACCTGGACCTCCCTTTGTTAAATAATAAACCAATTACCTTACACCGTCATCTGTTAGAATCGTATGGAACTCACAGATAATTATAACTCTTTGTTAAATAATAAACAAATAATTTGCAATAAAAATAATGCGACTATAAATTTAGTTATAAACAACTGTAGGTCTCAAGTTGGATCAAACAGCACACGGTATGCAAAATGTTATTAAAATCGGTTCAGTAGTTTAGGATTCCATCGCGGACAAACAACGTGACACGTAATTTTTATATATTAAGATTAGCTAATACCCGGCGTGTGCTGCTAGGCCTAAATAAATGAAAATTAATGTGATTTTATGTTTAGCTGAATAAGTAAAAGAAAAAAATTATTATACATTTGTATTTTTTAGATACCCCGTGCTGATTACCCGGCGTTACCCGGGAATCTACTTATCCAGATCTTCTTGACACAAATGAGTTGAAATACGAAAATTAATGTGTTTTAAGTTTAGTTACATAAGTAAGTGGAAAAATTTATATCGTAATTATTTTTAGATCCCCGCGCTGTTTACCCGTCGTTGTCCGAGAATCTACTCATGCCAATCTTTTTGGCATAAATGAGCTGAAAGACAAAAATTAATGTACTTGTTTATGATTAGTTGAATAAGTAAAATGAAAAATATGTATAAATGTATATCGTAATTATTTTAAAATTCCCTGTGCTGATTACCCGGTGTTGCCCGGGAATCTACTTACTCGATCTTCTTGGCATAAATGAGATAAAAGGCAAGATTCGTTATTGTGCGTTATCCGTAAAATAATACCTGTCATGTGCTGCTATTCTTGCACAGGAATCTACGTACTTCTCTCCATCTTCTTGGGATCAATGAAAGACAAAAATGGTGATTATTAGTTATCCGTAAGAGATAAACATATGCTGTCACGGACGTTTATGTATAGCGTTTTGAGATATTCAATTCTGTGTACATTAATTTTGTGCATTTGTTATGATTTAGGCAGCGTAAGTCATTTAAGCGTCCAAAGAGCTACTTTTTTCACGTTTTCCACTATAAAAGGCTATTTTTAAGGGTGTAGGAGTTGAGTATCACAACTCCCTTATAGCATACGTTCATCCCGGAAATCTCCTGAACATTTTGCAAAAAGCCCCATCACAATCGGATCAACGGTATGGCCCGGCATAAAGTACGAAAAAACAATCCAACAAACAAACAAAAATTCCTTCTTTATATATTAGATGAAATGTAGATTTGACATGAGGCAATTGAAAGTGCAATGTGACAGGTTCAATTAAAGCAGAGAGAGAGAGAGAGAGAGAGAGAGAGAGAGAGAGAGAGAGAGAGAGAGAGAGAGAGAGAGATAGGGAGGGAGAGACAAAGATATGGAGAGGGAAATGCATGTTGACGAACATCACATGAAGACAAAATTAGATCTTTGTTTATAAAGGAAAAATCAGAGTACTGTTTCATTTTTAGTAATTTAAAGACCCTACAAAGCAAAATGATAAATATTCAAAAACTATAATATTAAAAGTAATAGCGACACAGAAACAAGCTACATGTACCCTATTTATACAGACTATTTAATTCATGTCCCAAATGGGAGTCAATGACCAATCGCATTTCAATGAAGTTTGAATTACAACCAATCACATTCTCGATTTTATCAATCTAATTTCATCTTATTAAAAATCAAGCCCCTCCTTTTAAACATTCTGAATAGATCAGAACATTATTTTGCAGTGACTGACTCTCTAAGAAATGCCTTGTATATAACAATTTATATATTAAGATGTAAGAGTCCTACAATACAAGTGGCTCCCAGATTGTATATATAGTACATGAATGTAGCCAGATTCTGCTTGCGGGATATAATAGAAACATATTTTTTATCAATTGATTATACCACAAAAAAAAATGTTTGCACTTTCTTAAACGTATTATTTTACAGGTATTTACGTTCCTAAGAAATATAATCGACATATTTACATCATAGGATATCAGAAATTAATTAATAACCTATAATGTTGATTATAAGCAGTTTGATGCGTTTCATTTTTTCTTCACTAGGGTGCATTTTTACAATATTGCGATTCATTGGCAATAAATAATATGATCTGGTTGCAGTGATGAACAAATGAAACATAATAAACGTTTCACATTTGCTTTCAAATATCGCCGTTTGCATTAAATATATATACATTTTAAAATAACTATATTAAATAATGGTTTGTGAGTAAACAGCTTAATTGTATTCGTTAAATAGTACTAACAAATGCCACTCCTGATAAATTCCACTCTAGATAAATTGGGAATCACTCGTGGCATTACTTATGATAACATATAATTTATTTTGTATGGAAATTGTGCACAAAACAACAATTACTCGTAAAAGAAAATATTATTATTAATTTGTTGACAAACTTATGAATACGTTGTCTATTGAAAATGTTACTAAAATCCTCAACTTGTGTCCAACTCTGGGTAGGGTCAAGGGATGATATGCGATGAACCCATATATATATATATATATATATATATATATATATATATATATATATAGAGAGAGAGAGAGAGAGAGAGAGAGGTCTATGAATGGACAAAGTAAATTAAGTATCGGATACAAACACCGAGAAATTACTTTTTACTTGAAACCCAGAAAACGCATTTTTAATTGTACAACATCCATACTTACTTATCAGTATATGCCAAAATTTGGAGTTAATAAACCAATGATTCAACTGTATATTTGACTGTTTCATAGTTACAGTGCTTTATATGGAGAATCTAATGACTAGAGCTCGAACTTCATTGCCTTTTTATTGCCGTGTCGCTTTCAAACGGTTGACTACACAGGTAGTTAGTCCTGTCCCCTGCGCAGTGCCACAGTCAGTGGCGTCTTCGCTGTGCTGCTTCAAGTATAGTATCACCACGATCTGATGAATGATTACAACATGCCGAAAACAAAAACACACATAAGATGAATTTACATGTACGTGAGTACGGCCCTGAGTATTTTTGGCTAAAGAAAGATAAAATATTTTGTAAACTGTGTAATGTAGAGTTGAAAGGGGAGAGAAGAATTTTTATTAAGAGCCATTACAAATCTAAAACACACAGTGGGAATGTAAAACATAAGCTTGACGATGAAATACAGTCATCTGCACAAGGAGTTTAACAGACTTGTAATTATCGTGACTTTTACAAGGATTTATGCGAAACGTTGGTTTCCGCGAATATTCCTTTCAATAAAGTGCAAAATCCAGCTTATAATTTTTTTTGACAAATATACGGGAAGAAAAATTCCTTGTGAAACAACTTTACGCAGGTATTATTTATCTCCTTGTTATGAAGACGTTCTGAAATATATTAGAAATACTGTGGCAGATCATAAAATATGGGTGTCAATCAATGAAACACAGAATGCGTTCAGAAGGTCTGTAGGAAATGTAATAGTGGGGATATTATCACCTGAAAAACCCGGAAACAAATTTTTGTTAACTACCGAGGTCTTAAATAAAGTCAACCATTCTGAAATCGACAACTTTTTGAAAATGTCTCTTCTATGACCCAATGAAATAAAAAGAGATAATGTTTTTCTATTTGTAACAGACGCAGCCCCTTATATGTTGAAAGTATCTTCCAGAATTAAAGAACGATATCCGAAAATTATACATCTAACTTGCTTGGCCCATTGACTTCACCGAGTAGCCGAAAGAATTAGGTTGCATTTCTCTGATGAGGACATTTTGTATCAAACATGAGAAAATGTTTTTAAAGGCCCCTTCTAGGAAACAGAAATTTACGGAAATTGCATCACAAATCCCTTTACCACCTCAACCTGTTTTAACTCGATGGGGGACTTGGTTGCAGACCACCGCATACTACTTACAGCATAATTAAGTGATTGTTAAAGTAGTTAATACATTTGATGCTGAAGAAATTTCGGCGATAAAAATTGTGAAACCTCTGTTGTCAGGACAACTGTATCAAAATTTGCAGGTAATCAACAACGTCTACAAATATATTCCTTTAATAATAATAAAAATTTGGAATTTTCACATATAGCATTGATTGATTCCATAAAACTGGTAGATAATTTATCGCGACATTTTGATGAAACAGGAGGTAGTTTTGGCATCTGAACTTGCAAAACAGAAATTGCAAAACAGAAATTGCAAAGTGTATTGCTGAAAAACCCTGGATACTCAGCTATTTGCAATATAAAGGATTTTCTAATAGACAACAACATTGCATGTACTGTCTCCATGTTAGATACCTGTGATATATCCTACCTTAGTTTTGCACCAGTTACCTCATGTGAAGTAGAAAGGAGTTTTTCTAAATATAAACTTTGCTTGAACAGTCATCGAAGAAGTTTTTCTTTTGAAACTTTACGGAAATACATTGTTATTCATTGTAACAGCTCTACAGAAGCGAAACGAGTTTAACTAACAGGGTTTTAAAAATATTATGTACAGTGCACACATTATATTTTGTGTTTACCTCTTTATTTAAAACTGTACGAAGAAAATAATTGTGCAGAAATAATGAACTTGTTATTTTTTGTAATGCTGTATGCATCATTGTATTTATAGATGCACAAAGAGAATTAATGTACAGAAATTATAAATTTGTTTAACATTTTTGCTATACTGTAGCGTTTAATTAAAAAAGTTAAAAATATTTTTAAGCAACAGAATAAACTTGTATTCCACAATTAGGTACTTATTTCTTTACCCACCTATGCCTCCTGTAAACAGTACAGCACAAATGCCATACTAGTCAGACTGGTACTACTGCACCCCCTACCACTCTCTCATCAAGCAATATTATGTATAGTAAGAGTGCACATAATCTAACTTCATGTCCGAGCCCTACTAATAACATTTCAAACTCAATTTCAACAAAACAAAAGTGAGTTACCTAGTTGTTTCCCTGTATCCTCGTTGATAATTCAAATTCCCAAGAACTAAAATGTTGAGTGATTTCTCACTTTCGTTCTGAGGTTTATTATCTCCTATAAAATTTGTGATTTTTACTCTTATGTGAATCGGGATTAGAAATATAAGCGTGATAATATGTAAGCATATTATAATAATTCAAGTTTCTGCTTTCTTATTATATCCATTTCTAATATTTTCTATGATCAAAATAGGTAACAAATAACTAATTTGGCACTATCGAACCCGAAGGTGCTGGCCGCGCAGACTAGCGTTCCATACATTCCTATTCTGAACTATAGGGTTTCCAGTATAAAACCGGACACTCTGCGGCTGGCAGAGTGAAATGCGGACGAGGAGAGAGCGCAGCCTGACGGGTGAAACCCCGTGAGGCGTGTCCGGTTTTATATTGGAAGCCCTGTATAAAGAGGATCTCCCGACCGGCCGGACTTGGGAAAAGCGCATGCGGCCGCTGAGTCTTTACTCCGCGTGACGCGGCAGAGCAACAGCACGGCTTGTTTCCTACTTCTTTCACTTGGTTCGTGCATGACCATGAACATAGCGAGTTACGTATTTAATGACAGGAGATGTTGAAAATATTCTCCTCCTACTTCCATACATTTTCGGCATCTTGCTAGGAATCCCTCATTCACACGCATTAGTTGATGTTCTGTTACTGAATTTATTTATGTCCTTATATAATTTTTCAGATCGTCTAATGTATGGGGGTTTCTTGCATACAATTTATGTTTTAACTTATTTATTATAAATATTTATTTATTTTATTTTTCAAAAGTAAAATTTTCGTAGCTTGTAATGCTCACGCCTTCAAAACACCAGTTTCTTGTGCAAGTCGTCTTAGGGATTTTGTTGGCGTATGTTCTAATCTTTCTTCTATTTCATCTAATTTGTCCTCAGTAAGCACTCGTTTTGTTACCTTTGTTTTCTTATCGAGCACAGAATTGTTTTCTCTAAATTTGTTCACAAGTCGTCGAACTGTATCTCTATTTGGAGGATTTATATCTGGAAATTGTGTTCGAAATTGTCTAACGACTTCTCTGCAAGGCTCTCTTTTCACATAATCGTACATAAGTACCGTATGCTGTACTGTAAACACAGATCGGGGCATAATAACTATGAACTAAGACCACTAATACGAAAATACACGAGTGTATCACCTTACAAGCATGCAACCCAACTGACTGGCTAGGCGGCTAAGTTTCAATATCTCGCCGGCGCGAATTTATGACTCATAGTGAGCCGTGCAGTTGCTATGCCACGTGACGCGGAATGGAGACTCACCGGACGCATGCGCTTCTCCCGCTAGCCCGGCCGTAGGTCGGGAGTTCCTCTCTGTAATACATTTCAATCATTCCCTCTAAAATTCATCCGTCAAATCATTATTAATATAATTCTCCCAGCTTATTCTTGTCCTACTTACTTTGTTCCTTGTCTCTGACTTTCATACAGTAAGTTCCTATAACTCTCTTTCACTGCCCATTCTTGTCACATGTCCTGATCATCGCAGTCTTCTTCTTCTTCTTCACTCCACGGGCTAGGCAAAAATTGCCTATTCCGCCTCACAGTTGTTCTGTCCATCTTTTCACTGGCCTTCCTACATTTCTTAAACCTCTTGGCTTGTAGTTGAATGCTGCTCTTGGTAATCTTATTACATTCATTCTTTCTACACGAGTAAACCATTTCTCTCTATATTTTTTGATTTTCTCATTTAATTGGTATATATTTAACTCCGTTCTTATATCTTCATTATTTATCCGAACCAATTTTGTGCAGCCTTTTGTTCTTCTAAGCAAGTTCATTTCTGCGCGTTGTATTCTATTTTGAAATTGTTTAGTCACTACCCAAGTTTCGTTCCCATAAAAGTAATGCAGGAACTGCCAATGTTTCACAGAACTTCAATCTAGTATCTCTTCTTGTTTTATTCTTCAATGTTTTATGTATAGTTCCGAATATCAATTGAAATTTCGACTGTTTGATATTTATGACTCTTCCCAGTTTTTTTGTGTTTATAGTAAAATTACAACCCAAATAATTAAGGGGCATAACTTTTCTTATTAACATCTGGCCTCCCATGGACATCATGTAGCTCACTGTTAAGTAATTTTCTCCAATCACCTGTCTGCTTGTACATCTTTGATTGAAATATTTCTCAGTGCTTTATTCTATAATAATCGTAATTTTTTCCTCTCTTAAAATATAATACCATGTTTCACATATATATAATTTATGGATAACTGTTATATATTTTAGTATTAACTCTTTTTTTCTCGATGCGTTGGGATGACTGTCAGTGTAATGTTACTAGCATGCGTATCTAGTTGTTGAGCCTATGTTTATTTTTGCACATGTGTTCATAATCATTCAACAAATTCCATTTTCCAGCACTGAAATAATGTCAGTTGTTCACAAAATTGGAATTGTTATAATACAAATGCGATTTTTAATCAGGCAGTTCAACCAATAAAATAAATGGATTATTCTAATAAGTTCGGTATCTATATGTATTTAAAATGAGAGCAGCAAAAATTATAAGAAAACTGCATTTTAGAGGATCATAAAAAATACATTTCTCCTAGAACTAATTTTTCATCTTCACGAACTCACGATATAATCAGATAATTATATGGATTAAGGAATTTTTTGGCACAGATGTTTATTAGAAACAAGGAAAACAAATGGAATAGAGAATTAAAAACAATATTTACGACATATTTATTTTTAGGGTTTTCTTTCCTAGAACTGATTTTACATTACCATGAACTCGAGAGATAAACAGGTAATTTTGTAGCTTAAGGAAATGTCTTGTAACAGGTGGTATAGTTCTGCCAACCCATCCGGACCTGTACTGTGATGTATGCAACCGACAGAATTTGCCAAGAGGGTTCTATCTCCACTCTACATTTAGATATAATTGTCTGACCTTCAGACTGAATGACCCACTGAACATTAATACCAAGTTCAATACCCATGAACCTATCACTTATAACAGAATTTACTAAGCATATTCTATATAATAATGTATTCCACTACTATAAGCACAATTAATTAATATACAGTGTGTTCAGAAAATTACATTGCAAATTTTAAGAATTGTAGACAGGACTGAGTAGGTAACGTTTTGAATAGGAACTTTTGTCTGGAAATGTACCGTTATTGTGTTGCAGGTACAAGTTCGCATTAAGTGTTTAAATCTTCTGCGTCTGTTGGGGATAGATCGACAGTAATTTAATAATTTATGACACAATTAATTATATTTAAACAACCCAACATTCACTGATTTCGTAACAATGTCCGATGCCAAGGAAAAAATAAAGAAACTTAATTTTATCATTGTAAGAATAAGATGCAGTGAGTGTACCAGAACATGATTCACAGGTACAATGTGTGCAACGAGCTTGGTGGTCGCCACATCGAACCGCTATTGTAGTAGATATGTACTTACCACAATGTTAAGTACAGCAGAGAAGTTTAGTTAGTTTTAATGTTGAGTGATTCCGGGGTATGTGGCCGTGGTCCATTACTGGTGTTCCTATTTTTTTTTTTTTTTTTTTTTTTTTTTTTTTTTTAAGAGCCCCACCACCATCCCCCTTGGTTTCCTCGGGCTTAATGTCCATATCCCCAGGTCTGCTCTTTTCCCTATTTATTATCTAGGGTAGTTTATTTATTTAATTCATTATACTTTTACAGAGTGAGGCTAGTTGAAACTTAATCTAAGGTGTTTACAGTTATATTACATTATGGTTTCTTAATCTAATTTTGTTTCTAATACAATGTAATACCTCCCAGACGTTTCTCCCTCAACTGTGGAGGGCATCTTCACTGGCGAGTACTGAGCCTCCGACCAGGAAACAACACCTAGAAGTACTCGCCACTGTAGATGCCCTCCGCAGTTAAGGGAGAATCGTCTGGTAGGAACACCAGCTATGGACCACGGCCACATAACCCAGAATCATTCAACATTATGATTACCGGCCGTGAAAGCCTGCATTCAACTATTTGGTTAGTTTGCTTATAAACTGTTATTCTTACACTGACATAGTGAAGTTTCTTTATTTTCCCTTTGACACGAAATCAGTGAATTTTTGGTTGTGTAAATGTATTAAATTGAGTTTTTAACCATTAAATTAACTATCGAATTATCCCGTCAGATGCGGAATATTTAAACGCTTAAACCGAACTTGTATCTGCAGTACGTTATAGGTATGCCTAAATTTACGGACAAAGGTTCCTATTCAAAACTTTACCCACTCATTCACCTGTACTAGCCCTTGAAGTTTTATACTGCGTATATCCGAAAACCCTCTATATCAAGGATTGAAAGTGGTTTTTATGGATCGATTGAGAGATCAATACTAATACAATTCATTGTTTAAAACCGTTGAGGTGGCTAGTCATAAAATAAAATAAAGTTAAAATATATACCTTCTTAGGTTATTGACGTCATCCTCAACTTTAAGAAAAAATATAAATATGATTATGATGATCTTGAAGAAGATTTTCGGGCTGTAGGCCGTGGTCTTGAGGCTTGTAGTTCCCCGACGTTTCGCCAGAGACTGCGTCTGACATCCTCAAGGGTTGTCTTGAGACGTATAAATAGGACAGGCAGTGGACAGAATTGCCAGATCAATTCATCTCATTAATCATATCATTCAATGACATATCATAAGATACTTCGTAGAAGAAAGACGTCCTTAATAGTAGCAGCAAGCATACGTCGAGACTGCATGGGTGACCGTCAATGACATCGAGCTTGGATCGTGCATGGATGGGTGACCATCAGTAAACGCCGTAGTGCTGTACCAACATCAAATTCAGTGCGGTTACTGGTAGTTCTGTGGCTCTGTGATTGGTTGTTATATAAATAGTGATCGCTACGCAACCAATCGGCGGTTAGGGCAGTGAATTCCAGACCGGGCTTACCGGCCCGGTCCAGTGCAAGTGTTCTAGTGTTTATCTAGAAATTAGATAAATTCACGTGTGTAGTGCCTAAAGTTATAGTGTTGTGGTTTCTTCACTAATGTGCAGTGTAATCCTATCCTAGTGGCAAGTGGTTTACTAATAAAGTTAAGTGAAGTAGTAGACTAAGTCTTGGTATAACCAAGCATGGCTGCTGCATTTGATCCAAGGTCTATGGACCTGTTCGAAAATGATGATGATGAGGACATCAGACCTTTCAAGTTGTGGGAAGCAGCCTCACAATTTTTCGAGACATATATTGCAAAAAAGAAAAGCGAGGAAAATGCTCGATTTCAAAGATATATTCATGAGATACGCGGAGTTTTCTTACTCATCACTAATAATCTGGCTACTTTCCCCAGCAGTGAGAGGTCTGATGCGGTGTGCGACATCACTTTGACCTGTATGGAGAAATTAGATAAGATATATGGCCAAGTAGCGGAAAGTGTAACTCTGTACTCGCTCATGTTGAAGGAAGTAAAAGCTGCTGCGCTTGAGCTCCAAGCACACAGCTTTCTCCCAGAGCATGACGCGAGTTCAGAAACAGATTCAGAGCAACCAGTTAAATCAAAAGAAACGGCCAAATTTGACATACCAAACCCTTTTCTGAGAACTGAATCTGAACCTAGAGAAGCTACGACTCCCAAAAAGAGGAGAAATAAAAGTAAAAGTAAGGTATTAAAGTATCTAAAACCACTGAAAATATTTCTGGAAAGAGAACCCAAGATTTATCCAAACAAGTCAAAGTGAAGTCTCCCACTGTAGTATCAGGGGTTGAGACTTCTAACAAATTTGCAGCATTAGCTGCTACAAGTATGGAAGTATCAACTTCTGGAACTTCCTCTACAGTGGTTCCACCTGTTATTGCTGGTCCATCGACCGATACGACACATACTACACCTTCTCAAAATGTTGACTCTGCGAAACAGAGGCCCCCACCAATCACTGTCACTGGTCATGGGGACATGTTTCGTATGAATAAAGAGATAAAAGCACTCATAAGTGGACCACTCAAAGTTGTTAACATTAGAGAAGGTTTGCGTTATTACGCAACTACAATGGAGGACTTTTTAGTCCTTAGACAGTATTTTAATTCCCTTCACAAGGAATACTATACTCATTTGACTAAAAAGGAACTTCCATTGAAGGTAGTGCTAAAACGGCTACCTTCCAATACTCCCATAGACGAAATAGAAGAGGAAATTAAGTCCTTGGGATTTCCTCTGAAAAGTATTAGGCAAATATCTGCCAAAAAAGATAATGTTGAGAAACCTCTTCCCATTTTCATTCTTGAACTCGAGCGGACAGCTGAGGCTCTGAAAATTTATGACCTGGAACGGCTGGTTTACTGCGTCGTATCGGTGGAATCTTACAGACCAAGGACTGGCATTAAGCAATGCTTCAGGTGTCAGTCATTCAATCATACCTTCTCCGCATGCTGCCGGAAGCCACGTTGCGTAATCTGTGCCGAGGCCCATGGACATAAGGACTGTCCATTAAAGGCCTCTGCACAGAGAGATGCTAATTTGCTTAAGTGCGCAAATTGCGGGGCTAACGGACACCCAGCATCCTATCGTGGCTGCCCTGTTTTCCAGGCAGCGCTTGTGAGTTATAATAGGGCAGCTCAACCCAAACAACCTATATCTCAACCTAGGACTTTCACTTCGGTGAAAGTCCAACCTAATGTTTCCTTTTCCCAATCCCTACAGAAGGGCACCGCTTCACAAAACCACAAGGTGAACAGCAATGTTCAAGGCCAGGGCCAGCAATTGCCTAAACTACAACTAGGGCAGCAGGTTGAGGAGTATCTCCAGGGTCTTCAGCCAATATTGGCTGGACTACCCTCTCCTATGGAGAGATTCCTTTTCCTGCACAGGATCTTTAACCTGTGTAACATAGGTTAAAGCTAAGTGAACCACAAACTAAATAGATTGTGCGAGTTGCTCGCATGGAGTGTGATATCGGGTTGCACTACCCAGTGCGACTTGATGTCTACATACTGTGTGGACATATCCACAATTTATTATTCAGGTCCGTAGACCAAAAGAAACCATCTTGTCACAATGGCTAGGATTAAAAGAACCACAATCCTAAAACGATAGCCACTACGGAATTAACTGCCAGGAATGCCAATTAGGTATCAGTATGCAGAGCCCAGGACGGTGCCAAGTCACCGTCACTCATCATTCATTCATTCATTCAGAATTGCCAGTCTCAAGACAACCCTTGAGGATGCCAGACGCAGTCTCTGGCGAAACGTCGGGGAACTACAAGCCTCACGACCACTGCCTACAGCCCGAAAATTTTCTTCAAGATCATCGTAGCAACTCCGGCCGTGAAAGTCTACGTGAATACATAAATATGATTTTTTTTTGTCTACAGACCTTTCAGAATCTCTATTCCATCAGCAGCAGCTTTTCCTTCGCGACATTTATTGATGTTCTCGATGCTGGTCTTAATCTAGTGTTGTCCATGACAACACGGACAACACTACATTATATTAAGACCAGCATCGAGAACATCAATAAATGTCGCGAAGGAAGACCTGTTGATGGAATAGAGATTCTGAAAGGTCTACAGAAAAAACAAGCATATATATATTTTTTTTTTAAATGTTGAGGACGACGACACTAACCTACGGAGGTATATATTTTAACTTTATTGTATTTTATCAATTGAGAGAGTGAGGTCGAAATTTCTAAACGAATTTGAACAACAATTTCCAATTTTATATCATGCCGAGCGCATATAACTTTTATTTAATAATGTTTATTAACATGAACGTATTTCATCCATATGCAATGTATTCCTAGTATTCCTAATTAATAATGTTTAAGATAATTACGGAACCAGTCATTGCGCAATTGACACGGAAACAACCCAACTCAAATCTGTTGAGAAGAGAACTGGAAAGAAATATACCAACTTTTTAAATATAATAAAATATTTTCAAAGTAAATTAAGAGGATTTGGTAGAATAATTTCTATTGATTAACATTCGCTTATTTATTTGTAAAATAATTAAGCTTCTCATGGTTTATTCATATATAGGAGAAAGTGGATTCCCTTTCATAAATATTTGGGAATACTCCTATATTATCTATACAATAATAATAATAATAATAATAATAATAATAATAATAATAATAATTACAATAATAATAATTACAATAATAATAATATTTTTTTTATTTACTCTACCAGAGTTAAAAATATAGGTCTTCCCCTTCCAATCAACCAATTTTCATAAACATGAAAACTATAGATTATTATTGATATGTAAAAACTTGTTCTTTACAGTTAAGTCCCATAGACTGCGATGGGCAGGACATGTTGCACGTATGGGGAATGAAAGACGTGCATGGAAGCTTCTTGTAGGAAAGCCAGAGGGAAAACGCCCAGTTGGTAGACCAAGAATGAGGTGGGAGAACAACATTAACTATGATTTGAGGGAAGTAGATTATACAGGGAATGATTGGAAAGCATTAGCTCAGGATAGGGATGTATGGAGGGCTTATGTCCGCGCGGCCATGAACCTTCGGGTTCGATAGTGCCAGTAAGTAAGTAAGTAAGTAAAAACTTGTTCTTTTGTATCGTAGTTTAACCTCTCATACGTCGCCCTGGCCTTACAGTGATGTAACCTGTTGGGAGAGATTTTAAGACGAAACACACCATTCACTCACACATTCATACTAAACATGGCGAATATGATAATGATGTTTATGATGGCCAGATGATGTTCGGAGACTATTAGGGACTTAAGAATCCTAACATTTGTCTTACAGATAAGGAAAAACCTCAAAAGGTATCACCCAGGAAACCTGTCCTGACCGGGATCGAACCAGGGTCCGGTGTTCACAGGGCAGCAACGTTAACCCGAGGCATAGCTAAATTAAAATAATTGACAAAATGAGATGTTATAAAATATAATTATAATCCATTTTACTAACTAAAATTGATACATTTGTTAACATTAGATAATTTACCTAATGATAAATAACAGCACTCAATAATAATAATAATAATAATAATAATAATAATAATAATAATAATTTATAAACAAACTACCGATTAATAAATTATGTTACAAGGAGGAGTTGAAGTTAAAGCAAATATAAATAAGACTTCTTTTGAAATGATTCTAAAGTTTATAGCTCCTGATTTCGTGTGGTAGGGAATTCCAGTTACGGTGTGTGAACCAAAGTGTTGTAAATCCAACCAGCAACCAATTATATAAAAGTTAAAATTTAAAATTGGTACCTGAGATCTCATTCGTTCTCAACTAATGAATGCTGTCAAATATTCATATTAAATTATTTCACCTTTATAATCAATAATTGATATTTGTAGGAATAAAAATAATATTATTAACAATAATTCAGGACGCCTTTCGTATATACGTTTCGTCTTCTGCTTCTGGAAGCGGAAGATGAAACATATGTTTCGAAAGGCCTCCTGAATATTGGACAGCATTCAATACTTGAAGACGACTGAGATCTCAGATACCAATTTTAAATTTTAATTTTTACATAGTGATCTCAATGGTGTTTTGTAATGCATTTCAAAAGTATTGATCCAATTATATGTAGCATATATACTTGTATTTGATACCTTTGAAATTCCTAACTCTAGAATTGACTCTCCTGTTTTTATTGCATTTTATGACTTAATTGCACTTTGTAATTTGCAGTAATATTCTCTCTGGTAGTAGTAATTATGTTTTTAGTGGAGAAGACTTACTATTAGGTTTATTTCTTCGATTGGTAATTGAGAACGGGAACTAGTAATCCTTGTTCTAGGGATAATTTGTGTTAACCTACTTTCCGTGACATAATTTATAGGGTGCAAGGAAAATGTAGAACACTCTCTATGAAAACAAATATAGAATAAAAATAACAATTACCTCTACTGTTATAATTTTATTCAACTAAAAATATATAAAAAAGTGATTTAACAAGTTACATTAAACTAAATTAATATCTTAAATTAAGGGAGGAGAACAAAATTACGAGTATCCCAAATTAAAGTGCTTATGAAAACGTTTGGACCGAAGAGAAAGTAAGTGAATGGAGGAAACTACATAACAGTGAGCACCATGATCTTCATGGGATACAGATATGAAGAAAAACGTTAAGTACCTTTGACAGCAATTGACATGACATTTGTCACGAATGGAGACTGGAAACCTCTTGTAGAAAAAACAGAAGGTGGTCATTTATTAGTAGCTCAAGAATGATATTGTGGAGAATACTACTTTTTACCTCAGAATTAGGAAAAATAGAAGAAAAGCGTTTGAAATGGTATGGACACCTCATAAGTATGGAAAAAGAGAGAATACCAAAGAAGATCCTTAATTGGAAAGCTAATGGAAGAAGTGGAAGAGGCAGGCCTAGAGAACGATAGATGGATGTGAAGAGAAGTATGGAAGCTAGTGATTTGAGGGAAGAAGATACTTCAGACAGGAACTTCTGGAGACAAATCATTTTGGGTTGAAGGAGAAACACTGTATTGTGGAATATTTCTAAATAAAAAAATTTAGATGTATGGAGAACTTACGTCCCGCGGCCAGGAAGCTCGGTATTCGATACAGTCCGTCATATTGTATTATGTCTAATTGTAGATAATGTCACTAACGACAAATGTCATTCCGTTATTGTATTCAAATGATGGATCTATAGACCAGACACATAAACTGTTATTAACATTCCGTTTCTTTAGATTAAAATCTAAAAGTACGAACACTACATAGTGTGTCTTTTCTTCACATACAACGTCTTATTTTAGTGCTTTTAAATATAATAAAAATGCGGAATATGGAATAATACAATATTATGTAATTTATTATTCACAAAAAATGAACACACTATATCAAACATAATTAGTAAAATTTATAAGTAAATAAGCAAGGATAATAAGTATGGACTTAAATATCAAAATCGTATCAGCATTATCATCATTATATGGCTAACCGAAAATAAATAAATCCACGTTTAAAAAATATTTTAAGAATTACGGTACAATTTCCATTTAATTCGATAGATCTGATCTGATCGAGGAAATGCTCATTACTCCGGACCTATACGCCAAACCAGATGAAAGGAACGCTGTCCTCAGAATCATTGACTCACACCTAATCGACAAGTGGCAACTGGAAAGGGAACAGGAACCCCATGGACGCCAGACATTCCAGTTTTTCCCAAGAGTCCAGAAAAGAATGCAGACTTCGTGAATAACTCCCAGCCACTACACCACACAGATCCTCTCAGGTCATGGACTGTTCCGCTCCAAACTGCACGAAAGATGACGTGCCTACTCACCTCTATGCGATTGTTTCAACTCCGGAGAGGACGACGTAGTCCACGTGCTCTATCAATGTACCAAGTACAATGTCTTCAGGCAGGAGCTGGAGGAAGCAGCCATGATCGGTGAAACACAATGGCCGCCCGCCTTAGAATTCTGGACCGGGAAGGAAACCTTCAAATCTCTCACCAAGTACACAAGAAAAGTCTTGGGATTAAGAAGAGACGAAGACCAGCGGAGATAAGAGAGGCGTTAAAAAGTCACCAATCTCTTGTACTTATACTACTACTACTACTACTACTACTACTACTACTACTACACACACACACACACAGTGAGGAAAGGGGTACCTCAAGGCGGCGTCCTCGCTCCTCTTCTCTTCTCGATTTATATTAATGACGTGACCAAGAAACTACAAAACTGCAAGCATCATCTTTACGCCGACGACCTACAGATTTACACACACTTTAGGCCTGACGAAATTAATGAATATATTGACAAAGTAAACACTGACCTCAGGCATATATCTTTATGGTCCAGACAATATGGGCTGAAACTAAATGTAAACAAAACGCAAGCAATAATTATCGGACATCCAAGGCTATTACACCTCATAAACAATGGCAATATGCCGGCTGTCATATTAGATAATGAACAAATTCCTTATACCAACGTCGTTAAAAACTTGGGATTTTACTTAGATTCTAATTTAAAATGGCATGAGCAAGTAAAACAAACATCTAAAAGGATCTTCTCCATAATGCATTCCCTAAAGCGACTTAAACATTTTTTTCCTACAACTCTTAAAAGAATTTTAATCCAAACTTTAGTGATGCCGCATTTTGACTACTGTGACGTTCTTACTAACTGACATACGTGACGGATTGTCGGACAAACTGCAGCGTGTAGTCCATAATAGGTGTATCAGATTCATATTTAATGTTCGAAAATACGAATAACATTTCTCCATTATTCCACGAATTGTCATGGCTACATCTGAAAAGAGAAGAAGAAAATCGCACGTTGTCTAATTTCTCCTATTTAAGATCCAACATACCTCGATTCCCAATTACTTTATCTATACCGTTTCCAATATATATCATCAAACCATAACTTAAACACAAGATCACAACAATCGTCTCTTACTTAATATACCGCTAACATAGGACAATCACATCACTCCATGTCATATACCCAGTCTCCACTTCTCGCAACTGGAATTGCCCTACGTACCACAAGAAATAAGGTGGCTGCCGGACCATTTTAGATTTTTTAAGATTTATTTAGCCTGGTGGAGTTAAGGCCATGTGGCCTTCTCTTCCACTCACCAGGACAAACATATATTACATAAGAATATAACAATCTTAATTAACTCTAATATTAAACACTAAGTAAAAATTTGATCAAAAGATAATATCTAATATACATATTACGATCTATAATACAACCAGTTAATATTAGTTAAAATTAAGACTAAAACTAATAATAAAATGTATACAAGCAAGACATATTAAATTGTCCCTGTCTAGTGTATATAAAAAAAACAGGAAAATAATGAGATATAGAAAACTAATTTTACGATTATACAATATTTAAAACAAAACAAATAAAAATATTTGTTATTCTTAATATTATTTACATAAATAATTAAATATATTAATATTGCTAAAAGAATACTATCAGTGAGGTGTATAAGTTAGTTTGTTATTAAATAATTCTTTAGTTTGTTTTTGAAGGATGTTATAGTTTGACAGTCTCTGACATAGGGTGGAAGGGAATTCCATGTTTTGGTAAGTGACACCGTAAAAGATAATGAATAATATACAGTGTGATGAGGCGGGATATAAAGGACAATGTGCTGATGGGATCGAGTGTCAAGATTATGTGTGTCGGATAGTCTGATGAAGCGGGTGCGTGATAAATAATTAGGCGATGATGTGTGAAGTATTTTATAGAGAAGGGATAGGGAATGGACAGTTCTACGATCTCTTAGACGAAGCCACGATAATTGTTCCAGGGACGGTGTAACATGGTCAAATTTGCGAATACCACAAATAAAACGTGCGCAAGAATTATGAACACGTTGAAGTCTTTGAGTGGAAATAATATTTAAGTCTGTAAAAAGAGTGTCACAATAATCAAAATGGGGCATTGCAAGTGTTTCTACTAACATTTTCCTAAGGGCGAATGGCAAACAATTTCGTACACGATTTAATGAATGTATTATTGAGAAGACTGTTTTGCATGTATGGTTTATTTGTGTATTCCAATTTAAGTTTTTGTCAATAAATACTCCTAGAATTTTTACTGTCTCACTATAAGGGATTTGAACTCCATTTAGTGACACATGCGAAACTGTGTTTAGGTTAATTGTAGATAATAGTCTCTGGTGACCCATAATGATTGATTGTGACTTTCTAGGATTTAATTGCAGTCCATATTTAACTGTCCAAGTCATTAGTGAGTCAAGATCCTCGTTAATTTTGGCAACAGCGTCATTTAGTGAATATTTGTCTGTGTGGATGTAGATTTGCATGTCGTCTGCAAATAAATTATGTTTGCAATGCTTTAGGGAGTTAGATATGTCATTTATGTAGATTGAAAAAAGCAAAGGTCCAAGTACCGAACCCTGTGGAACCCCAGCTTTACGGAAGGACCAAGAAGAACATAATGTATGATTTCCTATAACAGATTGCTGGCGCTCATGAAGGTAGGAATTGAACCATTTCGTGGCACTATCAGAGAGTAAGAGGTTTTTAAGTTTATGCAACAATAAGTCCAAGTCTACCGTGTCGAATGCTTTACTAAAGTCCAGTAATGTAAGAATGGTAAGTTTTCGATTATCAGCAGCTTCGCGTATGTCTTCGCAAATATTTAGTAGAGCAGAATTTGTATTGTGTCCTGTCCTGAAGCCTGACTGAAATTGATCTAGAAGGTTGTAATCATTTAGGTATTCAGTCAGTTGTTTATGGACTAATCGTTCCAGAGCTTTTGAAAGGGTAGGTAAAATGCTAATGGGTCGAAAGTCGTTCGGGGTTGAGGGCGTTTTAACTTTAGGCAGTGGACGTACGAGGGCTTGTTTCCACAATGAGGGATATGTAGAAGTTTGTAGTGAGGAGTTAAAAATATGAGTTATAGTAGGTAGTATAGCTTCGATTATTTTATTCAGTAAAGTAATATTTATACGGTCAGTTCCTTCTGCTTTGGTTTTTATTCGCATGATGGCTTTCTTTACGTGTCGTAGTCTGTAACATATGAGAAGTGGAAATGTTCTCTGTCGGGTTGATTTGTCAGTGATAATTCATTTATTGTTTGTTCTTTATCCTTTGGAGTAGTAGTTATACCTGTGAAGTGATTATTGAGTGTGTCCAGGGAAACAGGTAATTTGTCTACCTGTGTGTCTTTTCTCCCAATTCCCATTCTATTCAAGTTTTTCCAGATTTCTGAAGTATTGGTATTTGTTAGGTTGTATAAATGTCTAAGTTTGGCGTTTCTTATAGCTTGATTTGTCTTGTTACGTAACTGTTTATATTGAGTGAGACTTGTGTCTGTTTTGTTGAGTCTATATTTCTTATGTGCTGCGTCTCTATCAGTCATCAAGTTACGAATTGAAAGAGTCATCCAGGGTGCAGGGCGTCGTTTCACGAGTTTAGTTTTTGGTAGGGCATGTCTGTTGTATAATTGTAGTATAAAGTCATTTAGTGTCTCAACTTTTTCATCTACAGAATGCAGCGTCCATATTGAATGCCACGGCATCTGCATAGCTTCTTCAATTAGGGTTGCATTGTCTATATGTTTTAAGTCTCTATACGTAATAGTCTTTCGAGTCGGTTTAGGGCACTGCAGTGAATATGCTAAGAATATAATATCATGTGCTGATATTCCCGGGGCTGGCAGTTGCCCGTGAGTAAGTACTCTGTCTGGATTATTAGTTGCAATTAAGTCAAGTAACGTCTCAGAGTGATGAGTGTGATGTGTAGGTCGTAGGGGTAGGAGTGTCATATCACAAGCCTGGAACGTAGCCATCAGTTGTTGTGTATGTCTGTTATCAGTGTCTAGTATATTATATTAAAGTCGCCCATAACGATAACGTGTTCATATTGTATTCGCGCGTTTTGTAAAGTGGACTCAATTTCAGCGATGGCTTTTATTTTAGGAGGTTGGTATACTACACAGAGAAGACATTTTTTGAAACTGACAAATATTTCTATGAACATAATTTCGGCAGATGGTTCGTTATTAGATAGATACACAATTTTAGGAGTAAGGTCTGTTCTAACGAAGGCTCCAATACCGCCCCCGCGACTGTAAACACGATCGTGTCTAAGAAAAGTATAACCATCCATGTTAATTAAAGAAGAGGTAATGGTGGGATTTAGCCACGTTTCAGATATGAGAAGAGCATGAATATTTAAAGAGAAGAAAATTGTTCTGACTTCATCTATATGAGCAGTAATACTTTGAGCATTGAAATGGGCTACCTGCAAGGAAGTAGGGTATGTGGACAAAGCTATTTCTAAAGCATTCCTTGAAGTAGTGGGGTCGAGAAGGGGAGTGGGAAGGTTATTGTCCTGTAGCCTGTCAAAGACTGTCAAAGGAAAATCATCATTTAAACGAAAAATGGTCGTAAAATATTTCAACAAACTTACAAACTAAACTTGGTATCACGTCACTAAGAATATCTTAATTTTATGTATTATTAATAAAATGTTTAAAGTGATAACTGTCGGTTATTCACTGGCCGTGTTTGCACTAATTATATTTCTGAGGCCCGGAGAATGATGCGTTTGTTATCTCCTTCTTTAACATGGATTGCTCCGTCAATTGTCCACACATTTGTTACACCATATTTGGTGATGCATTCTTTTAATAGCTTATACCTCATTTGAGTTAAGTCTTCACTAATTGTAACACCACTCCCTTTCAGCTGTTTTTTGTTCTGGAAAACCTCTCTCCTTTTCCGATAGCTTACGAATTTGACGATAACCGGCCGTGGCCGGTCCGCCTTTCTCCCCACACGATGACTCCTATCTATATCGCATGTTTCCAATTTAATACCTATTTTAGACGCCACATCGATAGCTATTTTGTCTGTATCCTCAGCGTCCATCTCAGGGATGCCAAAGATACGTAAACATTGGCGGCGTTGGTACTGTTCAAGGGAATCAGTTTTTTCGCACAACAGTTGTTCTAGTTTCATTATTTTAGTATCCCTTTCCTGTAACGACAGCTCCAACTGTTTAATGACCTCAGTGTTCCGATCTATGGTTGTTTTCAACTCACTCACTATAGCCTCACGCACCGAGTCCTTTAGCAGCTGCAACATGGCAGGGTCCCTCAAACATTCCTGCATCACACGCTTTGTCATTTCTTCTTTATTCTCGTCAGAATTCTTTGTTTTGCGTGGCGCCATTATTACAGAATAAATGTACACACAAATAATTTCAAAATATCCTATACTACCTGTATCTTTTAAAAGAAATCTAAAATTATATTTGCTCTAAACTCGACTTCACTATTATCCAGTGTGATATATATATATATATATATATATATATATATATATATATATATTAATTGGTGTTTCCCGTATAATGTATCGTATCATTATTATTATTATTATTATTACTATTATTATTATCGTATCATTATTGTTATTACCCTGTAAAATGTTGTTTGTACATGACATTTACATTGCTACATTTATTGTATCTTTAACTGTTTATAATTAGTATAGTGTATACCTATATTTGTCGAATATTTATTTGTATTTGTGCTGGTTGAGTGGAAGAGAGGGCCTTATGGCCTTAACTCTGCCAGAATAAATAAAGTATTATTATTATTATATATATATGTATATATATATATACACATATAGGCATATACAGAAACAAGCACTAAACACACAGTCACACACACACACACACACACACACACACACACACTTTAACACACATGCACGAACGAACAAAACATACTTTATTTTTATTTTATGTAACAACTGCACACTTCAAATACCCGAGTTGTATATTTATTATGTATTTCAATAAAGGTTAGATGTAGATAGGAACATAGAGCTGATCCGGGGATAAGGACATTATGCCCGAGGTAACCAGGGGGTGGTGGTGGGGCTCTAAATTAAAAAATAATGTACTGATTGTGTTTTTGCTATAAGCCAAAGTAATGTTGCACATGGCTGATTACACATTCATTTTATGTAATGATAGATACTTTGCCAGCACATATTTAGGACTATTTAATTCATCCCCCAAATGGAATCAAAGACCAATCACATTTCAATTAATTATGTTTTACAACAATGACAGTCGTGTTTCATTCATTATTTTTCGAATTCTCTTTACCACCTCCTGATTTTGTGATAAAGAAAGCTCCTCCTTTTTAATATCCTGAGCAGGTCAGAGTGTCTGACTCTCCAACAAATACAATGAATATAGCAAATAATGAACAGATTCCTTAGAACTACACATTTGATAATTGTGTGTTCGAAAGTTGTGTTTTTAAATAATGATTTTACTGGGTTGTTTACTAAAAGAATAAATTAATAACCTATAATGCTGGTTATAATTACAGTTTTATGTGTTTATTTTTTTCTCCACTAGAGTGCATTCTTACAATATTGCCATCCTATTTGATTATTAATATGATCAAGTTGCAGTGGATAACAAATGAATCATAACCACACATTTCTGATTAGTGTTCAAACATCGCCGTTTACATTAAATATATATAAATATTTTAAAATACCGGTAACTATATTTTTTTTAGTAAGCAGCCTAATTTTTTCGTTAAATAGTCATAACAAATCTCACTCTTTATTTCCAAATCCTCTAAATAAATTCACTCGTCAATTTGTGATTTGTGAATTTATCGATAATTTGGAAATCACTAATGACATTATTTATGATAAATAGTATTTTTGTTCGCATTTTATCTTCATATGGTCCTGGTAACTTGGACATCCCATAAATAGCCTAGTTCATTATTAGCAAATTTAAGTTTTTATTTTGTATTGATTTAAATTGTAGCGTTTGAGAATTGCATTCGGGAGTCCCGGGAACAAGCCACATGCAAACGAATCTGACTGAGGCTTTTCCCACTGTTGCTCTATTGTAAGGTAAATTATGGATTGTAATTTAATAACCAGCGTCCATTTTATCATTATTATAATTTCATAGTGTCGTTAAAATTACATCAGAAACCACAACTACAGAAACACACAATCTTACAGATACAATCTTATTCGCGATATGATCGTAATTCTTAAAGCGTCTATAAAATAGGAGTGAAAGTATTGTAACTAATATTCTAATCACTTTTTTACTTTTTAAAAGTTGGTTTCGAATTTATTGTAGAATATTTTATAAATAAGACTATTTCACTTACAACATTTGAGGTCTTCATTGATAAATGTTTGATTTATGACTACAGCAAAATAGTAGTAGTAGTAGGACTTTATTAGACAAAAAGTAAGATATTTACAATATTATTTACAAATATGGGTCGCACGGGCAGTAAGCCGTACGTGCTGTTGAAAAACAGTGACGCTACTGGATATTCACAATACAGAAAGTCTTATGACGACCTGCAAAATCGGGTTTAATTTCTTCTTACTTGGCCTTTAATCCAAGAGGTGAATTTCTAAATCTTGAAATTTTGCCAGGATGAGGCACAGATTGACAGCTTTTACATTTCCCACCCAATGAAACAATCATACAATTAAGACATAATACAATTGTAAATCAACTAAATGATTTCATAAAATTTAGTTAGATTTGAAACTGCCACTCTCTCGTCCGAATGTACAAAAATCTATAAATTAAATAGAGCTTTTCCTCTGTCTAGAAAAATAAAACTCAGAAAACGATCACTCAATGGTGCCGAAAACACGAGAAAGGTTATTGTAATACATGCATTATTATTTATTTCCTTCTTAGAATAGAATAGGATTGATTTATTTAGCCTGGTGGAGTTAAGGTCATGTGACTTTGTCTTCCACTCATCAGGACAAACATATGTTACATTTAAATACAAAATTATACAATAATACATACATACTAAACAATTAATTATCTGGTCAATCTGAACAATAATGAAAATAATGTCTAATAATACAATTAAATACAATTAAAATTAAACTAATGGAAGAATGTATACTCAAAGGAATAAAAGCTCGAATCTACTATATATAAAAAGAAAAAAAATCAAAGAAAGTAATAAACTCTAATGAATTAATTTATCGCTTATATATAAGACATTAGGTAAATATATCGACAAATCTAACTCTATGTTATAAAATCAGTTCAGTTAATAAAATATTATAAAAATATTATTACAAATCTCATGGGGAAATTTCTCATGAAATATAAATATAAAATAATGATACAGCAAACTAATTCCATAGTTTATGAAATATAACGCTGTACAAACTAGTCATATTTCAACAAGTAACCCGGAGCAAAATAACTTTTTCCTTCCATTTTTTCTTGATCGAAGAGAAAGAGAAAGAGAGAGAGAGAGAGAGAGAGAGAGAGAGAGAGAGAGAGAGAGAGAGAGAGAGAGATAGAGAGAAGATTTGTTCCTCATTTTGTTTCTAATTGAGATCTTGGACGCGAGAAAGTCATTCGGTGAAAACTATTCATATCAAGGGATTAATGATAGAGAATCGAGCAAAGTGGAATAATATTTTGAATATCATATGCACATATACTTTTGTTCCAATTAGCAATTATCATAGAAAACTTGCATTTTTATATTCCCTTTTTATTAGCGGGCGTGCTAAATGTTCTAGCAGTGTTTATTCAAGCGATTATCCAGCTTATTCTCAGTGTTAATTACATAGCTCTCTGGATATGTACACAGCTTTGAATATACGCTCTGTATGTTCAAGAATTAAGGAATTGTAATTTATACTGCCTTTACTCCATTCTAGACTGAACTAACATTACTCCACTCACAATAAACCTACAGGTTGTTTCAAATTATTTGAAGCTTAATAAAAGAAGATAAAGAGGAATAATTATGTCTCATTTTTAAACCTTACGAACATACAAAATTATCAGTAAGTAGAACATTTCTTTGAAACTTGTAATATTAATAATTTCATGCCCAGCGTGTTTCTTTTGTAATTCGCCTTCGCGACGGATTATTTAATGGCTTCTGTTTTTTTCGCTAATATTATTGACTATCGGTGGTGATGGACTAGTGGTTATGCTCCTTGCTTCTGGTCGCGGGTTTAATCCCGGCAGGGGTCGATGGATTTTTTTAGGATAGAAAAATCCAAGGAGCAGATACTTTAATCCGTAGATCTCGAGTCTGAAGATTTTCAAGCTCATAAAAGATCCTTAATTTAATATATAAAAATGAATGTTTGTTGGTTTGTGTGTTTGTTTGTTCGTACTTTATGCGCGACCATACCGTACTTCCGATTGTGATGGGGCTTTTCCTAAAAGTTCAGGAGATTCCCGAGATGAACATAGGCTGTAAGAGAGTTGTGATACTCAACTCCTACACCCTTAAAAATCGCCCTTTGTAGTGGAGAACGTGAAAAAAATAGCTCTTTGGTCGATTAAATGGCTTACGCTGCCTAAACCATAACAAATACACAAAATTAATGTACACAGAATTGAATATCTCAAAAAGTTCTACAAGAATGTCCGCGACAGCATATGTTTATCTCTTACGGATAACTCATAATAATTATTTCTGTATTTCATTGATGCCAAGAAGATAGAGACAAGTATGTAGATTCCTATGCAAGCATAACAGCACATGACGGGAATTATTTTATGGATAACTCACAATAACGAATTTTGTCTTTCAGCTCATTTATGCCAAGAAGATCGAGATAAGTAGATTCCTGGGCAACGCCGGGTAATCCGTATGGGGAATCTTAAAATAATTACGATATAACTGTATAATTATTTTTCATTTTACTTATTCAACTAATCATAAGAAGTACATTAATTTTTATCTTTTAGTTCATTTATGTAAAGAAGATCGGGATATGTAGATTTCCGGGCAATGCCGGGGAATCAGCACGGGATAACTAAAAAATATAAATTTATAATTATTTTACCATTCATTTATTTAGGCGGAGCAGCGAACGCCGGGTATTAGCTAGTACCAAATAAAAAAAAGCCTATAAGCAAAATGTACCAAATTTTCCCATCCTAGTACTACCTTGGTTTCCTATATGTCACTAAGAGGCGGAACGCTGACCACGGGCCACTCAATTACATCTATCCGAAAAAAGTATAACTAATTTAGTATGGTTGAATTTTTCTCATTTAGGAGAAAAGCTTCTAAGTCTCCTTGAGAGAAACTAGGTCTTAGAAGAATAATATTGACTTGATTAATTTTCATTTTAGTTTAATTTTCATGAATGTTTACTTTTGTTTATTTTAGATTATGACGTTATGTGGCAGCCGCGATGGTCTAGTGGTTATGTTCGTTACTTATAGCCCCGAGGAATGCAGGTTCAAACCCGGTTCGGATGGAAACATTCAAGGTAAATTATCCTCCGAGAGTAACTTAAATCATGGATCCCAAGTCTGAAGACTCCAGGCTCGTAAAAGAACCTCAAGACTGAATAAAAAGGCCATTGAACAAAATATATCCGATGTTCCTCCATCCAAGTAATATATTTCTTTTGTACTAGATATCTCCTCGAAGCGATATACTAACCGTATGCCATCAATGATATCTATAGTGAAATAAGAGTAACTCAATTAGTGTGGTAAAAAAACTTCCCACTAGGGGAGCACTCATGTCCCGCTCTTTAAGTAAAAAAAGTCATTAGCTTGGCAATTTAAATCTGGAAGTGAAAGTGAGAACAAATTTTCCTCAGATGCTTTTTTTTCATGCTTGAAATTCTTTTATGTACCATAAGTCAACAACACGGCACCAAGGGGGACACTTATCTTGTGATGGAAGCCATTTTCAGGATTTTTACACCATTTAATCCATCGGTCGTGACGAGTTTGAATCAGCTGACCTCGACAGCAGAAGGGAGCATAGTTACCACTACATCACGGGGACTGGCAATAAGTTTAATTCGACATAATATTAAATGTAATTCTTTGTTTTGTGAGGATTTCAAATATTTTACGAATTAACTTCTCATTTGTACTGAACCAATTCATATCATGTTCAATATTGTATTTTCATGATTGGGACAAGCCTATCATACAATGTCGAACGTTTCTCCAATAAATTTAGAAATTTAATGGTGCAGTTTACAAAGTCACAAGAGATTCTATATAAAATATGAGACATTTATTTGCGGAAAGTCTCTCCATGGCGTGACAGGCCTACAAGCTGGATGCTGGCCGCACATTCACATACGCCATTTATATGAGTGGAGGATCAAGTAGCAGAGGTAAATTGCGGTCAGCAATTAAAGTCCCCTAGTCGTTAGCTAGCTTTCTCAACCTCGATCTGCTACTAATTGTAATTATCTAAATTTCTCACAGTGCTGGATGACATCTGTCCCTTTCTGGCCGACATGAGAAAATTTCTTCTTGAATGGGGACTTGAACCCTTGGATAGTAATCCAATGCGTGGTAGAGTCTCTAGTTCAGCTAAAATTAGAATTAGGGTAAATCAATGCCAAGGGATTAGGTCGAAACAGATTGGCACTATCATGCTCTTCCCATACATCCAAATCCTAAATTAATGTTTTACAATCCTCCCCTGTATAATTCACCTCCTTCAAATCATGGTTAATGTTATTCTTCTCTTCATTCTTGGTACGTATTATGCGCGTTCTCTCTGATTTCACTAAAATAAGTTTACACCCTGCTATTTCATTCACCATTCATGCTACATGCCCTGTCTTTCTAAAGCTAAGAGACCTAACTCTCTTTTCTAAGTCTAGGTTTCCATAAATAATATGTAGCTCACTGCTAGGTAGTTTCTTCCTGCATGTTTGTTTCTCTTTGTCTAAAAAAATCCTAAGAACTATATTTTCATATACACGTAATATTTTATCCTCCCTTGAAAGAAGAGATGAAATTTGACATATTTATAATATAACTGGAAGAATAACTTTTTATATATTTTATTTATTTATTTATTTTTCAAATGCCCCAGGTTTGTCTTTAGACATTCCTGGTTTCTCTCCTGGCATGGCGTACGCAACCCACTTCTGAGGTTGGGGCGCCTGGAAGGCGGGGTTACGTTGCCCCGATGATATGATGGGTGATGATGATGATGATGATGATAATGATGCGCCAGGAGAGTCTCTAATCCTAAGCTTAACCTAAGACGAATATGAATGATGATGATTGCGATGACCGTATGATTTCGGGGACAGTTTGGGCCTTAAAGTTTTCCTGGCATTTGTCTTACAGGTGAGGAAAAACCCCGATAAAAACCTCACCCAGAAAAACTGTCCCGACCGGGGATCGAACCCGCGCCCGCTGCGTGACAAGGCAGCTTTATATATTTTAGTGTATTCTATATTTTTTTGATAAAATTTGAATAAGAAGAGTTCCTTTGATGTTTGAGAGCATGCGTTTCCAGCATTGAGCCTCATGTTTAATTTCTTTCTGCACCACATTCTTAATTGTAATTATTATCTCAAGTATTTGAATTCACTCATCTCTTCAAACTTTGCATAATTTGTTATTAACTGCTCATTTCCTTTAATGATGCATTTCTAAGTGTGACCATATATTTAGTTTTATTGATGTTTACTTCCAGCCCCAGTTTCTTAGTGTCATTTAATGGAATGCTTATATTGACATTTAGTATTTCCTAGTTATCGCCTAACCCTAAATAACACATCATCACCATATACCAACATCTTATTAATGCCATTATGTTCTACACCTGTTTTCATCTAAAGATTTGATAGCACTTCTCTACTACATCTGTTATTTTCAAATTCAAGCTACATAATTGTACAGTCTGACAACAAGACACAGTTGAATTTGGCGATATATATCACAAGTGTTTATTTCGATGTCAGATTGACGACTGAATTTCTCTGCGACATTTAAGATTAGAAATTCGATAACAGCTGTAGTCTTATTTTGTTACTATATTTAATGCTATATTGCTCCACAGGACACATAAACATACATTATTGGAATAAAAATTGAAATATTGTAAATGTACTAAATAAAGTAAATCAAATATAGGTCTTCGGGTTTAGAAAATTAAGGTCCCAACTTTGCAGACAATCAGTACGATGTATCGGCTCTGCACGACAACAATTTTTGTCCCCATATCACGGGTCTAGTATTTGATTCCATTTCGGCTGAGTTCGACCCAGGACCATTGAACTGCCAGAAAGTTTAGAAATGTATATTTAGCAAAAAAAAAAAAAAGAGCGGCATCAAAAAACACAGTCCCTGTGATGGCCAACTGCGCATTCTAGAAGAGCTAAAGTTGTGGTTCAAGAGGGAACGCATTGTTAATTTTTAATTACGCTGTATTTGGTTTCAGTGGTCTTAAATAGTTATAGAGCAGTGAAGGAGACATGTTTTTAGATTTTACTAGTGTTTGACGTATTCAACATTACTCAAATTGCGGCATTTCGAATAAAGTTCAATTGTTATGCATGGTGTAAAAGTACACAAGATAACCAGGATTTAGACGACTAGTATCCGACGTTCGAGTAGCGTAGATCGTTAAACCAATTACAAAAGAAATGAAATATATATGAGAGCCCGGCTTCAAATCCCTTGACAATGATTTTTTATTTATTTGCATTTCCGCAAAATACATTCTATAATATTTAATTCCAGCCACGTAATCTACGTCTACTTTACACAATTCTAAGTAATATACCTGCCTGCTTAAACTCTATAACACTATTTAGCAACCGGTATAAATTTAACTGTATGTGCAGTACCACGTTTTAATAATAATGTCATATGTTTATGTAATAAAAGATAATATAACTTCAGATATTTATGTATTTATTTATTATGCATTAGTGAGGAAAAAGTTTCACCCTTGAATTAAAATAGTTTATATACCTAATCCAATCTAATAATGACGCACGTATGATGGCAAATAATAATAATAATAATAATAATAATAATAATAATAGTTATAATAATAAATACTAATACTTCCACTTGGTTCGTTTTTTAGAGTGGACAGACTGATTAAAATATAAAGCATTGAAAAATTAAAAAAATATTATCGGGAACCGAACATATGAATTCTTGCATACGAAGCAAACTATAAGGCACTGATCTAAGCGTTCGCTGGCTTGCTGTGCATAAAAGAATGGTCTTGATTGGAGAAAGGGGAACGTATTGTAGCAATAGTTTACTCATGTGAATCACGCGATAAAACTTTAAATGTTCGAGATCAAGAGTCCTCTCACTCCTTTTTTTTTTTAATTTTTTTTGCGCTAAGTGTACATTTAAAAATGTACTGTAAAACTAATTTTTGTATTCCTCATATGTAATAAAAAATAATACATGTTACTCATTTTATAAAAACCGAATATAGAAAGTTATCTAGCAACGTTCATGATTTCTAATTAACTATTATTATTTCCTACAGAATATTTTAATGCTTTTTTGATTGTGTTGAAATTTAATGTTTTTTTAGAGCGTGACAAAATATATTTTATTCCACATGTTTGATTGAGGTACTTCACTAATAAAACGTTACTGTATCATGAAACATCTGGACTATTCACAAAAAAAGGTCACACCTTTTTCCAACATTTATAAATAAACATTACACATTTAGTTAATAATTTGTAAGTAACGAAGCAACTATAGTACATATGGACATGGATAATAAATTCATGGTATCATTACTTATTACTAGAGCCCGGATTTCATGTACATATTCTGTTGGCGTGTATGTAGTTATATAAAAAGCTAAAATGTCGACGAATTGAACTGAAAAGACCCTTATTCCAAAGTTTTAAATTACATATTTTTACATATTTCGAGCTATAATACATATTTCACACCATAGTACATAATTTTACATATTATTTTTTGCGGAATTATTATACATTTTCGTCAATCCCATCCATTTTCGTTACATTGCAACTAAGGAAAAACAATTGTAATTTTTATTATTGTGCTTCTCACGCATTGTCGTCAATCCTATACATTTCCGTTGCATTTAAAGCTAAATTGTACAAGTTCGATGCGGACAACAATCACTTTTTTAAACATTTTTTCTTCCTTGTTCTCAAACGTTTTAAAATTTATAACGGTCAGTTGTATTTAATTTAACCATGGCACCGGTTGCGTCTTCGTTGTCTTCAAAGCTAAAAACGTGGATTTCTGTTGACAGTGCTTTAATCACTGATGGCAAAACAGTCCTCTGCCAAACTTGTGATAAACGTATTGGGTGTACGATGAAATCTCAAATTGAACAACATTTACGAAGCAATCTGCATATTAAAAATAAACAATGAGTTTCTTCAAAGAAACAGGTACTAATTACACATTTGCAAGGACAGCCTACATCATCTAATAGTGAATTTTACAAAGAACTGTGTATGGCGTTGGTTGCAGGGAACATACCCTGGAACAAACTTCAGGTACCTGAATTTAAACATTTCTTACAAAAATACTGCAACATTCCCGACGAGTCTACTCTCAGGAAGAATTACTCGGATTCTTGTTATGTCGACATATTAGAAAAGATGAGGATTGACATAGGCAACTCCCCTATATGGATTTCTGCTGATGAGACAACGGATGCTGCAGGCCGTTTCATCGCTTATCTAATTGTGGGCAAGATGGACTCTGAAGCTGCATCAAAACCCTACTAAATTTGTGAACTTTTGGAGGTAGTTCAACAATTGCTAGATTAATTAATAATGGACTTAAGGTACTATGGCTAGATGGCGTAAAAGAAGATACACACAGATGCAGCTCCTTACATGTTAAAAGTGGGGAAATAGCTTACTGGATTTTGTCCAAACTTAGTGCATGTTACATGTACGGCTCATGCATTGCAACGAGTGGCAGAGAATGTTAGACATGAATTCCCAGAAGTAAATACATTGGTGTCAGCAACAAAGAAGTATTTCTTAAAATGTCCTTATCTTGTATAACGCTAACAAGGGGCAGCTACCTCTGCCTCCAGAGCCAGTGATAACAAGGTGGGTAACATGGATCGAAGCTATAATTTTCTACAGTAAGCACTTCGAACTGTGAAGTCAGTAATTGAGAAGTTATCTTCTGATCCTGCAGTGTGCGTGAGTGAATCCTTGTTAGATTCAACAGTTCTAAGTGCTCAGTTCAGTTTCATACATCACAAGTCAACTTCAGCTGACTTCCCAACAGTATCAAGAAACTTCAGGTATGCCTCTCCAAGATGCTGTGGAAATCATGGAAGATGCAGTTCAAAATGTCAATGTTGTACCAGGCGAAGTGGGAGATGTAGTTTTCACTAACCTGCAGTCTGTGCTAAACAACAAGCCTGGATATCCAACTCTTGTTACTCTTTCTCGCATATTTAATGGCGAAAGGTTTGAACCCCCTGAAAATATTATTCCTAGTACAATCCATATCTATAAATATGCACCCTTGACTTCTTGCGAAGTTGAGCGATATTTTTCAATTTACAAATACATATTGTCAGACAGAACACTGTGCATAACAAAGAACATTTGGAAAAGTATTTTATAATTAATTGTGGACACCGATCCAATGTGGCTTAAATGCTTGAAGGGTTGATACATGTACTTCAGTACTGTACATTGTAGCAGAAGTTAATTGATTAATGGTTAACAAAGATATTTGACCATGTAGACTTATTTTTCATAGCAAAGAAATAACATTTTGGATTTTACATATAATTGCTTTATTACATAAAATCCGGGCCTTACTTATTACATTATAAGGCAAAAATGGGTAGTATGAGGTTAAGGCTCCCACTACTCTAGACAATGGGCATTAGATGTCAGCCGGTTTGATTTAGGCGAGTCCTGACATCCGGTCTCCGATAAGGCAAGAATATACCAATCTGCAATCATCACTCCGTCTGCTGTCGTAGAGCAGTCAATAGAGCACCTCTATTTCATTTAATAATCAATTATTAATTATTGTTAACATGTGAATTTAATTCGTATAATTGAATTTTTTTAATGTTTGTATGTTTATATTATTTAAATAATTTTCCAAGTCATGAGCAGAAAAGTAACTGTTTAATCTCCAATGAATTTTGGAGATTGACAGATGTTCGACTGTAACAAAATATACACATATACTTCTTAACAGTCGCCTCTTCCAATGTATCAAAATAACAAACTGACAATGTTATCAAATCTATGCATGTTCTACATATAACCTATGAATAAAACTAATTAAAATCCCAGATATAAAGAGGTCTTTATTTGTTAATGAAAGATGTAGGCCTATATTTTACATATTGTAGATAACGACTTCATCAGTTAACTCCATAATGTTAATAGAGAGATAAGCTGTGACCGTGAGTGCTACTTTTTTGCTCACAATTTGGTAAATTATTTCAATAATATCCATCCATAGTAACTCTGCCCGAGGGCAGGTCTTTCACTGCAATCATAGCATTTTCATGCTATGCTTTGCAGATTTACTAGGTAATTATAGGTGTGACAGCTTCCCGTTGCTTTCCATACCGGTTAAGGATGTTCATAATGATAAGGATGATGATGATGGCCGGATGATTTTAGGGGACCGTTGGGCCCTAAGCTTCCTGACATTTATCTTGCAGGTGCGAAAAAAAACCTCACCCAGGAAACTGTCCGTACCGGGGATCGAACCCGGGCCCACTGCGTGACAAGGCAGCACGCTACTTCGAGACCACAGCGGTGAACTGCAATAATAAAATAAGATAAAAACTTACTATATGTAGGGTATCTTTTGGCAGGTTCCGTTGTCCTCAACCGCGTTAAAATATTATATTTAAAATGTTATCTCGAGGTATTTCGGAAGTCAACTTCCATCATCAGCAGGATGAGTATCTGCTACTGGTTGTTGTTCAAGACGTAGTAAACTCGAGGTGTTTTTAGTAGCAACTTTAGTTGCAAAGAAGTCAGTTGCTGCTAAAGACACCTCGAATCTACAACGTCTTAAACAACAACAATCTGTAGCAGATACTCATCCTGCTGATGTTGAAAGTTGACTTCCGAAAGGCCTCCTGGTAACATTTTAAATATAATATTTTAACACAGTTGAGGACGACGGCGCCTGCCAAAAGGTACATGCTTTAAGTTATTTATTACCATTCACATCAACGGAATTTGATATGAATTTTATTAGTATTGACTAAGTAATATAAACACACAAAAAGAAAAAGAAATATTAATATCATTTTACAATTAACGCACATGGCAACAATAATTGCTAATACTCGTATTAATAACTGATTATAAAAAAATAGTTAGAATCGAATCCAAGCCTTCGTGTTCCCAGCTAAATGCTCTACTAACTACTCCACTAAAGAAGAGTGGCGTAGTAAAAGCAGAATAGTATTTGCTAGTCTTAATCGAGATCGGACGTCAGGTCTTGTCCTAACCAAATCGTAATTAATGAAATACTCGAAAATTATGAATTGTTGCCCTATGTTTAGATATGGTATCATTACTAGGGCTTGTTTTCTTTTATTTGATACCAATTCGTTAGAATCCACTCGTCGTTTTTAAGAGCTTTCTCTTGTGAGTCGACCCCAGTTAATGGTATAGAACGAAGGTTTAGGCCAGTTCAAAAATTCTGATCACATGGGGGCTCGAACCCCGACCTTCCGACTTGTAACGTATTGTCTGAACCGACTACGTTACAGCGTGCCCCCATTTCATTATAAGACTAAAAAACGAATTATTTAATGTTACAAAATATATTTTTAATAGTTACGGTACATATTGCATGTTGTTTTTCTGAGGCCTGAATGTACTACAGTTTTGCAATATAAACCCAAAGGACATTGTCGACCAGGAAGACCTCTTTAAAGACTGCTCGATGGGGCCGAAACAGATCTACAAAGGTCTAATTCGTGACGGATGATGATTGCATATTGTTAATTGGCATTTCTGATCTGTACTGACTGGGTCAGCTTCGTTTGTTTCGTGGTTACAATCAAGATATCAAATGGCTGATTCCGCTTTCGTAACTGAACTTTTGCAAATATTTTTGTTAGCACATTAGATACATTAGTTTTATTCGTATTTCATCTTGATATAATGTTAATAACTTCAACATTACATTCAATGCTATGACATTATTACTGACCTGCGAAATTGTGGTAAAGAAGTTGTCCTCCAGTGGCTACCCTCCCACTGTCGGATTCCCGGTAATGAAAACAGCCCATCTCCTCGCCAAAAAAGGATCTCGCATTGAACAATTGCCTAGATCTAAACCAACACCTTACTCCGCAGTGAAACGCCACATAAAGTTAAAATTCAAAATTATGAATGACAATAGACTTCAAACAGTGGCCAGAAACAAAAATGGGAATGCCTAATAAAACATGTTGATATACCGAACGTACTAAGAAAAACAGAGGTAGCACATTTTAAGATGACAACGGGCCACGACTGTCTGGCAAAACACCTTCACTAACTCAATGTTCTGCCTTCACCGAAATGCATTTTATGCAATCACCCTGATGAAGAAATGGACGAAGGTCGTCTGAACAACTGTATCACTGTCAAACATGAAGATTCCAAGACCTCAAGGTATTGGAGAGCAAGACTGCTAATGACTTCAGTGTTGGATGCAGCACATTAGACAACACAGAAACATTACATTCAAGCCCGTTCATTCTGAACATTTTTCAAGATTTACTCTTTTTATCTGTTTTGAATAGTTAAGGTAGGTATTTTTATCTATTTATTAAAATAATGAAATTAGAAACAATATAAAATGAAATAGTACACTATAGTAGTAGTAGGACTTTATTAGACAAAAAGTAAGATATTTACAATATTATTTACAAATATGGGTCGCACGGGCAGTAAGCCGTACGTGCTGTTGACAGTCCGTTACAATAAGTAATAATTGGTACTAGTGTAAAGAAAAATAAACAAATACAGCAATAACATTACAATTAAATAAAGAAAACACAATAAAACTATTACCATTAAATAATAACACAATAGCATTATTCACTAAAATCATTAACATTACAATTACATAAAGAAAACACAATAATATTACAATTAAGTAATAACACAATAGCAATAACATTACAATTACATAAAGAAAACACAATAATAATATTAAAATTAAATAATAACACAATAGCATTATACACTAAATAAACATTAACATTACAATTACATAAAGAAAACACATTAATATTACAATTAAATAATAACACAACAGCATTATACACTAATTAATTTATATATAATTAGTACACTATAAAGGATTGAGACTATTTTACGAATTGGTTTCAAAATTCTACTTCAGTCATGCTTTGTCGTGAACATTTCAACATATCCGATAACTTCACTTCAATTTTTTCTAACATAAATAACTATATTATATACACCCTGAATACGCTATCATATGATAAATTTCAATATTTCACAGATAAAGCGACAGAAATTACAATATATATTCAATCTAATTCCTTTTTCATATCTAGTGACGCACATTTTATTATAACTTTTATAATGTTGCCGGATTGTATTATACTTACTCACTGGCACTATCGAACCCGTAGGTTCATGGCCGCACGGACATAAGCTCTCCATACATCCCTATCCTGAGCTAATGCTTTCCAATCATTCCCTGTATAATCTACTTCCCTCAAATCATAGTTAATGTTGTTCTCCCACCTCATTCTTGGTCTACCAACTGGGCGTTTTCCTTCTGGCTTTCCTACAAGAAGTTTCCATGCACGTCTTTCATTCCCCATACGCGCAACATGTCCTGCCCATCGCAGTCTACGGGACTTAACTGTTCTTATTATATCTGGCCTCCTATAAAGACCATGTAGTTCATTGTTATGTAGTCTTCTCCATTCACCTGTCTGTTCATCTCTCTTTGGTCCAAAAATTTTCCTAAGAACTTTATTCTCAAATACTCGTAATCTCCTTTCCTCCCTTAAAGTAAGAGTCCATGTTTCGCACCCATATAATATAACTGGTAGAATAATAGTTTTATATATTTTCAGCTTAACATTTTTTGAAAGGAGTTGGGACATCAAAAGTCTCTGCAATGCATAATAGCATGCATTTCCAGAATTGAGCCTATGTATAATTTCTTTGTGCATCTCATTCCTATTTGTGATTATTGTTCCTAGGTATTTGAATTCAGCCACTTCCTCAAAATTTCCCTCATTTGTCATTAACTGTCCATTTCCATTATATAATGTATTTCTACGTGTGACCATATATTTAGTTTTATTAATATTTACTTCCAGTCCTAATTTCTTAGTGTTATTCAATAGTGTGTGCGTGTTGTCCTTTAGTATATCCTCGCTATCGGCCAGTAGTACTACATCATCAGCATAAACTAACAGCTTATTAATACCATTGAGTTGTAAGCCTTCCTCATTCTCTAAAGATTTAATGGCATGCTCTAGTACAAAATTAAATAGTAGAGGAGATAGTGCATCTCCTTGCTTCAACCCATTCTGGATTTCAAAAGTGTCTGAAAACTGTTTGCCTACACGCACCCTACTCTTTGTGCCATTTAGACACATTCGTATCAGCCTAACTAACTTTTTAGGAATTCCGAACTCCAGCAGGATACTATATAACTTCTCCCTCTTAATTGAATCATATGCTTTTTTGAAGTCTACATATAGTTGATGTACAGTACCATTATATTTCCATTTCTTTTCTAAAATCTGTCTTATACTAAAAATCTGATCTGTTGTAGACCTGTTTCTTCTAAATGAACATGTGGTGATCTCCTAGAATTCTAGAATGTCATCAATATAGGGAGGTGAGTCTGCTTACTAATATATTTGTTAGCATTTTGTACGAAGTTGAAAGTAATGAGATGCCCCTGTAGTTGTTGCAATCTCCTTTCTTATAAATTGGTATGATAATTGATTCTTTCCATTCATCTGGAAGAGCTTCTTTTTCCCAAATCATACTAAGCAAAAAGCGTATCTTGTCCATCAATTTTTCTCCCCCTGATTTTATCAGTTCTCCTGGGATCTCATCTGAACCTGATGCTTTATACATCTTCAATTTTTCAATCGCCATTTCAACCTCTAATGCACTTGGTTCTGCGACTAGCATTTCTGCTGTCTGTAGCTTATCCTCCTCAATGTCCTGTTCTGTATGTACATTTAATAGCTGATTAAAGTAACTTTTCCATCTATTTAATATACTCCTAGAATCTGCAATCATATCCCCATTTTCATTCCGAATTATGTTTGTTCTAGCCTGAAACCCTTTCTTCTCTATACTAATTCCCTGATATAATTCTCTAATGTTCCTATTTTTTGCGTTAATTTCAAGATCATTAATCTTCTCTCTCAAATATTCCCTCTTTTTTACTCCTTAGTAGTAACTTGGTGGTTTCCCGTCTAATACTACCCAATTGCTCTAAATTTACCTCATTTGGCTCGTGTAACCATTTCACTTTTGCTAGCTTTCTTTTCTTTACAATGTCGGCACATTCCTCATCAAACCATTTCTTGTTTTGCCTCTTTTTTAAACAACCAATGCTTTCTGATGCTGACAATTTAATAGTATCTCTTATAGCCTCCCATTCTTTATTTATATCAGTTTCTTCTTAATTTGCCACATTGTCATCTGAAGATTCCACTACTTCAAATCTATTAGCAATTTTGATTTGGTATTCTTGCCGCATTTCATCATTTTTCAAGTTTTTTAATTCAAATTTTACTGAATCATCTTTAGCGTTTGTTCCTCTCATAAGCGATAGCCGTTGTCTGATTTTCACTCTGACCAGATGATGATCCGAATTGCAGTCTGTCCCTCTAACTGATCTAACATCAATGATGCTACTGTGCCAGCGTTTATCCACTAATACATGATCTATCTGGTTCCGAGTTTCTCCATCTGGGGACGTCCAGGTGTATTTATGAATATCCTTATGCTGAAATGTTGTGCTCTTAACAATGAGATTCTTCGATGTGGCAAATGTGACTAATCTAACCCCATTGTCGTTACTCTCTTCATGAAGACTGAATTTGCCTATTGTTGGTTTGAATATATCTTCCCGCCCCACTTTTGCATTAAAATCTCCTAAGACAATTTTAATATGATATCGTGAAAGGCTATCAAATAAGCATTCTAATTCTTCATAGAACTCATCCTTGATCTTGTCATCTTTATCTTCTGTGGGGGCATGTACATTTACAATTATAAAATCATGTTGTTTACCCTTTAGAATTATATATGATATCCTATCACTAACAAACTTAATATCTCGGATAGCGGATAGGATCCTCCTTCTGACTAAAAAACCCGTTCCAAATGCAGGTCTTTCTGCACCCCCATAGTATAATGCAAAGCTTCCTGATTCCTGACTACCTTCTCCTGGCCATCTAACTTCCTGTAAAGCGACTATATCCAAGGGCGATTTATCTAATTCCCGCGTTAATATCTCTAGTGCCCCACTATTGTATAAAGTCCTAACATTCCATGTTCCTAGGAACATGTCCCTGTGTTTGAGCCTTTGGCATGGGTTCCCTGAAGTAGTCCCCGCCCGGAGAACCGAATGGGGGACTATTTGACCTCCGGAAAATTTTACCCCAGTAGAACCCATGTCCGCATTTCTTGACGGTTGTATTTTTACGGTGAAAGATCGTCACTCTTTCGACCAAGGTACTTATTTCGTCTGGCTTATCACCTTCGACCAGTCCGGCATGGGTAACCCTATCGGCAGCAATGCTACCGCCGGCATAGCTCTCAGGATCATTTAAGCACACAAGCCACTCCACCACGACAAGGTAAAGATACCATGGAGGGCCGGATTGTATTATAATAACTTTAATTGTATCTACAATTCTCTCAAAAAATGATGGAAGATCTAGAAAAGTCATCTCCGTTAAATCATATGCCAGTTTAAATTGTAAGTTAATAATTCTATAACATTTTCAAAGTAGAGAAAAGCGTAACAGTTCATTGAAAATAGCATGGCGTTATTCGTGTCTGGAAGTATATTTTTTGTTTATTTTGTTTTACTATATATTAAGAATAGTTACGTCTCGTAGACTACGATGGGCAGGACATGTGGCACGAATGAGGAACGAAATAGGGGCATGGAGCTTCTTGTAGGAAAAACAGGGAAAACGCCCAATTGATAGACCATAAATGAGGTGGGAGAATATCATTGACCAAGATTTGAGGATAGTAGATTACACAGGGGATGGCTGGAAAACATTAGCTCAGGACAGTGATGTGTGGAGAGATTATCCCCTCGCGGCCACGATCCTATGTGTTCTACAGTGCTAGTGAGTTAGTTAGTTATTCTGTTATACTTCCAAACAATTTGAAACTTAACTACAAATTGTGAGGGAATTGTCAATTTGTTTCACCCCTGTGTGCGGAATCTGAGGTAGTATAACCCAGGTGTTGTATCTTGAGATAGCTTGAATCAAGTGACCCATAAAACAGTATCACTGCTCACTTTCGATTTGCTTGAACGTGAACATCTCTCCTACCCTTGCAAACCTTTAAAATGCTGCAGCAATATAATACAGACTGTCTTGAAAACTTTGCAACTATTTACAGATCGTCCGGGCAGTCATTTACCTCATCATTTTGTTATCATAAGTAATGCCATGAGTGATTTCCAAATTATCGATAAATTCACGACTCACGAAGTGAGGAGTGAATTTATCTAGAGAATTTGTAAATCAAGAATAGCATTTGTTAGGACTATTTAACGAATAAAAATTAAGCTGTTTCCTCACAAATCATTGTTTAAATATAGTTATTTGAAAATATTTATATATTTAATGTAAACGGCGATGTTTGAAAACAAATCAGAAACAATTGGTACGCTTCATTTGTTCATCACTGCAACCAGATCATATTATTTATTGCCAAAGGAACGCAATATTGTAAGAATGCACTCTAGTGGAGAAAAAATGAAACACATCAAACTATATTACCGGTAATTCATTTCTGATGTCCTATGATGCATATATGCCAATTATATTTTTCTGGATTATTACCTGGGAAAAATACATTTAAGAAAGTGCAAACAGTGGTTTTTTTTTGTGGCATAATCATTGCTACAAATGTTTTTATAATTAACTCCCGCATGCGCTATGTGTTGACATTCTTGCACTATATATACAATCTGGTAGCCGTATTTCTTACAGAGTCAGTTATTGCAAAATAATGCTATGACCTATTCAGAATGCTAAAAAGGAGGTGCTTTCTTTATTATAATAAACTTTAGTTGGTAAATTCTAGGCGAAACACGACTGTGATTGGTTGTAAATCGAAAATCACTGAAATGTGATTGGTCATTGACTCCCATTTGGGGCTTGAGTTAAATAGTCTTGGGGTAATGTCCTCAACTGTTATCTATTAGGAGCATAAGTAGAGTGTATGGGAATAACGATATTGAACGACTTATCCAGTGGGATTTTAAATTTATTCTATTTGCAATAGATTAAGTAAAAATCATACATTATTTTGTTATAATGCGAAACTGTTTCACGAATGGTATTCTATGCGTGGTTTATTTTGCTCGAATACAATCCATATTTCATATACATATAATAGGGTGTGGAACGTGATATGAATGTCTCCCTCAATGCCATTTTTAATCTGTTAATGATAGATTATTATTAAACTTGCGTCTTAAATTCTATTGATTGTTGTCCGAAACTTTTCAACGATTCAATTATTTTTCCTATTTATTACATTTCGTAAAATGGTGATAAATATAATTTGCACTCACATAAATATAAAATAAAAAAATTATTACATTAAATGATTGACAGAAACTAAAATATGTAACACAATTTAAGTTTTTAATCATAGTAGAAATCATATTCTGAAGATGTAATAGTATATTAAGATGCGAGGTTGGGAAGTGGTTTTTACAGAAGCGAGAAAAGTGTTTAAAAACCAAGCGGTAGGAGGTTTTTAATTTCCGAGATTCTGTAAAACACTTCACAAACGTGCGTTGTACATTATTTTTTGCGCGATGGTGTTTTCAAAATAATATATAACAGTAAAATAATATATTTGTTGAAAATATTTGTCTTCATTATAAACAACTGACTAATGTTAACGGTGTGGGAAATGTTTATTAGTTGAAACTACAGCAGGCCGTGGCACCAATCAGTGATAAAATGGCTGTAAGTACATATTTATTGCTTTATATTGTTTCAAATAAAGTTCAGTTAATTTAAAATGCGGTGATTTGTTTCGTGTAATGTATAATAACGCTACCTTTTGGAAATAGTTTTTATATACATTGTACAGAGTATACATAGAGGGCAGTGGTTTTACTTCCCACACGTGGTTTGTAATATGTAATATTACAATATAGTTTAGGTTACAGTATGGGTATTTAGGTTGGCAACCCCGAAATGTAGCAAGTTGAACTTTGAATCATGGTCGCCATTGCAGTAAATACAACAAAACGCACTATTGATCAAAAAATAAATTATTAAATTCCCAGACATCCTATTTTCCACTTCATTTATTTTTTTAGAAAATAATCTAAAATTACTGCAAATGAATATCCATAGAGGGTCCGCCGTTGTGTCTTGTGGTAGCGTCGCTGCCTCACATGCAGCGGACCCGGGTTCTATCCCCTGACGGGAAAACTTTCCTCGGTGGTGGTTCTTTCGGTGTTTTCCTCACTTGTCATGTTTAGTATGATTGTGTGTGTGTGTGTGTGTGTGTGTGTGTGTTTGTGAATGGTGTGTTTCTCGGAGGAGGCCCTGGCACTGAGCTGATCACACATTCGGAAGACCTTCCATGTCACTGGGTGATCAAAAATGTACGTTTGCGCTAGGTATTCCATTAGGATATTACTATAGTCATTATTTTTAGAACCGTTTCGTGTTCACAGGTATCGGTTAGTAGCGTGGAAAGAATTGTATATCGTAAACCATTCTTGAGTACTATTAATCCTTGCAAGAAGAAGAAGATATAAAATTTGTATACTTAATTGTTTTCATGTTTGATAATTTAACGTAACTTGAATATTGTATGTCGAATTGTAAACTGTTAAATAACTATCAGAATTAATAAGATTATATTATTATTATTATTATTATTATTATTATTATTATTATTATTATTATTATTATTATCTATTCCTTCTATTTTCTTCTTTGTTTCTGTCAGTATGTTGATGTCCTGCTCCAACTCCTCCATCTGCTTAAGAACCTGCTTAGAGCAGGTCGCTCCACAACCGACAATTTATTTTGCATTACTCAGGTAATAAAAAAGAAAATGCAATAAGGACAACCTTTGCACCTACTATTTGCAGATCTTGAGAAAGCATATGACAATGTCCCTATACAGAAATTATGGATTGCTTTAAGACGTATGGGAATTAATACTATAATAATTAAAACTATACAAAATGTATATGACAATTGCATATCTGAAATTAAAATTTGCAGTAAATTGTCACGTGGTTTTATGATAAATAAAGGTCTACGTCAAGGTTGTTGTCTATCACCGACTCTGTTTAAAATATATGTACATGAAATATTAAAGAATTGGAGGAGAAAATGTTCAGGCATAGGAATTCCTATTTCAAACAATACAACTTTATACAACTTATATTTTGCAGATAATCAATTGTTAATTGCGCAAAATTATGAAGATTTAGAATATATGACTAGAAAATGAATAGAAGAATATTAAAAATGGGGATTAACTTTAAACATGAAGAAAACAAAAATTTTATCAATTGGTGAACCAGAATAAAATTTAATTTTGGAGACTGGAGAAACAATAAAATCTTGTAGTGAGATCACATGTTAAGGAATGAAAAAAAAAAATGGAAGTTATGAAGAGGAAATAAGAAATATAAATAATAAAGGAAAATTTGCAATTGCTTGCCACAATGGAATATTGTGGGATAAAAATATAAGTAATAAAAAATAAAATGAATATATATCATACAATTGTTAAAAGTATCATTACTTATGGAGCAGAACTTTGGCAATTAACAACAAAAACAAATAAGTATATTTTGGCAACGTAAATGGATTTTATACGAAAGAGAGCAAGAATTTCAAGAAGAGAAAAAATTAGGCACTCAGTTATAAGGGACAAAATAATATTAAAGATCCTATCTTAGATTATATTAAAACTCATTAATTAAGATGGTATGAACATGTCCAGCGAATGGAAGAGGATCGGCTACCAAAATTTGTTCTGGAATGGAAACGTGAGGCAAGACAAGGCAGAGGAAGACATAAAACTTCCTGGAGTCAGGGAATATATTTATACAACCAGGAGATTTGATGGACTGGCAAAACTGGCTATTGGGAATCGGACGATGTGAAGGACATTAATCAACCGATGATCTATCTTCTTTTTGCTTCATCTTCTTGCTGCTGCTGCCACCACCACCACCAGCACCACTATTATTATTAGTATTATTATTAATATTGATATTAGTATTAGATTCTAATGTTCCCTAATATGAGATTATACTCTTCCAGAGGAAGGTAAATAAAATTCATACTTTTTGTAAAAGCCATAACAAAAAAATGACTGAACTGCAGTTACGGTTTCCCTTGATTTTTTAGTTTATTGTTGTAAATTATAGCTATTCTTCTATATTTACTATTAAATATTTTAAACTTTTTCAAACAATTTTTATAACATTATTTGATAATAATATTTAAGTATTTATTTAAATACGCAAATCACAACATTATAAAACTGTTAGACAATATTGTGATGATGACTGCTATTTTCTCCACAGAGTACATTACTTAATCTATGATTTTTCGATCGCTGGTTTGAGTTATCGCTGGTTGGATCGGTGTTGGGGAGTAATAAGTAAGTGTACACCCATTTTTAATAAACGTTTGGTATTTTTTATATTATTAATACATTTGTTTAACATAGATTTGGGAATTTATTCAGAGATTGGTCATTTAAATTTCAGAGCGATAATCGATATGTGGTTCGATGGTGGGTTATCGCAGGCTCTATAAACTCTGGCGCATGCGCACTTTTATTCTATAGGATTCTGAAAATATATCAGGTAATCTAAAGTGCTGTTTTTTTTTTAAAATAACATAAAAAAAACCAGTGTTTAACTTATTTCTAAGTACAATTTGTAAAAAGGATTTATAAAGGCATTTTTGAAAAGTAATGCAAAAGTGAAATAAAAATAAAATATATTCTTATTTCTAAAACATATGATACACAAACAAGCTAATAAATATATTGGATTTATAGCTCAAAATTTAGTAGGTGGTTGAATACAGTAAATTACTTGTGAATATTTTCAGATAGAAGGTCTTGAGCTGAAGCTCTTGAACAGGACGTGTTCCAGAAATCAAGTCTTTGCTTCGTATGTTATGAATAAAAATTTAACAGATGGTAGAAGATTGTATTTTGACGAAGAAATTACACATTTCAGCAGCCATAGAATTTTAAAATTACGAGAGGCAGGATCATACTTAATAAACACTGTAGGAATTTAGGTACTATAAGACTATATGCGGGATAAATCATTGGAAAAACTAAACTGTGAGTTCAAAAAGAATTTACTCACGTGTCTAATAACCATTGTAGACGATGCGGGTGTATTTACTGTTACCTCAATGACCTCCAAATAGCATTTAATGAACAAAGTGATGGGTCCAACGCCATCTATACCCATGTAGGTATGTTGTTTGATTAGCATGCTGAACTGTAAGTTTTTTTTCTGGCATTAGCAACCCAATCTTCAGTAAGTTCAAAATATCGTGGCAACTGACCATTGCTTTCCAATCTAAAATACAATACTCTACCATTATATAAGTTTGATACTAAAATTTGCAAGCTCTCTTTCTATCTATCTATCTATCTATCTATCTCTCTCTCTCTCTCTTTCTCTTTATATATATATATATATATATATATATATATATATATATATATATCTCCATCCATACATAGTAATTCTGCCCGAGGGTTGGTCTTTCACTGCAATCATATCATTTTCATGCTATGTTTTGCAGTACAGGTGAGGAAAAACCCCGAAAAAACCTCACCCAGGAGCCTGTCCCGACCGTGAACCGAACCCGAACCCGCTGCGTGACAAGGCAGCACGTTACCTCGAGATCAGAGCGGTGGACATATATATATATATATATATATATATAATGTGGTGCAGAAATAATATGTTTATTATTTTACTTAAATATTTTTTTTTATTATTCTATATACATATTCAAGTTTTAATCGATAATTCTTGTGACTTTTTAAAATGCTACAATAAGATAAAGGCCAAGGATACGTACTAATCAATCAAATGTTTCTAAAATAATATTAAAATACATATTTTAAACTCTTAAAATCACAATCACAGGTATCGAAGATATATATTTGGTTTCCTCATAAGTAATGTCGGTTTGTAATGTAATTTTGTGTATCTGGTAGAATTTTGAAGGTGTCATTCACGGGATGTTTGTTCCAAATGGGCGTGCAGTCGATGAGGACCTTTATTCTTATTATTATGAAATTTTTATTGTCGTGGGTTAAAACCCGCCCGGCACTCATAACCATGACGAAATTTGAGGACCTGGGTGAAATCGAACTGCTACTTCATCCAGCATATAGTCCTAACCTTGCTCTTTCAGATTGCCTTCTGTTTTGATCCAGCGCCCATTTCTTGCGAGAAATTTCGAAAACATTGAAGCTGCGGAAGTGGATCTCAACGAATTCTTCGCATCAAAAACCAGAGTAAAGGACTTTAGTGAGATAATATACCTCGCCGAAAGATGGCTCAATATCATACGTAGAATCTGATGGTCTCTACTTTGAGGAGTATTTAAATTCCTTGTCAGAAAACTTTCAAAATAAAACTTTGTTTAAAATACATTACTTTAGAGATAGTCTCTATTTATTCCGGAAGTCTCTTAATTGTTACATACTTTGATTAAAAACGTTAATTACAAATAAATATTATAAAAGTATAAATTACAATATCGTAATATATAGCCTAAATTGCCCGAATGAGGAATGAAGGAGGGCCATGGAAACTCACTGTAGGAAAACAGAGGGAAAGCGCTCAGTAGACAAGCCAAGAATGAGGTGGGAGAATAACATTAACCATGAATTGAGGGAAGTGGATTATACATGAGATGATTGGAAAATATTAGCTGATGATAGGGATTTATGTAGAGATTATGTCCACGCGGCCATGAACGTACGGGTTAGTTAGCGCCAGCGATACATATCCTAACTAATCTCACTCATAATTCACTGGGTACCTAGGGTGTACCTAATACTACTTGAGTAGTTTTGTGATAACTTTTTTATTTGACTGATTATCATTAATATTTATGGGATTTGTATTTTTTATTTCTTCTTTAGTTATTCTTTATAGAGATGATTATATGCATGGAGACTTGAATATTAATCGGTTTATTTTTCTTGTCCTTTTATTTGTTATATCTATAATATTTTTTATTATTAGCCCAAATATAATTAGAATTTTAATCATCGAGAAGATGTAGAGAAGGCTTTACGCTCTAAACTTCATCATATAAAATAAATTTACAATAATAATTTATTATTAATGTTCTTGTTGTTATTCTTCTTCTTGTTGTTATGATTATGATGATGGTTATTATTATTACTATAATTACTACTACTACTACTACTACGACTACTATTATTATTATTACTACTATTATTATTATTATTACTATTATTATTTTTATTATATTATTATTACTACTACTATTATTATTACTATTATTATTATTACTACTATTATTATTACTACTACTACTACTATTATTATTATTACTATTATTATTATTATTATTATTATTATTATTACTATTATTATTATTACTGCTACTACTACTACTACTATTATTATTATTATTACTATTATTATTGAAATCAATACACCTATTATATTACCCTCAGGGGTCCTCATCTAGGGGATATGTGGATGGCGACCACAAGGTGCCCAAGCTGAGCAAAACATTTCTTCCGCTTACTTGTGTTTTGCACTCTTTTAACTTTACTATCTAACCTCTCTTGGTTAACTCTTGTTCTTTTCGACCCCGACGCTATTAGGGCATCCGAGGGCTAGGGAGTCTTTCCTTTCTTCCATTTCTTCTTTCCTTTATTTTCTTTTCTTCTCCAGAAAAGCCTGACCAGAGGCTATAAGATGGCAGCCCCATCACTGGTCTTGCCTTCCTTTGGCCAGAACCAATCGAAGGGACTATTATTATGCTTTCAAGTCTCATACGAGAATTTCCCGGGGAGGGAAAATTTTCTATAGGATCGTAACAGGCCTTGGCCTAATACTTGGAAGGAAGAAGAAGAAGACTATTATTATTATATTATTACTATTATTATTACTATTATTATTATCATCATCATCATTATCATTATTATCATTATTATTATTATTATTATTATTATTATTATTATTATCATTATTATTATTATTATTATTATTATTATTATTATTATTATTATTATTATTATTATTATTATTATTATTATTATATAAAATATTGGAACCCCTGGTTATAGATGATTCGTGAAATGATTATAAAGAGACTTGTAGATGCGGGCAGACATATCTTAAGCTGTCAGCAACATCTGCGGCAACATCAGCAAGCAGAGTTTCGACATGCTTGGAGTTTGTATTAATTAGTAATATAAAGTTATAGGTAATAAACTTGGAATTCACAGGACAAGGCAAGAATATCATGTGAACTCTGTTTTCTTTAATATGGGGAAACTTCGAGTAATCATCATCATCATCGTCCTTTCAAGTATTAGGCCCAGTGGCCCGTTACGAGTAATTGGACCCCTATTTTGAATTTGTTACTTTTTCTTCTTTTAATTAAGGGAAATGAATTTGTTTAATTATAGTGATTATATTATTAGTGTTATAACTATGAAATAGCATTGTTATTTTATTTAAATTAGGAAACATCTTCATAATTTATAAACTGTTTTACACACTACAAGGAAGGTCCATTTTAACCTCCAGATTCCGGCAAAATCGACCCCAGAGTCTATCCTAGCCTGTAGGCTATTTTAAGTATATTTACTCTATTAATTTGTGCACAAATTAATCCTAAAGTATTTAGGGCTGATCGTAATTAAAAAGCGTTGATATTTATTTAATGTTTTGAAAAATTGTCGATTATAACATTCACACGTCATTCATCTGCAGACAGCGACTCTGTTTGTGTTTAGGTAAAATTACAAGGATATTAAATAAAATTAATTAAGTGTATGTATTTTACATATAGCACCCTTGTTGATAAAATATACGTATTCCTGTAAAGTGGACCGAAGTCCACTTTAACAGCCTCGTGGAGGGTCTATATTAACCGAATTCCTTTGTTATCTTTAATTATTTTATACAGCAGCCATGTCACATAATATCAAACCAATCGTAATATATTGAGGAGTTTTTCAACATTTGTAATATTCAATAGCAGAAATTAAGAATTAATATTTTGCTTGAAAAACTTTTAAATGGTCGTTTTCATAAACATCACAAATAAACCCTTCTTTGCACACAGAATAAAAGAAACTGGCCTTGAACACGTCAAAGTTGATGAGGGGAAGAAATTAAAATATTTTTTGTTTCAGGGCAGCACCAATTAAAAAAAATTAACAGGGTCCACTCAAACTGAAAGGTCCACATTACCCGAAGTTCATCTACCTCTAATTGATGCATATTTTTTGAAAATTTATGTAATTTGTATTTTTCAAGATCTTCTCATACTGACTGAATACTATTTTGTTCTAATTCGATTAGAAGCAAATTTGATCTCGAAAATATTTATATAGTTTCTAGAATAATTCTGTCAGTCCTCTCTGTTGATGAATAATGGAGCGGGCATCATTTTGGAACAAATAAATTACTTCCAAATTTAGGATGCTATATTTCCAATCATAAGTTGTTGATTTATGCTGATGATGTAGTATTATTGGCCGATAGCGAGGAGATACTAAAGGCCAACACGCACACACTACTAACACAAAGAAATTGGGACTGGAAGTAAATGTCAATAAAACTAAATATATGGTCGCACATAAAAATACATTATATAATGGAAATGAACAGCTAATGACGAATGAGGGAAATTTTGAGGAAGTAGCCGAATTCAAACACCTAGGAACAATAATAACAAACAGGAATGAGATGCACAAGGAAATTACACAAAGGCTCAATTCTGGAAATGCATGCTATTACACATTACAGAGACTCTTGATGTCCCAACTCCTTCAAAAAACATTAAACTGAAAATATATAAAACTATTATTCTACCAGTTATATTATATGGGTGCGAAACATGGACTCTTACTTTAAGGGAGGAAAGGAGATTACGAGTATTTGAGAATAAAGTTCTTAGGATAATTTATGGACCAAAGAGAGATGAACAGACAGGTGAATGGAGAAGACTGCGTAACAGTGAACTACATTGTCTTTATAGGAAGCCAGATACAACGAGAACAGTTAAGTCTCGTAGACTGCGATGGGCAGGACATGTGGCACGAATGGGGAATGAAAGATGTGCGTGGAACCTTCTTGTAGGGAAACCGGAGGGAAAACGCCCAGTTGGTAGACAAAGAATGAGGTGGGAGAATAACATTAACTATAATTTGAGGGAAGTAGATTACACAGTGGATGATTGGAAAACATCGGCTCAGAATATGGGTATATGGAGAGATTATGTCCGCGCAGCCATGAACCTACGGGTTCGATAGTGCCAGTGAGTTAGTTATATTTCCAATGAAGGAGGGAAAGATGTGAATAATAAAATTGCCGAATGCATGCAAATATTAATACTGTTAGATTCTACTGTAAAACCAAATCTGACAAAAGAATTACTTTCCATTAACTCAGTTTAACATGTCAACTTATGGATACTCTTTTCATATCACACGCTACCCAGGGCACAAAAACATTCTAGGATAAAATTATTCAAATCTCTTACTGTACATTATGAACTCTCATCTTATGGAAGCGAAATTTTAATTTTAAAAATGTGTCAGCGGGATAAGAACTGGTTAAATGAGATATGTACGACAATCTGCAAGATATACACTTCTCCACCATAAGTGATGAGATATCTCAATATACTACAAATGGACAAGAAAACTACGTCATGAATAGATAAATAGTCTGATTGTACCTTTCAGCAGTTACGAAACTTCAAGAAATGCTCCAATACCAACCTCAAAGTGAAGGAGACTTGGACGTCTACAGAAAAGTCTTTTGGATTGATGAGTATTTATTATCTTCTTCTTCTTCTTCCTTTAATGTGATAGACCTAGTGGTCTGTTACCGTCTCAATCCAACGTTTTAAGGGTCTGCCCAAAGATCTCTTGCCTGGTGGCTGGTAATTTAAGATTTGTTCTGCTCATTCTTCGTACGTGAGATTTCCAGTTGTTTCTGTATTTTTGTACAATATTCCATGACTGATTCTGTTTGTAATTCTTTGAGAATCTCAGAATTCCTTTTATGGTCTGTCCTTGAGTAACCCGCAGTACGTCTCAAATTTCATTTCTGCCGCAGTTAGTCTTAGTATTTATTATTATTATTATTATTATTATTATTATTATTATTATTATTATTATTATTATAACAAAGTTAACCTGGAAGGAAAGCATGAGGATAGTAATGCAATCGAGAGGGCTAAGCATTGAATATGCCCAAGATCGTAGGCTTTGGAGGTTTGACACGGGAAGACGGCAGTAGATATAAAAACCCGAATATAGAGAGATATTATTATTGTTATTATTATTATTATTATTACTATTATTATTTCGAAAGTATGATTTAAAAAATTTGCATTTTATGTTGAATCGAATTTTGTTAATAAGCAGTGTCACATTTCTCAATTTACGAGTATATTCCTGCTTAAAGTTCCTGATTATCCATCTGAAAACATTTTTACCGCCTCAAGGTTTAGATGAAGTTCCAATAATTCGGAAAACACTTATCGTAAGCAAACATCTACAGCTAAGTGCCACCATATAATATGATACTAGAGCAAAGAATATCTTCTCAAATTCTCTGTAACCTTCCTGTCTAAACCAGGCAATTTCAGCAATAAGCTCTCTGGAACTCAGTTTGCTCTTCTATTGTATAATTTTGTGACAAATCAATCTGTAAGGGCCAGTTTCATCAACAGAGGTAACTGTATTAAGCCAGTTTTCTCCATATATAATACATAGCTTAAACTGGCGTAATACAGTTACCTCTGTTGCTGAAACCTACCCTAAGATAGCTTCATTTACTCCAATGTTTTCTCAAGCAAATTTAAATACTTCCGCTTATTGCCTTTTAGCTCAAATTAACATAGAAGAAAGGCCAGTAATTGACTATATGGAATAGTTGAGCAACCGTCTACCAGATTCCCTAACCCATATTTATGTTCAACCACATCGGAGTGTACCAAGCAACTGAGTCTGACGTGCGTACTATCACTACGATATAAATGAGAGGACAAAAGGTCAGTCAGTCACGGTACTCTTGTGGAAAAATTATTGATTTGCAAGAAAATGTTAATAATACGTTTTTCGTGCGTTATGCATTGATAACATAGAAAATGTTAATCCATCAATTATTATGTTGTGCACAATAATTATGGTGACTAGCCCATTTTAGGGCGCATTTAAAGTATCTAGAACATTATAATACAAATAATAGTATTACATTTACGATCAAGAATGACCAAAATATGGCTTATCAAAGTAGTTTGCAAAATAAAATAAATGTATACAGCCAAATAGTTAAACAACAATTTACTTTAATTTTCTTAATGTTCTGGGAATATGGCATGTTCTACTACTAATTTCAGATTAAAACTTATACATATCTGAAAAATTCTCATGTATAATCGGATTTGTTCTTGAGCTTTAAATTTGGATGTCTTTATTTAAGTCAAAATATAGTTTGGAGAGTTCCAATTTTGTTTCTTCTTCAATAGTTATCAAGTAACAAATTATTTAGATTTTTACAAATAAAGATGAGGGATATGATTCGGAATTTTTACCTCGACATTACATTTTCAGAAAACCACTCCCTCACACACACACACATACATACATAATATATATATATATAGAGAGAGAGAGAGAGAGAGAGAGAGAGAGAGAGAGAGAGAGAGAGAGGACCTTAAATATTGGAGTCTAAATGTTCTGCAATTTTAATTTTAAAAATTACTCCGTTTTTAATATCTAATATTATTAGCCAGATATATGGGAATTTGATAATATATATATATATATATATATATATATATTTGTGACATGAAAAGAAAAACGCCTGAACCGGGATGAACCCAGGACCTCTAACTTGGTTCGTTAGTGCGCTATGAGTTACGCTATCCAGGCATCCTAGCACACACACTTATATTTCCTGTGTGTGTGTGTGTGTGTGTGTGTGTGTGTGTATAGCTACAGTTAGTAACAATCTTGTTCATACAGCTTATATTTTTGTCAATTTTAGGCCTATTTTTGTTTTTAAAATCTATACCAGGTCGCATAATAGTATTAGCTGTATTACGGAAATGTATGACAATTAATTTTATATTATAGCATATTTATATTAATTTAGAAAACCAATTATTACTTTAGTATAGCAACATCGATGGAACTGGAATGCAACAGTCTTGTTCATACACTCAAATAATGATGTCTCTATACTTTGTGTGTTTGTAAACAAATGTTGCGCTACCTACTCAAGTGAACGAGTAGAGAGTGTTGTTTCATAGCATTCACGTACTTTCTTCACTTGTGTAAAAAATAGATAAGAGAATGCAGTTAAGCTCATACTTAAAGTGAACTATTGTCAACCTTGTTTTAAGAGGTAAATCACTGAGCGAAATAAGCAATATAGAGGGAAAATCACATGCAACTGTACAGTACATAGTTAACAAGTTCAAGTATGAAGATATCATAGAAAATTTTCAGCGTAAAGGTAGAGAAAAAAATAATAAACGAAAGAGAAGAACGTTTTATACTCAGACATGTTAGAACACATCCTCGGATTAGTGTCCGGGAACATAGGCCCATGGTGGAAAAAGTGTCTAGAAAGCAAATGAGCAATAGCACTGTTCGATGTGTGCTGTGGTCGCATAATTATCATGACCCCAGACCGCGGAAAAGGCCGTATGTAAGAGAACAAACTTGTGATGCAAGATTACTCCTTGCAAAAGAGCATGCAAACAAATCACAGGAGTTTTGGGATCATGTAATTTGGTCCGATGAAAAACTAAATATCTTCGGAACCGATGGTATAATAAGGGTTTGGAGGAAACTCAACACTGCTGATTATCAGGTGAATACCCTTTCGACTGTGAAACACGGAGGAGGTTCAGTTATGATATGGGTCTGTATGTCTTCCAGCGGGGTTGGAATCCTGCACTTCATTGACGGAATAATGGATAAGTGGTAATACAATAGGATAAAGAAGGAAAATGTAAAACGAAATGTCATACGAATGGGACAGGACAGAAGTACATGTTCCAACAAGACAATGATAGTAAACATACTACAGATATTAACAAGCTTTGGTTGATCTGGAATGTTCCGAAGCAGCTGAGAACACCTCCACAGTCAGCTGATCTATAGTAAACATACTACAGATATTAACAAGCTTTGGTTGATCTGGAATGTTCCGAAGCAGCTGAGAACACCTCCACAGTCAGCTGATCTAAACCAATAGAGAATCGTTGGACCGAGTTGAAGAAACATGTCCGTAAAAGGAAAGGGAATTCAAAAGATGAGATAAAATGTTTCATTAGAGAAAAATGAGGTAAAATGACACCAGAGGCAATAAAAAATTGGCAAATTCAATGCAACGACGATGCCAAGCAATGATTAAAGCTAAGGGGTACTCTACTAAGTATTAAATGAAGCCATTGTTCTATGTTTTGGTTTTGTGTTTTAAGTGCATGAACAGAAATGTTGCAAACAGGTGAATGTTTAATTTCGTTGGTTTTATTTTAATTATATTTTGTATAGAAATAGCTGCAAAAGATAATTTATTTTATTAACTATAGGTGTGTTAGACTGTTATGATACTCTGAAATGATAATCAGAAATAAATCACATTTCCGAAGCTAAAACATTTACTTTATATCATAAAATCTCAGCTGTATGAATAAGAATGTTACTAACTGTAGGCCTATATATAATTTTACAAATAACTGTGCGTATCTCTACACTACTTTATTTCTCTAACAGGTAAGTGCATATTATTCACATAAAATAGACAATCCTTTTAAATTAAAAAAAATTCAATCCGAGTTTAAACTTGTCAATTTTTTCATAAATATAATTCTTGGTTTCAAACAATGTACTATTATCTTTATCTTTTTAATTATTTTATAATCATCTCTTAAACTGCCAATGAACCTCAAAAATGTAATACAATATGGCCTATAAGTAATTTCCGATTGAGGGTATTTCCACTTTTCAGCGGTTGCCCTTTTACCAGCCGGCTGCTGGCCCTTCACATCCACATGTGTCAATCACAGAGGTAGATGATAACAGCCAGTGTAGGGGTGACATGTGGTTAGCATGTCGAGTCCCCCAGCCGTTATAGCTGGTTCCTCAACCTGGAGCCGCTACTTATTGTAGCTACCCAATTGCCTCACGATGCTGGGTGGGCACCGGTCCCATACTGGCCGAAATACCATGAGAAAATTTCTGCCCCCATGGAGACTCGAACCAGCGCAAGTCCCGTAGCTCTGCGCCAAGGCTTTCTACCTTAACCGCTCGGCCACGGCGCGGGACCTATAAGTAATTGCTCTTCCAAAAAAAAAGTTTGTGTTAGATTTGAGAACTCTTGAAACAAAAAAATAATGTTAACATTTGGTGTTGTAACATATTATGTTTGTATAGCCTATATGCCTATAGACTTTTACCCCTGGAAATTACATTTATTTTTCGTATCGGATGGTTGGATCAGTTAATAATGTTCTGGAGTTAATTTACAAAAAGTCATTATGCAAATAAAAATATTTCATATATTTTAATTGGAATTAAATAAACTATGTTGATTTATGCCATTTTAAAATTATCTATTTTTAATTTTGTTACTACAAGTTGTCTATATTAATAATAATTTGTAATTAAATATTAATATTGATATATTACGAATGCAGATGAGCCAATTCGATAACTGCAATACGATCCATTTTAAACAGCATCTCATATTCAATTAATTATTGTGGTAGGAAGCAATACAAAATATTAAAAGCAATGACATCGGAGCAATTATGTCAAAATTCAATTACATTCACATGAGATAAAATTACTGCGTTTTAATTACAGCACGCCAGCTTTGATGATGAAGTTTAAAATTCTAATTTGGACAAGTCAATATAATTTCTATATTAAATTAAAGAACGGAAAAAATGCTTATTGTACACGTTGGCTCTAATTTTAGGGTTTGGGATTTGTATTAGGAAGCCGTTCAACCGCACTGGGGAGTTTATTGGTGAAAACCCGGAAAATTGGACAAACGTGAGCAGATTTATAATGTTTAACGAATTTATATCCATTTAAACTAGAAGAAAATTATAATATTGCAATTTCAGAATAATAGTTGAAGATGCTGATGAGATAACAGAATCATAAAATAGTAAAATAGAAAATATCCCGTAGAGGATGCAATTACCAAAAAATGTTGAAATTTGGCGGAAATCGTTTACATATAGAAATATGTAAGCATGCAAAACTAATATTTTAATAAATCATAGATTTCGAAGTATTATAAAACGGATATCTTAGTATCTGTATTTAGAATGGGAAATACATTAAAATCAGAAAACTACAGAATAGAGGCATAAACGTGCTACCAACACTTCTGAATGTACCAAAAAAAAGTCATACCATAGAAGCTTGAAGACATTATATCTTTATTATGATCAACAACAAGATGTAGGAAAAGGCGTTCATGCACAGATACTACTTTTATTATAAGACATATTTTTTAAAAGGCCTTTGAATATTACAGAAGAACTTTTATTTATTTCTGGATTTAGAAAAGACTTTGGCAGACTTGAATTAAAAACAGTTTTAGATACGAGTATTTTAGAAGAAAGAAATGTCCGAAATTGTATTGTTTAATGAAATATATTGCAATAATTTTACCAGTATAAATACGATGACTGACTTTTATAAAGTACTTGCTAATACCCAGTGTGCGCTGCTACGCCTAAACAAATGGAAATTAATGTGCTTTTAAGTTTAGGTGAATAAGGAAAAATAATTATATATTTATATTTTTTAGTTATTCCGTGCTGATTACCCGGCGTTGCCCGGGAATAAACTTATCGCGATCTTCTTGACATAAATAAGCTGAAATACGAAAATTAGTGTGTTTTATGTTTAGTTAAATAAGTAGAAGGAACATTTTATAACGTAATTATTTTTAGATACCCCGTGCTGTTTACCCGGCGTTGTCCGGGAATCTACTCATCCCGATCTTCTTGACTTAAATGAGCTGAAAGAGGAAAATTAATGTACTACTTATGATTAGTTGAATAAATAATATGAAAAATAATTTTAAATGTATATCGTAATTATTTTAAGATTTCCCGTGCTGATTACCCGGTGTTGCCCGGGAATCTACTTATCTCGATTTTCTTGGCATAAATGAGCTAAAAGACAAAATTCGTTATTGTGAGTTATCCGTAAAAGAATACCCGTCATGCTTGTGCAGGAATCTACGTACTTGTCTCGATCTTCTTAGCATCAATGAAAGACAAAAATGGTTATTGTGAGTTATTTGTAAGAGATAAACATATGCTGTCGCGGACTTTTTTGTAGAGCTTTTTGAGATATTTAATTCTATGTACATTAATTGTGTGTATTTGTAATGGTTTAGGCAGCATAAGCCATTTAAGCGTCCAAAGAGCTACTTTTTTCACGTTTTCCACTACAAAGGGCGATTTTTATGGGTGTAGGAGTTAAGTATCACAACTCTCTTATAGCCTATGTTCATCCCGGGAATCTTCTGAACATTTTGTAAAAAGCCCCATCACAATTGGAACAACAGCATGGCCATGCATAAAGTACGAACAAACAAACAAATAAACATTAATTTTTATATTATTAGGTTAATGTAGAAAGAGGAGTAAGACAAAGAGGATTCTGTGGTTTAACATAGTTCTTGATAAGATAATTAAGAATATTAAAATATGAAAGGATATATATTGGGTAATAATAAAACCAATACCGTATGATATGCGGATGACGGTGTTAATTAGTGACTCTGAGGATAATATCCAAAGCCTGCTGTATAAATGTATGAATGAATGGCAAAAGTACAATGTGAAAATTTCAATTGAAAAGTAAAAAAAAAAAATGATGATGTAAATTTTTAATCGAAGAAAAATTACAGATCAGACTATCAATTTTATGTACAGAAATTACGAGCAGTGGGAGTTTACAATTATATCAACACAAAACAAACGAATGGAACAGTAAGTATTGCGGGATCAATTAACGATGTAATTTGGAGGAATAAATATATGTGGCGCAAGCGGTCAGACGCTCGCCTCTACCGCTGGGGTTCCGAGATCGAGTCTCAGTCACTCCATGTAGGTTTCCTGGTGGACGAAACGGAGCTTGCGCAGGTTTTTTCTCGGGGTTTCTCCCGTTTTCCCCGTCAGTCCACCATTTCTCCATACTCATCTCATCAATTTCGTTTCATTTCGTTCATCTGCCCCTGTGACGGTGCGTCAGGCGTGGACGACCGGCACCCTTGTCATTCAAAGTCCTCTATATACGGTGCTTCATTTCATCTCATCCCTCGACCCGACCCTGAGTTGGACACGAGTTGAGGATATATAAAAAATATATAAGAACGGAAACTAAAGTACGAATTTATAAATCTGTAGTACGACCTGTTCTCATGTATGCTCCTGAAACATGGGCCGAAACATAAAGAAAAACAAATATTTGAAAGACAAGAAATTATGACACTTGGAAAAATAATGAAGAAAAATATATCATAAAATAAAATATGAATACATTCAGGAACAATGTGAAATTCGACCAATACATGAATGGATGTAAAGAATGACGCAGGAATGGATTAACCTATATTTCAAGAAAGAATGGTGTCGTTCGAGATAATATTCCAACTGGCAGGAGATTCACAGGAAAACCACAAGAAATATGAAAAAACTCATTTCTCAACGGCTGTAAGCCTAGGATCAAGAGAAGAAGAATTGAATCCAAATTTAACACAGAGACTTGAATTAAACTGAACTTAATGTGTAGACCTATACTGATTGAAGTTTACTGCAGATGAAATTCATTGTAACTTTTACCCTGTCATATAAAATAACCTAAGAAAGATTCTATTTACAAACTTTTTGAGTTGGACTATACAGGCCTGTACTAAATATATAAACAATTTTCACACTTGTGTTATCTCGTGTATCTACGTAATGGAAGTGTAGATGGAGAGTGATAAAAAAGGAGAGTGAAGTGGAGAATTAAGGGGGATGAAGGGCAGTATGTTATATGTCACATTTATAACATACATAAAGTGTGCCCCAGATGAGAGCGATACCGGACATGACAAACACTCCGAAGCTGATATGCGAATGTTTATTCAGCATAAAGTAAGGATATAGACTGCATAACATTTTACTACGTGTATAACCCTTCAACACAACGCAGCCCGCACTGAATTACAGCATCAACACCCAGTTTACACACAGTCAGCCATATTCTCTTTACAAAAACTCAACTTATTTCCATGTGAAGAATAACTTAAGTTTAATATTCATATAAAACTTCATTAATGGTAGTGCAGTGCGTTAGTCAGCACTTCTGTCTCCGCTATAACGCATCCTACACGTGGAAGCTATTACAATTGGTCTTGAATTTGACAAATTATTATAGCGCATCTATTTTGCGTTTAATTTTAAAATCCAAGCAGCCGAGATGAAATTTTTAAGAAGAGCAAAAGGCTGCACTAGAATGGACCAGATAAGAAACGAGGATATCCGTGAAGAACTGCAGATCTACTCCATAAAAAAAAAGATATTTAACAACAAGATACAGTGGAAAGAACATGTAGAAAGAATGGAAGAAAGTAGATTACCAAATAAAATCTTCCATTATTTTCCAAGAGGAAGAAGAGGTGTCGGACGTCCTCGGAAGAGATGGTCTTAGATCTATTAGTGAAGACGGTACAGGCAACTCTTGCCTAAACCAGGAAGTGAAGAAGAAGAATATTTTAAAATTACTTTAATACAGACTACTATTTGACTGAAACAGACACTCATATTCGAGAGATCCATGGTTCAAATCCCGAATGTAAGTACTTACATGTTACGTCGTATATTCCTTCAGTGGTCACAAAAATACTGGAATGGAATTGTATTTCCACTATAGCATCATTCATCATTACTAAAGACATAAGTAAGTAGAATAGAGATACATAATCTAGTATTATATCCCTTAAAAACTCAGTAGAACATGATCGAAAACTATTGGTTACTATGTTCGACTAAGGGTCCGAAGTTCGTTCTTACAAATCCGGCTGGGGTCGGTGGGTTTTTCAAGAATTGTATATAATGTCAATGCTAGTTGAACAACATCTTTGCAGTGTGGTGGGCAATTTGTGTTTGGTATATTTTCTTGTCGAGGTGCTAAACTGATTTATGCAGGTAAGATAGGTATTTATCAATTAAATATATTAATTTTTCATATTGTTATAATATTAAATAGGCTAATTGCTTGCAGTTTCAACATATAACTCCAATATTAAATGGTGCCAAATTATTTTCAACTTGGAACAGTGGGGTAACTCCGATCAATACTAATACAAAATACCCCGAGTATTATAAGTGACTCAGTATTGTTCGAATATGTTTTTATTTTCATTACTAATATTTAAACAATGTAATTAAGCACCATATGAAAGATATTTGTCGTGGTGTAGGCCGTGACAGCAAATTATGGCACAGGTGCATTTCATGTTCAGAAAGTTCCTGCAGAATGCAATGGAACACAATAAAGAATCACTTTTGTGATTTTGTTCGCAGAGAAGATAGCTTTTGCATTTTTGTGCATTTCAGCTTTCTCATTAGCTTTCAATAACTCTACATTAACTTCTGGCGCGACAGGCCTAGAATGCCCTTAGCCTATCAGCCTCGCCGCTGGCCTCACATCCACATGTGTCAATTCACAGAGGTAGATGACCATCAGCCAGTGTATGGGGGTTACTTGTGGTCAGCATGTTTAGTCTCCCAGCCGTTATAGCTGGTTTTCTCAAACTGGAGTCGCTACCTATTGTAGCTACCCAAATGCCTCACGATGCTGGGTAGGCACCGGTCCCATAGTGGCCGAAATACCGTGAGAAAATGTCTTCCCCCACGGAGACTCGAACCAGCGCAAGTCCCATAGCTCTGCGCCAAGGCTTCTTGCCTTAACCACTCGGCTACGGCGCGGGACTAGCTTTCAATAAGGTGATCGTAAATATCCAAGTGTCGGGGAACCCCGATCAAACCCAGGTACTAGAATGCTTTTTTTTTATGTTAGTTGATAGTATATTTGTATTTTTTATGTATACCGAAGTACGTAATAGAACAGTAAACAATTCTCAATATTTTAAGATTATTTTTTTACGATTAATATCAGTTGTCTAATTGTAAAAGTGATCCATATTCCCCATTTCAGCCTATACAAATACCATTACATACCGTTTTATGATCAAATGTAGTTTTATTAACTATCATGGCTATAATATTATTATTCAGATGAAAGTAACATTGTAAACTCTCCTTATTAAGTTTTATTAAAACAAAAAAGAAAATAAATGTATCACTTTCATTGTACTTACAGTCGTCTAGAACCATTTACGTTTCTTTATTTAAGAAGTTGGAAATCTGAGAGTAAATACGATTGGTTCACAAGCTATTAGATCCTTGGCTTGAATTTTGAATGACAGGACACAGGTGGTGCATCAACGTTGACTGCTTTCTTCAGTTCCTGTTGTGAGGAATCAATGCTCTTTATCAAATATTCTCTCGATGTAGAATGTCTGCTACTCAGGGGAATCCCTACTGAAAACGACTATACATATTGTATTTTCTATGTATGCGTACTTTCTTTGTGGATATTAAGACCATAATGAAATGTCAAATCTTAGAATAACAATTTGTTAGAACGAATTGGCTTCTATTGTTAGTCAATGCAATAAAAATATTTTAAAAGCACTTGTTGAGTAACTTTGGCATTTTTTTTTTACTTTTTCAACATATTGAAAATGTCAAATTAAAAGCAACAATTCAATGCCGATCATTCAAAAAATATTATATATACATCATGTTATCGAATTGCGTTTTATCTTCGGTACATTTTGTTACCTCTAGGATAAATCTCTCCTGCTAAAATTATGTACCTCAGGAAAAATAATATGTTCTCTCCTTTGATGAAATAATAAAATTTTATGCTGAGTGCATGCAAATAAGTCAGTTTTTCACATTATTTAGACAATGTGCATTTAAATTCGTTTATTTTTTTTGCATTCTACAGTAAAAATATATCAAAAGCAATCAACTAAAGTAGAATCCAGAAATGCCTCACGCTTTAGCCGGGATGGCTAACGGTCATCCTGCCTTGGCACAGAGCTGTGGGACAATATCAGATTACAGCCAGCATGGAGGAAGAAGCTTTTTATGGATTTTCGATCAGGATGATACCGGTGCCCGCGCAGTATCGTGAGGAAGTTGGGTAGCTAAGGGTAGATAGCACCTCCAGGCTGAGAAATTTATTTTATATATGTAAATTGAGATAAATTAAACGGTAGCTTTCACACTTATTTAACATTAATAGTAAATGTAAATTGCAATATTCAAATATATATTTTCAGTTAAATATAATAATTCAAAAATATAAACATTAGCTTGGCGGTGAACGTTGGGTGCTGAATAAAATGGATGAAAGCAAAATAAATTTATAGAAAATTAAATTTTTAAGAACAATAAAGGGAGCCTAATTAAAGATACCACATTAGAGATGAAGATATAGGTAAAGCATTTCAAATTTGGCCTACATCCCTTCTAGGTAAATTTAAAGCTTGCAGAACTAAATGGATTCAGCATCTAGATAGAATGGAAGATAACCGAACATCCAAAAAAACCTGGAAAAATCCACCTGTGGCCAAGAGATCTCATGAAAGACGAAGGCGGTGGAATGAATAACCGGAGCAGGCCAGAAGGTCTATGCCGTTAAGTTGTTGATGATAATGATGATAAACAAAACTGCGGTGTTATAGTATTTCCTTTGCATCACTCCGTTATAAAAATATATCCAACGAACTTGAGTCAAATTAAAAGCTACAGTTTAATTCCGATCATGGAAAACATTTTGTATATACACTATATGATCGAGATCCGAATAGAAGACCACACGTCATACCTACACTGGATGGATGATTTCTATATTTGTAAATGGCAGATGTGGATGTGAGGACATCAGGCGACTGGAAAATATACGGTCATCTAGGCTTTGTTGCGTCGCGTCGTGGAGTTCGGTTAGTATCCAGTAATATTATTTCCAATAAAGATTGAATATTTTTACCAAAACGTTACTTCGATAATTTATATTCGTTTTTACTCCTAGTGGATTAGTATCTTACTCGTCTCTGGTTTAGAGATTTGCGGGTTCAATCCTGGACGTGATCGATGATTTTTTAAGGCGTATAAATTCCGAAAATTATAGCTTCATTCGGAAGGAACTAAAATTGTGAGTCCCGTGTCGAACGTACGAGGGCCAATCAGAATTATTTTAGATGCACATCGTAGACTTACGATACATGAAAATAACTTCAATGATAAGAGGCCTGTGGGCAAAATGTGTCGGACATTTCACGCTCAGAATAAAATTGCGACGCTAATGACCGTAGTAGATAACTATCGTCGTTAAATTAGATATAAATAAAATACTACCTGCTTACATACTGTAATAATAATATATTACGATGCGAGGTTGAGAAGTGATTTTTACAGAATCGAGGGATAATGTTTAAAAACTAGGCGATAGCGAGGTTTTTAATTTCCGAGATTCTGTAAAACATTTAACAAACGTGCGTTGTACATTATTTTTTGCGCGACGGTGTTTTCAAAATAATAAATAATAGTAAAATAATAACATATTTATTGGAAATATTTACATTCATTATAAACAATTGACTAACGTTAATAGTGTGAGCAATGTTTATTAGTGAACCAACAGGAGGCCTTGAGAAAAATTATTGATAACATGGCCGCAAGTTCGTATTTATTGTTTTATATTGTTTCAAATAAAGTTCAGTTCATTTAAAATGCAGTGATTTGTTTCCTAGAATGTGTATTAACACTACCTTTTGGATATTTTCTGTACATAGGCCTACATTGTACGTAGCAGACATAGAGGGCAGTGGTTTTACTTCCCGCACGTGAGTGTAAATATAATATTACAGTATAGTTATTGAGGTTGGCAACCCCAAAATGTAGGAAGTTGAACTTTCAATAATTGTCGCCATCGTTGGTAACTACGACAAAACGCACTATCGCGTAAAAAATATCTTTTTATAAAATGAAAAGTCACGAGGGTGTTAATAAGAAGGTTAATAGAAAGAATATTAATTCTAGAATAGTTCCCAAATTCGATTTAAAAATATATAAACAGCTTCATAAAATGAAATGACGCGATGGAATTAATCAGACATTTAATGGGTTTTGGATCCAAACAATTAAGGAACCATAAAATTCGAATATATAAAAGATAGAAATCTATAATTATAATATATTATGCAGATTGTGTTTTTTATTTAAATGTGCATATAACTTCTAGATCATATAGCGTCTACCTATTTACTTGTATTTTTTAATTTATATTTAATTATATTATGAAATAGTGAGTATAATGAAATGAGTCCTTATAATGAAATTCCAACCACGATTTAATTATTTAATAACAAACTAACTTATACATTTCACTTAGGCCTATAGTATTCTTTTAACAAATAATAAATTAAATCATTTATGAAAATAATATTAAAATTAACAAATATTTTCATTTCTTTATATTGCATAATTGTAACATTCGTTTTCTATATATCATTATTTTTGTTATATATATATATATATATATATATGACATGATAAGAAAAATAAATACGTGGACGGGATTTATTTTTCTTATGGTGTCATATTAAGCTTGCAGTGCTCAGTGTCAAAAATTTAATTATAACATATATATATATATATATATATATATATATAATATATTATATACACATTAGACAGAGACAGTCTACCAACAATTTAATTTATCTTGCTTGAATAAATTGTATTATTAGTTTTAGTCTTAATCTCAACTATCATTAACTGGTTGTATTATAGATCGTAATACAATATATATTATTTTATTGATCAAATCTTCATTTAGTATTTAATATCAGAGTTAATTGCGATTGTTATATTCTGATGTAATATATGTTTGTCCTGGTGAGTGGAAGAGAAGGCCACATGGCTTTACCTCCACTAGGCTAAATTAATAAATACCGTCATGAATGAGAAAATCCAGTAAAAATCTCAGATAGATTGGTCAGCATCGGGATTTGAACCCGGGACCGATTGAACACTAGTCTCAAACGGTACAACTTGAGGAAATTAGCTCGGTATTGTTTTTAAGAGACACAAGACTTTATTGTTGACTAGTAACAGACAATTATTGAGAACTGAAGGAATGAATGAAAAACCATGATTGTTACGTGTAAAGGATGTAATAAAACTGGATTGTTTATTGGTCTCTGGGCGCATGCGCTTTAATCTGTCGACATGTATTAACATTTTGTTCCATGCGTAGGCCTACTTGATACAACCTGGTTATTTGTGGTAGATGATATCTCGTCCTTTAACATAATTACGTAATATTTTTGGTCATGCCATTAAATACTTCTCAGCCCTCACCTAATCCAATTGATTTATAACATGCAACTTTAAGATTCTAGTTTTTTTAAGAAAAAAAATATTTCATACTTTATGAATACATAGAGTTAGAGTATTTTACATAGATATTTAATTAGTTTATAGATTATTTTAATTATTCAAATAAAAACCTGTTGAAATAAAGTTTTAGACATGATATAGTTCAGAACATAGTTTTCCTTGGCTAACTGTAAATCTCTACATTTAGTTTATGGAATGTTAGTGAGTACAGTTAGGGTAACTATAGGGCAAAGCTTAGTATATAACCCTGGGGAAGTGAGGGTCTCGTGTGATACGAAGAACCGCTGATGGGTAAGTAAGCTACCATTTTTCTTAATATGTGTCCTGGAATAATGGAAAGGGAATCAATTACCTTAACTATTTTAATACTATATTTTCAAAAGGGATATTAGAATTTTAAACATGTAGAGTATGGTAGATTTATAAAACCCCCATCCCTCTCTCTCAAACCCCAGGAAGTTCTGTAGTTTTTAATATAAGCTTAGATTAGTTATTTAGGGCTAGACACTTAGGTTTATTTGTATTCATTATTCTCTAGAATATCTTCGGGTTTTTACAGCTGCTGCCGTCTTCCCGTGCCAAACCTCCAAAGCCTACGGTCTTGGGCATCTTCGATGCTTAGCCCTCTAGCTTGCATTACTGTCTTCGTGTTTTCCTTCTATGTTAACCTTGGTCTTCCTCTTTTCTTCTTTCTGTTCGGATGCCATTCATATAGTTGCTTCGGCCATCGCTCATCTTCCATTCTTAAAACATGTCCTAACCACTTTAATTCCTTCTCCTCAATTCTTTCAATTATGCTTTCTTCTGCTTCCATTATGTTTCTAATTTCCTTATTTGTGACACGTTCAATTTAGACTTTCTGGCACTTCTTCGTAAATAATCCATTTCTAGAGCTATTAGTCTATTCTTGTAGTACTTATTGATTGTCCATATCTCACTTCCGTAGATTGCAACAGATTCCACCAATGTTTTACCAATATATTTTTTTGTGTCCTTCCAAATATGCTTATCCCACCATATGGAATTTAATGATGATATTATTTTGCTACTCGATTCAATTCTATGTTTTATGTTCTCTTTGCCTATCCCTTCGATGTTATCCATAATCATTCCCAAATATTTAGTTTGTTTCACTTGCTTTATTTGGATTCCTTCTTCCAATATTAAATTTTCTCTTTCATTGCTATTTATTGCCAGATATTCTGTTTTTTGTAAATTTACTGTGAGACCCCATGATTCATATGTGTTTTTCAACCTTTTTATCATGCATTCCATATCAAATTTGTCTTGTGCTAAAACCAGTTGATCATCGGCAAATTGTAATGTCAGCAAAAATCTGTTGCCTATTGGGATCCCCATACCTTTGCAGCTTTGTTTCCATTTCGTTAATATAAATTCTACATACATATGAAATAAAATTGGTGATAGACTGCACCCTTGTTTCAATCCCTTTGAGGTTTTTATAGGATTAGACATTATATTTCCCATTTTAACATAAGCGGAGTTATCTTTATAGATTTGTTTAATAATTTCTATTAGGTTTCTGTCAATATTGTATTTCTCCAATACTTCCCATAATTTGTTCCTCGGAATTGAGTCATAAGCTTTCTCTAAATCTATCATTGTCAAATGGGTTTCTTCTCCAACTGCAGTCCGTTTTTCAATTAACTGTTGTATTGCAAATATATTGTCAACACATGACCTTCCTGGTCTGAATTCATTTTGATCTTCACCTAATTTGTCTTTAATATCTTTTTGTAACTTTGTTTTTAATAACTTCGTAAATATTCTATATAATGTGTTATTTATACTAAGTATTCTCTAGAAATAAAATAGTTAAATTTAAGAATACATTTATTTATTTCAAAACACGTATGCATATACAACTGTACATCCTCATACTAACGCTCGGCTAGATACGCTACCAGATTTTCCAAGTCCCGAAGGTCCTTAAAGCCTAAAAAACCCAGCGGTTCATAATACATACAATTAAAGCAACATTTTAAAAATAGAATTTTATTTCTTTCATTTCGTAGACATGACAGGACTGTTATAGGTCTACAACAAAATTTCAAACCATTTCTTCTTTGGTCGTCTCAACGACATCTTACAAATTGGTTGGTATTTAAAAATTGGCGTAGGAATTCTGGATCCGAACATACGGTACCCATCATTTAAAATAAACTATGGTTAAATTTAGACCTGACTAGCCTCATGGGCTAGTGGTCAGCGTTTCTGACTACCGTTCAAGAGGTCTTGGGTTCGATTCCCGGTCAAACCATAGGAATGTTTCCTTAAAGGGGATCATTCTTGTGGTTGCCCATGTCTGGAATTTAGGTTAAGTTTAGGTTAAGAACTCTCCTGGCGCTTCATTATCATTTATCATCCATCATATCATCGGGGTAACATATCTCCGCCTTCTTGGCGCCCCAAATTCATAAGTAGGTTACAATTAAGCCAATGCCAGGACAGAACACCAAAAATGTCGAAATGGCAACCTGGGGCATTGGAAAAAGAATTACACCTAATTTTAAACTAAATTATTATCCAGCTGTCCTATATCTACAATCGTGAGTATAATTTCTTCTGCATATAAATTTTACCATTTTGGTTGGTAAGTTAATATTTTTATTTAAGGACGTACTGTAACACCTCAAGTAATTAGTGCCACAATTGAAATCTGGGCGTGAAATTGAAGGCAATTTTAGCTGACAGACATATTTTAAGCCTTGCGTAAATTTACGAAATGGGATCCTTAGTTTCACTTCCCCTCAAGTTTTTACCGCCTTAAAATCAATCGACCGCGACCGAGTTTGAACACGCGATCCTTGGAAACAGAAACGAGCATAGTAACTACTTGTCCACCGAGATTGGATTTTGTTCATATGTACAATTTATTACAGTAGTCGGCCGCGGTGGACTAGTGGTTATGCTCCTTGCCTCTGGTCCCGAGGGTCGCGGGTTCAAACCCGGCCGGGGTCGATGGATTTTTTAGGATGGAAAATCCTCCGGGAGGGACTTTAACCCATTCGCTTCAGATTTAAATGCTCAATGCATTTTCCCAGAAACCGGGTTTAAATTACCGTAAATTATATTGTCTATTTTCAGACATTCAAAACAAATAATAGATAACGGTATATAAGATCATAATAAGGGTGAAGCCCAAAACACATCCTTCTACTATTCATAAATGTTAACCAAATATTACACTGCCAATGGATGTATAAAACATTGCAAAATATGTAACAGCAGAGTTAAGCGAGTGTACCTCGTCTTCTGAGGCGAATAGGTTAAGCCGTGGGTCCCGAGTCTGGAGATTTTCAGGTTCGTAAAGATCCTTAAGCCTAAATAAAAAATCCTCTAAGCAAAATTTACCGAATTTTCCCGTTCTAGTACTACCTTGGTTTCCTAGATGTCAGTATGAGGCGGAACGCTGACCACGGGCCACTCAAATGACATATATACAAAAGCAAGTTTAACTAAATTAGTATGGTTCAAATTCTTCCCTGTAGGGGGAGAGCGCCTAAATCACTGCAAAGGGAAACATGGGCTTATAAGATACAAGAAGAAGAGAGAACACAATATTCTCGCGGTGATTAGTATAAACTCTCCGTCACAAATGGTACAACACGTAACTCACGAACTTTTAAAATGTTAATATATGGGTGCAATGTGTGTAAAAAAAGATAATACAGTATAATACAAATGTCAGTATCGATTTGCTAAATTTTGAAAGAAAAAAATCCATATACTTTTATGACTTCTTCACTGACTTCAGCAGTCAATAGAAATTATTTGTTAGTTTTTGTCTGACAAAATTACTCTCACTACTACATTTTCAACAAACCTCCTAGAAAAATACTGTCTTCATCTATGCAAATCTACATTTTGTATTCACTCGAGGTAACATTAATATAACACTTAGATACGTAGTATTTTCGTATAGTTGTTTGCATTGGGAAAACACCGCTTAATGTATTTTAATGAAGTTTCTAAATTCTCTATGTTCTATTCTGTGAAATAGTTTATTGATACATACAATAATTTTACACAGTTATTCAAAGAAATCCGATTGAATTGGTAAATGTCACGTATTTTTTTTTACTTTTCTTTATTTTTTTATCGATTTGACTAATTTTTTATACTTACCAATATTGTTGTTACTGGAAGTAAGTCAACGTTCCCACATCTAACCTGGTTGCTATGCAAACAAAAGAAATCGCAATGCTGATCTGGATTCAAAAAGCACAAGTTCGGTAAGTAAAATAAAACAATTCTTTAATGTTTTGTACACTAACTCGTGTACCTTTCTTTAGACTTTTCCGGAATTAATGCAGAACATACCACTCTCCAGGCTTCTTCAATTTCTCTATCGTCTACCATGACTCCTTCCATAATAAAATTATCAAACAGATTCTAATCACGGTACTACATATAAAAATGTCTCCATAGCCAACAATCCTTGCTTATAATAAAACAAAACGAAAAGCTACATAGCAACGATCACCAAATGTTTCTTTCTCATAGAAGTCATTTACATCCAACCAATATTTGAATTTATTTATTACTATATTTAATAAAAATTAGTCACATCGACCAAAAAATAGTATGCAATACACGGCGCAAGCGCCTCGTTTTTTTCAAACTTTTTCTCGATCAGTAACAAGTGCTTACCTCACTTGTATCGCAATATACTATAATCATACGAGTGCTTTACGTTTTTAGCACTGCATTGTTGTTTTGTTGTTTCAACAACTTTCGTTTTTTCTTATAATCTCTGGTTTATGAAAAACATAAATTATATTGTATATTTTTATTCAATATAAATGGTCTCTACTAAATTCTTCCAAAAAAATTATAATATACCTTCACTTGAATTTGATGACATGGTTGATATACAATTATAAGGTCCGAGGTAACAAAAAATAGCATTCAGTCTTCTATGAGGTGCAATTACAGCTGTCATACTGAACCAGTGCCACAGTGAACCATTTTTATTTCTGCTTATGGCTGCAGTAATGGTATAAAAATGGGTGTATTGTACATAACTTGTTTTCTTCTTCGCGAATATATTTCCTTTCTTTGATTATAGCTTAAACTTTATCCTTATTATGCTGCTTTTAATCCAATTTTATTCTGAAAGCTTAATGTTGTATATAGTAAGATATATTGTTACGGATTTTATAGTTGTTTCTGAATTTCAGTTGTAATTGTAAAATATATTTTAAGCGATAGTGCGTTTTGTCGTACTTACAGCATTGGCGACCATGATAAGTTCAACTTCCTACATTTCGGGATTGCCAACCTAAATAACCATAATGTAATATTACGTATTACAAACCACGTGTGGGAAGTAAAACCACTGCTATTTATGTATACTAAGTACAATGTATATACAAAAATATATCCGAAAGGTAGTGTTAATATACGTTATAAGAAAGAAATTACTGTATTTTAAATGAATTGAATTTTATTTGAAACAATATAAAACAATAAATACGTACTTGCCTCTATTTTATGACTGATTGATGTCACAGCCTGCTACAGTCTCAACTAATAAACATTGCCCACACTGTTGACGTTAGTCAGTTGTTTATAATGAACGCAAATATTTCCAACAAATAAAAAAACTCCTGGCGCGACAGGCCTACAAGGCCCTTAGCCTACCATCCGGCTGCTGGCCTCACATCCACATGTGTCAATCACAGAGGTAGATGATAATCAGCCAGTGTAGGGGTGACATGTGGTCAGCATGTCGAGTCCCCCAACCGTTACAGCTGGTTTTCTCAACCTGGAGCCGCTACTTATTGTAGCTACCCAAATGCCTCACGATGCTGGGTGGGCACCGGTCCCATACTGGCCGAAATACCATGAGAAAATTTCTTCCCCCATGGAGACTCGAACCAGCGCGAGTCCCGTAGCTCTGCGCTAAGACTTCTTGCCTTAACCACTCGGCTACGGCGCGGGACATTTCCAACAAATATGTTATTATTTTACTATTACTTATTATTTTGAAAACACCATCGCGCAAAAAATAATGCACAACGCACGTTTGTGAAATGTTTTACAGAATCTCGGAAATTATAAAATTAGAAAACTCGCTGTCGCTTAGTTTTTAAACATTTCCTCGCTTCTGTAAAAACCACTTCCCAACCTCGCATTGTAATATACTAATATTTTCAACTTCCTGTGAAAACAGAACGTAGGCTTAAGTGAATTTAATTTATGAAATATAGCCATAATATTTTAAATCTTACAGTTGCAACTTCAAGACTCACGAGCTTTGTGTTTTTAAATCTATTGGGTTGTCCTTAGAGTTTCTATATACTTCCAGATTGTAAACCTTTACTCACAGAAAATTGTGGGAGCGCGCAGTTTGAAGCTGAAATGATAATGTAGCTGAAAGCTAGTTTGATTATTCCCCGATGCACAACTCTGTGCCAAATGGACGGGAACGCAATGAAATTCTGAAACAACCATCCACACTTCATTTAACATGATATCAATAATAGCTGAGAGTATGATTTTCATACTCTGATCCACTGTGAACAATAAATTCGAAGGGAGGTTGCTGCAATGCAAAGTCCCCGGATTCAGTATTTTAGCTTCTAATGACATAGTCCACTAAATAATACTCTGTACCCTTTTAGCATTACACATGCAATATGTAAGCGGATTACGAATCAACGAATGCTCTATGGACAAATCTATCCGTATAATAATTTCATCCGGTGTTGTTTAATATTGTGCTTAGTATTATAACAGTAATATTTGGTGTTATGTATGCAAATGAATTATTTTCTACGCGGAAGAATATAACGTATGCACTGCAAGTAAATATTCATTTAAATTGATTCAGTTTTCCAAAAAAGGGATTACATGATTTTATACAGGACAATATACTTGCCGATATGGGGTTTAGAAAGTAACTTCCATTGTTGTGATATTACCGTATTATGCATTACGCTTAGGTATATAAATCCTTATTGGATCTGGCTTCGCTGTAGGTTTTTGAAATGAGAAGAAAGAAGGAGGCGTGCACGGAGATAGAAATGTGCCCTACTTATTTATCTACTTTATTTAGTTCAACACAAGCTATAAATGAGCAAGACAAAAACGGCCCCGTTACAATACAGTTGTCATACAGTGAATAATGTGTTAATTTTTAAATTTACATTTATACAACATTGGTTGACTATTATTCCATGTTTCAGATCAACAGCTCAGTGTTAGATAGCAACTACCTCGGTGCGTAATTAGTTCAGAACAACCGGAAAACATAAATTACCCAACCATTTGTAGTTACATTCAATTAAAAACTGTAAATCCACATATTTTTTTTTATAATTCCTTATTATTTTCTAATGGAGTACATATTACCGATATATTTTAGCATTTAAAGGACATGATACCTTAAGAGCAAAAAATAGTAATTGATAATACTATTTTAGAGCAGGTTAACAGTTTTAAATATCTAGGTTTCAATTTATCATATGTTAAAATTGAAGATATTATTAACAAAATAAATAAATTTAATGTAATGTGTGGCACTATTAAAAGAACCCTTAAAAACACCAGAAAAGAAACAAAAATTAAATTTTATAAAGTAATGGCTGCTCCTGTATTGATGTATGGATCGGAATGTTGGACGATCACTAAAAGACAAGAACAAAGATTGGAAGCAGCTGAGATGCGATTTTAAAGAAATATAGCAGGATATACTCTGTTGGATAAGCAAAGAAATGAAGATATAAGAAAGGAACTAAATATTTTCAAACTTACAGACCGAATAATTAAATATAGGAACGACTGGAAATAACATATTGATAGAATGCCAGAAGGAAGATTTCCAAAATTATTGTTAAATTATAAACCGCACGGAAGGACAAATGTTGGACGCCCACACAAAAGATGGTCTGAACAATTTTAACAATTCTAGCTTTCATGAAACCGGAACGAGCCAACAGGCTTAATCCCTGGATGATGATGATGATTAAACTTTTTTTTTTTTTTTTGCATTTACACTCATCGCTAAATGAGTCTATATATTCTCCTCTTTGGTCCCTCTAGTAACACTAGGGGTTAAATTCGGGCTTACATATTACCGGGACTCTGACCAATGAGCTTAGCGATCCAGAAAACTATGCTTTAGATAGTAATCACTATAATTTTAGATTTTTTTCTCATCCATTCTCATTACCTAGGAAAACTCATTACAAACACTACGGGGTTCGATACTAATATTGGTCAATATGACATATTTTTCACACCATCTTACCCTATATGTGCTGGTAAGGTCAGACTTGAGTACACGTGACGTCTGCACTCTCACCGATCAGACCAGCGACCCCGAAAGCTAAGTATTTGACAGTAAACTCGATATTTTATTTTAATTTTATGTTTTATCCTACCTCATACCCTCACCCTTAGGGATGCTATGGAATACACTTAGACCCAAATGTCATCGAAACTGCCATCAATCAGCATACCTATCCCGAAAACCATGGTTTCGACACTAATCTCTGTCATTATGGACATTTTATTTTTACCAATTCCCATCCCCTTAAAGGGCTAGGGTCATCTGAATGTCACCAATCAGATTAGCGACTCCGAAAACTATAGATTTATTTTTAAACCCTACGCATCGCTCACTCGTCTTAGGGGTACCAGGAATCAAAGTCTGGCTTAATTGTCACCGGGACTGCCAAATAAGCATTATAATGGTTTAATATAAGGGGAATAAATAAAAGTAAACTTATTTTAATCCTATTCATGTTTGAAAGAGTTTCTTAACTTTGACTTTAAATTATTTATTTTTATTTTTGTGGAGATTAAGATGTTTTTATATCCTTCGCCATTTAGTGAATCAATGGACTTAGGAACATAGAAAATTCTGAATTCGGCTCTAATGCCGGTGGGTTACGATTATTTTCATATTTCACCCTCTCGAGGAGTGCTAGGGGTCTCTTTTCCCCACGGAACCTTTTACAGATAGTACGTTATACGCGTTCCTAGTTTGGTTGAATTTAATACAGGTTTTAGGCTGAAATATATAGGTCGTTGTCGAACATACGTATTTCCATTTAATTATCCCTCTTACTTCCCATAGAGGTGCTAGGGTTCTGTTACACATATGTTTGTGCTTTTGTCTGTTATGATTAATAACTCAATTTCTTTATTGTAGATACTCCATTCTTGTTTTTACAAGTTATAATATTTTGAAAATATTTTATAGTTTGAATATAGACTAATAGTACTATAAGTAAAACTTCTTTTTTATTTAACATAATATCAATCAGTGGTATACGACATTAGAGTTTTATCAAACATGAGACAAGATTTACTATCTGAGTAACAGAGAGGATGCCTTATATAAAGCCCTAATACAAGTTAAATCAAATAACTAATTGAAATATATAGTGAATAACTCTTGTTTATTTTTGATTTGAACTCCAAAATGAGAAGATTAGTAATTTAATAAATGCTCATTTCTCTTACTTAAAATATAATTTTTGGGATACGATTTTATATAAATAATAGTTGAAAGTTTTAAACTTGAAACTTTAATTATCTTCTCAGGCAATATCATTACTACAATAATTTTGGGCATGAATTAATTATATAAATACATTAAACCGTACATTTTATCAAAATACATTATGTATCTCCTTTTCATCTATACCCTCTTAATTTTTTTGATATTGTTCTCGTAATATTTCACATTTTCAGAGATGAAAGCAAAATATCCTCAATGTTCCTTTTTTTTAATTTTTGTACAGTTTAATTTCAATATTCACAAAATATATAATTTAATGTCATTCCTTAGCGATCTAATATCATAAAACCAATGAATTATTACAAAAATTGGTCGACTTCCATAGTTTCAATTTAACAGTTAAAAATATTTTTATAATTGTTTACTTCATTACTTGTGAAATATTTTATGAAATCTATTTAATATACTTCTGAATGTCTCAGTTTAAACTTTTATCAAACGCCATATGTAGTTCTGCTGTTAATCTGCACAAATATATAAAATGCATTCATATCACATGCTGGTAGAATTATATATATCCTTGTAGATTAAAATCTATAGGCGTAAACATTTTATAAATGTATGGCATTTCTAAACATACTTGTATTACCTACAAACGCAGTACATGGAAATAATATAAAGCATTTTTATTTTAGAATTTTCGCTCAACGTTGAAAATGTATCTAGTATAACAGAACTGTAAATAGTGAATAGAGTATGTTGTGTATAGTATATTTTTACAATAAATGTAACCAAACAAATGTAATCAGATCATATTCTTATAATATGGATAAAATGTAGAATAATAATGTACTTGATTTCTTGTTTCTTCATTGAATGGAGATGACTTTGAATCAGATATCAAAACTTCAAAGTTAATTCTTTGACGCATATTTTCATATTAATACTCATGTTCGAAATCAGATTTTGTTCAGAAAATACCGTATCTTACATTACATTTTTTTTTCAGAGGTATAAATAGTTCATCCCTGTTTCCCTGTCAGTCATTCGTAAAACAAACATACGCTTTCATAAATTTCAAATGTTTTGCCTACAAAAGTACTTTGAATTACTCTTTAAATTGTGTTTTTCAGAGAAAATAAAACGTTTGTGTTAAAACGAGTGACATTAAATTTTTTAAACTTAAAATTCTCGTTCTATTTGAGTGGTTTTATTTCAACCTGACAACAAAAACACTGGTTATATGATAGCAGTAACAGTATTAAAATCAATTTGAGTTTTTTTTAGAAGTGAAGAGAAAAATGTAATTAATGAAACAGTTATAAAAGCTAAAACGTTACTCATTTGGAAACAGGAAAAAAGTGACTGTTATATGGTCATTTGATGCAGGTAATGTGCACTAATATTTCATAACTGAAGTTACGAGAATTAGCCTGTGTCCCCGTATAACGAAAATTAGAATGCAGTGAGCTTTGCAGCGTGCTATGTTTTAATATATATTTTTTAACTTCATACCGAACTCTGCAGAACGTATTTATATTAATGCACATGATACAGCCATCATAGTAATCAATTTCCAATAGCTGATTGCCGGATATAACTCTGGTATCCAATTCGTATATCAATATCTGAATCCAAATAACTGAATGAATGCTTCCTGCTATGAGGTCCAATTATTATCCTCACATCAAAGAGTACTCCGTAGTAACTTTCACCATTTCGGTTTGTTTGTATTGAACTCCAGAGAAACGTGAATATTATCAAAGATTTATTTTGAAACTCTTCAATTAGTTGATCTCACATAAAACTTAGAGGAGTAATTATTTTTAACTAAGTCGCACTATCGAACCCGAAGGTTCATGGGCACACGGATATGAGGTGTCAATACGTCCTTATTTCGAGCAAATATTTTCGAATCATTCCCTATATAATTCACTTCTCTCAAACTTAGTTAAAGTTACTCTTCATTCTCATTCTAGGCCTATCTAATGGGAGCTTCCCCTCCGGTTTTCCTACAAGAAAGTTTGTATGCCCCTCTTTCATTCACCATTCATGCCATATGCCCTGCCCATCACCGTCTATGTAATGTATCCATTTTCATTATAATAAATATGTTTTCCCATAAATATCATGCAGCTCAATCTTATGCTCCATTCACCTGTCTGTTATTAAGTTATTATTATTATTATTATTATTATTGCGATGGGGAATGGAAGACGGGCATGGAAACTGCTTGTAGGAAGACCAGAGGGAAAGCGCCCAGTACGTAATAACATTAATCATAATTTGACGAAAGTAGATTATATAGGAAATGATTGGAAGCATTAATTCATGTTAGGGATATATGGAGAGCTTATGTCTTCTCGGTCATGAATCTACGGTTCGATAGTGCCAGTGAGTTCAGCTATTATTATTATTATTATTATTATTATTATTATTATTATTATAAGACGAGACAGAGGAATACCTAAAACCTCCTGGAATCAGGGAATATATTTATACATGAAGGAGAAACATCTACAACCAGGAGATTGGATGGACCGACAAAATTGGCTTATTGGGAATCGGACGATGTCAAAGACATTAATCAACCGATGATCTATCTATCTATCTATTATTATTATTATTATTATTATTATTATTATTATTATTATTATTATTATTATGGGGCACGCCGTAACGTAGTGGTTAAGGCACTGCGCTACAAGCCGGAAGGTCAAGGGTTCGAGTCTCGGTGGGATCAGGATTTTTAAACTGACCCAAACCCTCTGGCGGCACCATGGCCCTGAGGTCGACTCAGCCTCTAACGGAAATGAGTACCCGACGCTTGTTCTGGGGGTAAAGGCGGCCATCACGCAGGGCTGACAACCAGGCTGACATCAAGTGCCGATTGTCCAGAAAAAGTGGGAGCCTTAACCTCCCACTACACCAAGGGCCTCTCGAGGCCTGTCGTGGGATCACTTTACTTTATTATTATTATTATTATTATTATTATTATTATTATTATTATTATTATTATTAACAATAATAGTAGTAGACCAAAGAGAGATGAACAGAAAGGTGAATGGAGAAGACTACATAACAATGAACTAAATGGTCTTTATAGGAAGCCAGATATAATAAGAACAGTTAAGTCTCGTAGACTGCGATGGGCAGGACATGTTGCGCGTATGGGGAATGAAAGACGTGCATGGAAACTTCTTGTAGGAAAGCCAGAAGGAAAAGTCCTGTTGGTAGACCAAGAATGAGGTGGGAGAACAACATTAACTATGATTTGAGGGAAGTAGATTATACAGGGAATGATTGGAAAGCATTGGCTCAGGATAGAGATGTATGGAGAGCTTATGTCCTCGCGGCCATGAACCTACGGGTTCGATAGTGCCAGTGAGTAAGTAAGTAAGTAATAGTAGTAGTAATATTAAAGTAGTAATAGAGGTGGTAATAGAGTTAGCAGTTTTATAATCATACGACTACATAAACGATGTAATAAACTTTTTTCGCTGAAAAACTGCGTACTAGTAGCATTTTTTTTCGAATCTGAAATTTAATTTTAATATTGGACATATGATTTTACAGGACAGATATCTATCAAAAATAATTAAAACTGTACTGTGGAGAATATGCATAATATACCATGTTCCTATAGACTAATTTTGTGGAACCAAGCATATAAATAGTATATTTTTTTAGAATGTCGATATTGGTGAATGCAGCACGATGTATAAATTAAGTATGTAATATATCGAGACAAATTGTTTTCAATAATTCACATCAGTTTTCTGACTGATTACGGTTTCCATTATATTAAAAACGCTGCTTTGATTATCAGTGAAATTTAACAATTTTCACTGTTTCCAATGTGATTCTTCACTACTCAGATGACTGTCGTATGAAATCTATTTTGAGTACCATCTATAATTTTTTATTCATTATCGGGTTTATAACGTATCCAACACCTTCCTATACCAATTTTAAGATTCTATAGACAATCGTCATTACTAGTCTATAAATATTATTCACACTTTACTCCAAATCTCATCTAAATTAGGTTTTAGAATCTATTTGAATTATGACTTCTTTCGGAAGGTAACACCTGGATCATGTGTAATAGTTTTAAAGCATATCGAGAATCCTAAAGAATTTCATGCCTGAAATAATAATAATAATAATAATAATAATAATAATAATAATAATAATGTTTTATTTATTCTGGCAGAGTTAAGGCGATAAGGCCTTCTCTTCCACTCAACCAGCACAAATACAAATAAATATTTGACATATATAGATACACACTATACTAATTATAAACAGTTAAAGATACATTAAATGTAGCAATGTAAATTTCATGTACAAACAACATTTTATACGATTATAACAATATTAATACTTACGATAATAATAATATAACAATGATAATAATAATATAGTAATAATAATAATAATAATAATAATAATAATAATAATAATAATAATAATAATAAATGATAATAATAATAATGATGATGATAATAATAATAATAATAATAATAATAATAGTATGAATATGATAAATTATACGAGAAACACCAATTAATATATATACCTTACACTGCGTAATGATGAAGTCGAGGTTAGAGTAAATATAAATTTAAATTTCTATTAAAAGAACAAAAGAAACCAAGAAGAAGTATATAAAGTATATTTATTACAAGATCAAAGTATTAGACAACATTATGAAAGCAGAATGAATAAATATATATCAGAGATAGCGACATCAGAAGACATAAATATTGAATGGGAAAATATATCAAATGTAATACATAAAACAGCAAATGAGATATTAGGAAAGAAAAATAGAATAAGAAATAGGAAGGGCTTGAGAACTTGGAATGCGAATATACAAAATGCAGTGAATGAAAAACAAAAAGCATATCATACATACTTACGACTGAAAACAGAAGAATCTTATGAAGAATATAAAACGAAAAGGAGAATTGCTAAAAGCATTATAAGAAAAGCCCATCAGGAGTCATGGGATAAATTCATAAGCTCAGTAGTAGAACATGATATGTATGGAAGACAAGAAATAGGTTATAAATTAGTGAAACATCTAAATCAGACTGAGAAAGATTCTGCCAGATTGAATATAATCCCAGAACAAGAATGGATCCAACATTATGAAAAACTTTGGAAAAAGGAGGAAATTGAAGGAAAAGAGAACAATGAGGAAGAAATAAAAGTGGAAAATATTGATGTAATAGACATAAATGAATTAGAAATGGCTTTGAAAACCACTAAGAATAGGAAAGCAACAGGATTAGATAATATAAATATGGAATTAATCAAATATAGTGGAATATTGTGTAAACTACGAATACTTCATCTAATTAATATATGTTGGCAGACCTATGGGATTCCAACCACTTGGAAAAACAGCAATTGTGAAGAATATATTCAAAAGAGGAGACCGAAGAAATTGCGAGAATTACAGAGGGATTAGCTTAATGAATACTGGCTACAAGATATATACGAAAATAATAAATAATAGACTGAGAAACATAACAGAAGTAATAATAAGTGAAAATCAAAGTGGATTCAGAAAGGGAAGGTCATGTATAGACAATGTCTTTACACTGAAACAACTCATAGAAAAGAGAAGAGAACATAACTTAGAAACTCACATAGGATTTATAGATTTGGATAAGGCCTTCGATCGAGTAAACAGACAAAAATTATGGGAAATATTACGAATGAAAGGATACCCGCTGTGCCTTGTTGAAACAATAAAGAAATTATATGAAGACACAAATATAATTATAGATACTGGATTCAAAAGAACAGATGCAATCAAAACAAATACTGGATTACGACAAGGATGTAGTTTATCACCCACTTTGTTTAATATATATATAGACGATATTTTAAATAAATGGAAAGTTTTAGTAAATCCAGGAATAAGAATAGATAATAAAGTGTGCATAAATAATCTTCTATTTGCTGACGATGTAATCATAATACAGAAAAATGAAGACGACTTACAGAAATCAATGCATGCATTAAATGAAATATGTAAGTTATACGATCAAAAGATTTCTGTAAGGAAAACGAAGACCATGGCTTTTAGAGGAAGAGATCCAGTGAGAACCAAAATTATTTTAGAAAATCAAAGTATAGAACAGGTGTCTAGTTTCAAATATTTGGGCTGTGATGTTGGCTACAATGTGGAAAGAGATATTGACTCCAAAATAAATAAATTTCAGATGGTGTGTGGAACAATACAGAGAACATTCAAAAATAAAAATTAGAAAAGAAACCAAGATAAAAATGTATAATGTTATGGCGGTTCCCACAATATTGTATGGATGTGAAACTTGGGCTCCAGTGAAAAGACAGAAGGATAGAATACAGACGGCAGAGATGCGGTTCCTAAGACAAGTAAAAGGATGCACAAGACTTGATAGAATAAGAAATGAGGATATAAGAGAAGAATTGAAAGTACAGCCTTTATTGGATAAAGTCACGAATTACAGACAGAAATGGATTGATCACATGGATGGAATGAGTAAGGAGAGATATCCATTGTTAGCCAGGAACTATCAAGCAAGAGGAAGGCGTGATGTTGGAAGACCTAGAAGACGTTGGGCTGATGCAATATGAAGTCGGAACGGGCAATTGCCTAATCCCTGGAGTGATGATGATGATGATGATTAAAAGTTGCCAATGTCCGTCAGCCCCTTATTTCTTGTGGTAGGGAATTCCAGTTGCGAGAAGTGAATATAGTATATGACATGCAGTGATGTGATGTCCTGAACAAAATGTGTCGGCTTTTTCACTCCCAGATTTAAATTGCGACGCTATTGAGTTGAGCTGTTACAGAACTTCATGAAATAGAAGTACTAATACAGTGGAGGAAATTGGTATAAAGCCACTAACTTTTAGTAGTAAAACAACCTGAAATATTTATGCAAATACCGTATGTGTGTCATAGATTACATATAATTATCTTGGACATAATTTCATACAGGTCTTCTCATTTTATATTTATTATATATGTAAATAATATGTAAAATCTAAGAAAACGAAAACGCTGTCCTAGGGATGGAAATAGGTATAAAGGCATGTCAACTTCTGGCTCTTACAGAGACATAAATGTAAACAAAACACTGCAATTACATGGAGACGACGTGTCTGTGAGCATCGTTCATCAGTTACAAGTCAGCAGTATGTACAATGCCACGTGGAAAGCCTCTATCAAATGAAGAGAAATAAAGAGTTAGTGCCTTCAAGGAGATGGGCCTTTGCAATAGACAAATACCTACGAAATTGGGGCTTCAAGATGTGTCATTGATAATTTTGTCAAACTGGGCTCACAATATGAGAAAAACGGGAAATATGGACGGACAAGAAAATTGTCTGAGAGCACTAAGCGTCTCATTTTACGTAAAGCAAAAAGTAAGAGTATGTTTTCTTCTCAAATCCAGGCTGATTTGAAGTTGCCAGTAACAGCCAGACGAGTAAGACAAATTCTGTCAGAAGACAAGAACCTAAAATTCAAAAAAAGTCTTAGTAAACTACCTCTGAACAATGCACATAAGAAAGTTAGAATGACTTTTGCTGAAGAACACATGTTCAGTGTTGAGAAGAAGTTTAATCTGGACGGGCCTGATGACCTTCAGTATTACTGGAACGACCTCCGTACTGAAGAGCAAGTTAGAATGAGTAGAAACTTCGGTGGTGAAGGCGTTATGATTTGGGCAGCATTCTGCTTTGAAGGAAGATCAAAAATAGCATGGATACGCACCAAGATGAATTGTGAGTCCTACACTGAGGAGCTTCTGGAGTCCTAATTGATGCGAATGTATGAGGAATTTGGCGAAGATCTAATTTTTCAGCCAGATAATACTTCCATTCACGTGTCTGCCAAATCAAAGGAGTGGTTCAGGAAGAAAGAAATACCACTTTTTACGTGGCCAGTCAGAAGTCTTGATTTAAACCCGATTGAGAACTTATGGGGGATCCTGGCAAGGCGTGTATATCGCAATGGACGGCAGTTTGGGACAGTGACTGAGCAGCAAAAATATTATTCAGGAAGAGTGGGTTTCAATCTCAGTGGAAGAAATAAACACCCTCTTCAAGTCAATGCCAAAGAGAATCTTCCAAGTAATTAACAACAATGGAGGTTCAACTAAATTTTAGAACTTTGTTGTAAACTTTGCGCTCAGTCTTTTTTGGTTTAATCTGTGAAATACACAAAGTGCCTTTATACTAATTTCCACCCATGTGTGAGAATGATTTCAGTTTTCATGAATTTTTTTGGACGGAAATGGATAATTAATTTTGACATTATTTGTGTGTGTTTTATACTCAATCACTCCTAAGTTAATATAGAAAAATGCCAAAGAAACAGTAAATAAACTTGTGTTAACCCTTTTAAGAAGTGGCTTTGTACCAATTTCCTCCACTGTATGATACTAAATATATAATCGATAAACTACTTCTACACTAAGTTTTTATTAATACTAGCTAATACCCGGCGTGCGCTGCTATGCCTAAATAAATGAAAATTAATGTGCTTTTATGTTTAGTTGAATAAATGAAAGGAAAAATAATTACAAATTTATATTTTTTTGATACCCCGTGCTGATTACCCGGCGTTGCCCGGGAATCTACTTATTCCGATCTTCTTGACATAAACGAGCTGAAATACGAAAATTAATGCGTTTTATGTTTAGTTAAATAAGTGAATGCAAACATTTATATCGTAATTATTTTTAGATACCCTGTCCTGTTTACTCGGCGTTGTTCGGGAATCTACTCATCCCGATCTTCTTGGCATAAATGAGCTGAAAGACAAACCTTAATGTACCTCTTATGATTAGTTGAATAAGTGAAATGAAAAATAATTATAAATGTATATCGTAATTATTTTAAGATTCCCCGTGCTGATTACCCGGTGTTGTTCGGAATCTATTTATCTCGATCTTCTTGGCATAAATGAGCTGAAAGTGGAAAATCCGTTATTGTGAATTATCTGTAAAAGAATACCCGCCATGTACTTCTATGCACAGGAATCTACGTACTTGTATTGATCTTCTTGGCATCAATGAAACACAAAAATGGTTATTGTGAGTTATCCGTAAGAGATAAACATATGCAGTCGCGGACGTATCTGTAGAGCATTTTGAGATATTCAATTCTGTATACATTAATTTTGGGTATTTATTATGATTTAGGCAGCGTAAGCCATTTAAGCGTCAAAAGAGCTACTTTTTTCACGTTTCCCACTACAAAAGGAGATTTTTAAGGGTGTAGGAGTTGAGTATCACAACTCTCTTATAACATATGTTCATCCCGGGAATCTTCTGAATATTTTGTTAAATGCCCCATCACAATCGGATCAACGGTATGGCCGCCCATAAAGTACGAACAAGCAAACAAACATTTATTTTTATATATTAGATTTGAAACGCTTTGTTTGTAAGACAACTAAGTATGTGTAAGATGTAGAATCTAAGCAATGGACACTTGAGAAAATTAATGGTACACTCAGGAAAGGAAATGTAATTTGCAGTTAACTGTCATTCAAAATGATATTAACATGCGTGTCAGATAAGCCCCTACTTCTATCCACATCAGCTACTACTGCTTTAATATACACACTTCTCTGTTGGTTGATGGTGACATAACATCTACATTCAGGGGTATAATGGAAATATATAGTCTTTTCTGAAACTGAAGTTATGTACCTAACCTGAAAATTATTACAATTAACCCTTCAAATGTGTAAACTTAATGTTTAATTTGTGCGTTTGATTTACATGCGAGTAACATTCATGTTACATGACTTGTGGATTTATGTTATCAACTTAGAGAGGTAACAGATTGCTGTTCTGGTAAATATTTTATTTGTTTCTCTAGCCACGATCTAGAGTAGTTTTGTCAGTGCGGTGGACTAGTGGTTACCATACTCGCTTTTGGTTCCAGATTCGCCTGAATAAACCGGCAAGCGATGTTGAATTTTTAAGGGAGGTGATGGGTGAAAAATTGACCATTTGAGATCAAAATTGGCATTTTGTGTTTTTTGTACTAAAAAATAGCCTTTACTTTAACGTATATGTTGGCAAAGTTTCAGAGGCCTATGGCGGTTCTACGTGACCTAAATTACGTCAGAGTTAAAAGGCTGCGGCAGTTAAATATCACCTGCATGCAAATCTTTATACTTGTTTTTCCACACTTTTATTTTCACTGCATTTTTGTATATTCAAAATTGAATGGAATTCGGAAATTTTGTCCTAGAAGTTTCAAATTCTTACTGTATGTCCTAAAACCAATAGGTAACAAAGTAGTGCATGGGTTTCATGATTGAAGTAGTATTTTAAGAAATAAAAAAATAAAATGTATGCAATTATTTTTGTTTTTAATTCCGCATGAGGTACAACTTTTTTCTCCCTTTGTATTCACATTATAAGAATTCTAATGCATGATGTTTTCTATAAAAATTAAGAGTCTTATAAAAAATCAGATATTTTACTAAAAAATTGTGGAACCCATTTAATTATAATATACGCAAATCTTTTAAAATACAATATTTAATAGCTCATGAAATAAGTGTCTCACATGAATGAAACTTAAACACGTCATTATGTATCATGCAGTGAATGTTTGTACAAAACAGCAAGTCTCCAGCTCAAAAAATGTATAAAATAGAAATTTCACCCATCACCCCCTTAAAGGAGGTAAACACGTGTCATAAATAAGAAAAAAGTGTAGAGATAATAATATTCAAGACAATCGGCACTAGATGTCAGCAGGATTGTCTGCTCTTTGTGACAGAACAAATGTCTGATACTCATTTCACTTGTAGGTTGGGTCAACACCAGGACCAAGGTGCCGCCATAAAGTTTAAGAAATCATGATCTTATCGGGACTAGAACTCCCGACCTTCCGGCTTGTAGTGAATTATCTTAAGCAGCTGCGCTATGGCGTGTAAAAGAACCACTATCCTAAAGTAAAGGTCTCTTTGCAACACGTTTTGCCCCTTTAAAGCCCATATTTGAATTGGTACACTAATGACTTTGATGTTAAAAGACTCGGTTAAATAAAAATACCTAGTTAACTATACAGATATTTTATCAAATTGAATTATGTGTAGGCCGAAAGCTGAATAGATTTACTTCTGCTGCATCATTCGTAAAAACGGCAGTTAAACAGACAGCGTCGTTAATTAAACTTCTACCTATATAGCCTACTATCTACATTTTTTAAAATTATTAATAAATATTTTTTTATGTTTTAAATTATTCTATGGCTGTGCGATTTTTCAATTAAAAACTCTCTATGGCGCGACAGGCCTAGTAGGCCCTTGGCCTACCAGCCTGCTGTTAGCCTCACATCCAAATATGTTAATCACAGAGTTAGATGATCATCCAGCACGTATAGGGGTGACATGTGGTTAGCATGTCGGGTCCCCAGTAGTTGTAGCTGTTTTTTTCAATCTGGAGATTTATTGTAGCTGCCTAAATGTCGCACGGTACTGGGTGGACACTAGACAAAATACCATGAGAACATTTTTCCCCCATGGAGACTCGAACCAGTGGAAGTCCCGTAGCTGTGCGCCAAGGCATCTTGCTTTAACCACTCGGCTAAGGCGCGCGACCGATTTTTATATCAATTAATTAATTAATTTTATAATCAATTGATTTGGTGTTTACTTGAAGAAAATTTATGATAATAATAAATAAAACTATCATAGTTTTATATGATTTTCATAAATATTTATGAAAACAGTGTAAAACTTTGATAGTTTTATTTATTACATATGTATATTTTGTCTTATATAATCGAGTCTTCAAGAATATTTGATCATTTTGTTTTATAATTTCATTTGTATGTTTCATCTTTCTTTTTATAATTTAACAAAAAATCAATATCACGTTTATGTAGAGAGTTGAAATTATTTAAATTTTCATTATTGTAAGCTTATATTTGTATTCTCAAAAAAAGATGTGGTTGATATTTAATTCATCTTTTAGTTTTTAATCTATGAAATAAGTATATTATTTCATAAGACTGTGACTTATTATTGTATGTAACTGTGCTCTTTAACAGCTCATCTCATTAGTGTTGCTGTTAAAATAAAGCCGTAAAATGACAGATTTTTTTTACAGAGACCTCTTATTCACAGGCTGATATTTTATATAATCTATGGCACCTGTGCGCGGTTTTCAAACAGTCTTATAATATCAACACTAAGATTTTTAACATGCTTGTTCAGTGCACTATTTAAAAAAATATTCATTCTGTTTCAATTTTACTTAGGCTATGAATGTTTTAGTTCCATGATTTAGAACCAAAGTGTCAAATATAACATTCTTTAAATAGAAAATAACATATTTAAATTATAAAATTCACAATATTTTTAATTCCGTTTTTATTCGGCAGGTCCAGACAATCTGTTTCTTTATTTTTCCCCCTCATTTTTAAGATAAGTGCCGGGTTGGAATTTGATTTACGCGATACATTGTGCCATTGTTAACAATTTGATAATTAATTAAAATTATTTTTAAGTAAGTTGGTACAAAACACATGAATAATTATAATAGACATATGGCCTACATATAAGTTACTAATGGTATTATATACTCGAATGTTCTTAGACGCAATATGGCCAAAAATGTTGAATCTTCTCAAAGATCAAATTTTGCAACAAAAGCAACATGAAGGGGATCATACCACTGTGGAGAGGTTCTGCGTATAAATAGGCATACCAAAATTCGTTCTCACATTACCTGCCCGCTCAAAGAAGTAGGTTTACCATTCATAAATATTTGATTAGGAAAAAAACACGAGTCATCTTAGGATTGATATAATCTCCTAGAAAACAGATTCGAACATGGACCTAATGGCTGAATTTGTACGGTTTAAGAGGTATAGTAGTTAAAGCGATGGCGTTCGTCTAGGAAAATAAAAAATATTCCCTAGTATCCAAAAAATCTACTTGTTTTGTCCAATGCCATGTTTTCTTTTATGACATGGCATATTGGCTTTTACCCCTGACGTTGGTGGAATTATATCTATTACTGAAGTTGGGGCATCAGGAAGGAAATATTACGTTATCCCAATAATATGATGGGTGATAAATGATAATGAAGCGCCAGGAGAGTCCTTAACCTAAACTTAACATAAATTCCAGACAATGGACAATTACAGGAGCAATTCCCTCTATAGAAATATAATCTCAATTAAATTAAATGTATAGGTCTTAGAGTATTTGAGATTAAAATTTTTAGGACGATTTTTGGACCAAAGAGAGATGAACACACGGGTGAATGCATAACAGTGAATTACATGGTATTTATAGGAAGCCAGATATAATGAGAACAGTTAAGTCTCATAGACTGCGATAGGCAGGACATATGGCCCGAGTGGGGAATGAAAGACATACATGGAGGCTTCTTGTGGGAGGACCAGAGGGAAGACGCCCAGTTGGTAGACCAAGAATGAGGTGGAATAATAGCATTAACTATGATTTGAGGAAGTAGATTATACAGGGGATGATTGGAAAACATTGGCTCAGGATAGGGATGTATGGAGAGCTTATGTCCAGGTGGCCATGTACCTAGGGGTTCGATAGAGCCAGTGAGTTAGTTAGTTAGTAAATTATAATGGATATGAGCCTGAAGCACTAGTCGTTTTGCAAAATTAATTTGGCAACAATTTAAGTGTCAATCGTAAAGACTTGTCTTGTTCGGTCTTAAAGGATCTAACGAACTTTTACTTGACCATTGCTACAATACATAGTAAATACTCGCATTAACATAAATATGTGACAACCATGATAGTACTTTAATCCGAGAAAAAATATATAGGCCTATATATACCCGAACGTTCCTCGAAGGGACATGGGGACTCCCCTACCAGGAGTTTCTTGAATAAGCTAATTTAGTTGCGCTTATTTCCCTACATATGTCAGTAAGTGATCTGTGGTCAGCATAACGTCTCAATGAAACAACTACAGTGAGTTTACTGTACAACTTGGCCGACGGTAGCGCGTGCAGGGGAGGCCCATATGGCCTTCACTGCATTTCTCCTCTCATTTCTAACATCTCCTGTGATAAGGTACGTTTGTTTTTTATTCTAAAAATTTTATTCTAAAAATATGTTAATGTGATTTGAGTTTGCTGGAATATACGCGATTCGCCGGGAGTAAGTGCTGACCTCGCCTGCACGCGCTACCGCCGGCCAAGTCGTACAGTAAACTCACTGCAGTAGGTAACCAATGTATTAATTGGATGGGGAAGGCTGGTTAAATTTTGTTCAGAAGCACTAATTTAGGCTTGATGTTCTTTCACGATCTCGAAATTTTGCAACTCGGGACCCACGAATAAAAGTCCCTCCAGAGATCTTGTCTCTTGGATTTTTCCATCCTAAAAATCCATCGACCCCGGCCGGGTTTCAACCCGCGTCCCTCGGAACTAGAGGCAAGGAGCATAACCAATAGATCACAGAGGGAGATTATATATATATATATATATATCTTCAAAATGTTCCAGTGTGCTTTGTCCTCAGGGTAATACTTTAAATAAAGATACAATGAATTATTTAATATAGGAAACACATGTCGATTTCCTGGTTTTAGTAAATTTATTTAAAATGCTCCGAACATCTCCAAATATTATTAGTGTTAAAATTAAAACCTTGGCGAGAATAGCAGAGAAATATTGCTCTCAGGCCTCATATTTTATACTTGAGGTTCTTTTTTACTTGTATAAGTGAATTCAGTATCGCCTGGTTGAAAATTCGATATGGGGCGAGAGAAGAGTGAAGGGTTAGAAACAAAAGCAATATATTTACTTGTAAATCTACGATATAGAACTCACGGCTTTACATATCTTCCGTAGCAAGCCATAGTCAGAATGTTTACACTCTTAAAATTCATCGAAATAGTTTGAGTTCAATTAATAGTAATAATAATAATAATAATAATAATAATAATAATAATAATAATAATAATAATAATAATAATAATAATAATAATAATAATAACAATAATAATAATAATATTTAAATATCTTCCCTTTACTTAAAAGACACATACCGGTACATTAATTCATGAATCCAATCTCGTTCTACGATGAATGTTACCAATTTTGTTGACTGGCCTTTATTTATTGGTCACCATTCTATAACACATTACACATTAGCCATTTATTGCCTGTAACAAGAAAAGGGCTTGCTTTTAGATTCCAATATGAGATTACTTATTTTCCCATAAATCCAAATTTCCTATGATACTTGCCCTTGCTTTGGCACCCCTGCGAAGTGCGTTCCTTATCGAAATAACGGGAACGAGGGGTTAGAAACACAAGCAATATAAACGTGGTAATTTCCTGAGTCCATCCGGTAATCGATATTCATTTCTGACCGGCTCTCGGTTTTGACAGGTTTCCACCGGACAGAGAGCGCTGGCTTTAGATCCTGCAGGACACTCAGTTGCCCAAGAGAGGTCCACCGCAAACGGAAATAAAACGCATCATTCATCGAGATATCTTTCATTCTGTTTTAACCACTCATAACTGCACTCTTCTCTCGCCCCATATCGAATTTTCAATCAAGCGAGACTGAATTCACTTATAAATATTATTTGCGAAGCGGAAGAAACGGCACATTCTTGCTGGAAATGATTTGTGTGATTATTTCTCTTAATCCAGGGTTATTATAAGTATAAAGATATTTCTTGTCGTAAATGTAATCGATCTGTTCCAATAGTGGTTGCCATACTCGTTTCTGGTTCCCAAGTTCGATTATTCAAACCTGGCCAGAGTCGATAGATATTTAAGTAAGTAAAATGAGTATGGCTTTCTATAAAAAAAAAGATATGAACCCGTGGGTCGCGTGTCGTAGATTTACGGAACGTATTTTTTAATCAAGTCCTGAAATATGAGGCTTCTGAACAAAAATTGTCAGCCTATTCACGTCCAGGTTTGAATAGAGATGTTAATGATCTGAGTATAGTTAAATAAAATGTCACTACTACCTTAGACATTACCTACAATTAGAGTTCAAAATTTACCCAAAACTCTTCCGGCGATATTAAGATTTAATCGTTTTTCCTTGAAATAGGCTACTCGTTAAATAAATTAAAAACAATTCTTCCTGAAGACCTCTCTGGACGAAAATTATGCAGGTAATAAATTAAATTTCGTTAATCGTTTTATCTAAAAGTTAATTATACTGTTATAGGAGTCCTAAAAAATCAGTTATACTTATTCGAATGTGTCTAAGTATTGAGGAATAAAAGAAATGTTGATTAAATATAAATATTAAGAAAGCCGAACATCTCAAGACAGAACTAAAAAAATGAAGAGGAATTACGATGTGAAAATGTGAAAATTAAGAATGTTGAAAAATTAAAATGTTTAGGATCAATTTTAGAATCAGATGGGAAAAGTTATAGTGAAATTTAGAAAAGAATTAGTGAAGGAAAAAAAGTAATTGGAACGTTAAATTCAGTGATATGGATTAAACATATTACAAATAAAACCAAGACATTGATATTTAAATCATTAGTACAAAGCGTTATGTTGCACGTTTGGTACATAGACCTAGACTTAGGAAGACAGCAAGCAAAAAGTTATTGACAATAGAGTTGGATTTTTGGCGACGATCATCAAGAAAATCAATAAAGGAGAAATATCGGAACCATAAAATTAGAGAAATTATTAATTTTAAAGATAATATTACAGAAGTAATAGAAGAACTAAGATTGAAATGGCATAGACATCTGAAGAGGATGAAGAATAATAGAATCCCAAGAATGATGCTGAATTGGAATGCTGAAGGCAGGAGAAGGAGGGGGAAACCCAGGGAACAGTGGATGGATGAAGTAAGAAGAAACATAATCAGCAGAGACCTCAAATAAGAAGATGCTGAGGATAGAAATATGTGGCGGAACAAAATATTTTTGGCTGAAGGATAACTACTGTAATGTAGACAAAATCCTTAATAAAAAAAATGTCTAAGTGGCACAAAGAGTAAGGTGTGTGTAGGGCAATTGAAATTGACAATTGGTTAAAACAAGGAAATGCACTATCTCCTCAACTATTCAATTTTGTACTATAATATGCCATAAACATTTAGAGGTTGAAGAATGCTTACAAATGAATGGTATTAATAAACTGTTAGTTTTTGTTGATGATTTAGTATTATTAGGCGATAGCGAGGAGATACTATGGGCCAACATTCACACTCTATTCAATAACAGAAAGAAATGGAGGCTGCAAGCAATAATCAATGAAACTAAATATATAAACACATCAATAATTATGTAATAGAAACAGACAGCCCACCGCGGTGATCTATTGGTAAAGTTCATTGCCTCTAGTCCCGAGGATCACGGATTCAAATTCGGCCGTGGTCGATGCACTTTTTAGAATGAAACTATAAGCCGTGGGTCTCGAGTCTGAAGATTTTCAAGCTCGTAAATACTCTTAAATCTAAAAAAAAAAAAAACTAAATTCGTGGTCATCCAAGTAATGCCTTAGCTGCCTACTAGATGTCTCACACTAACCACATGTCATTCACGATATTTACAGTGAAATAAGTATAACTAAATTAGTTCGGTCTCCTAACAAAAGAGATGTTATGGCTAGATCAAGGGGTCGTAAAGCCAATGTGAGAAATACTCGTAAGTAATGGATATAGTTAATTACGAATAAGTGAAATTTTGAAAAAGTCGCTGAATTCAAATAGGCTACATAGGAACAACAATTACGAAAAGGAATGAGGTGCACAAAGGATTTAAATATATGCTCTAATTCTGGAAATACATTTGCATTCCAGGGACCCTTTAGTCTCAACTGCTTTCAGGAAAGATTAAACTGAAAAATACATAAACTTCTAATTCTTCCAATTACATTATATGGATGCGAAGTATGGATTCTTACTTTAAGGGATATGAAAATATTTCGAATATTTGAGAAGAAATTTCTTAGGAACGCTTTTGGACCAAAGAGAGAATGAACGGATAGGCTAATGGAAAAGTTTACATAACAGTGAACTGCATGATCTTTATGGGAAACCAGATTAAATAAAAATAATTAAGTATCGTATACTGCGAGTGCAGGACATGTGGCACGAGTTGACAATGAAAAAGGGACATGGAAATTCCTTGTAAGAAAACGAGAGGAAATGTGCCCAGTAGGTAAGCCAAGAATGAGGTGGGAGAATAACATTAACCATGATTTGAGGGAAGTAAATTATACAGGGGATGACTGGAAGACATTAGCTCAGGATAGGGATGTGTGGAGAGCTTATGTCCGCGCGGCCATGAACATACGGGTTCTGTAACACCAGTGAGTTAGTTAAAACCAAAATGAAAGCGCAGAATAATTTTTGTTTGTTATATAAGTTTTAATTTTGTTTCGTTGATGAGGAAAAAAAAAAAAGGAATTTATTAATGTAACATATTTAATTTTATTGGATAATTGGATTACACGCATAAGTATATATATATATATAACTATGACTCTCTTAAGGTAGCCAAATGCCTCATCATCTAATTAGTGACGCGCATGAATGGATTAACGAGATTCCCTCTGTCCAAAGACCCGCGTAAACCATTGAAATGTCTAGGATCTCAATACAGAGATCTCTACGAGTCTCTAATTTCCCTTTTGCGAAGGATCGTTATCCAGATATTTCCATGTTTAGAAGTGTCTCTCCGAGGGCCTTATCAGTCGAGAGATATTAATCCAGAGATCTGCAAGAGACTCTACTTTCCCTTTCGGGAAGGATCGATATCCAGATATTTCCATGTTTAGAAGTGTCTGTCCGAGGGCCTATCAGTCGAGAGATATTAATCCAGAGATCTCCAAGAGACTCTACTTTCCCTTTCGGGAAGGATCGATATCCAAATATTTCCATGTTTAGAAGTGTCTGTCAGAGGACCCATCAGTCGAGAGATATTAATCCAGAGATCTCCAAGAGACTCTACTTTCCCTTTCGGGAAGGATCGATATCCAGATATTTCCATGTTTAGAAGTGTCTGTCAGAGGACCCATCAGTCGAGAGATATTAATCCAGAGATCTCCAAGAGACTCTACTTTCCCTTTCGGGAAGGATCGATATCCAGAAATTTCCATGTTTAGAAGTGTCTGTCAGAGGACCCATCAGTCGAGAGATATTAATCCAGAGATCTCCAAGAGACTCTACTTTCCCTTTCGGGAAGGATCGATATCCAGAAATTTCCATGTTTAGAAGTGTCTGTCAGAGGACCCATCAGTCGAGAGATATTAATCCAGAGATCTCCAAGAGACTCTACTTTCCCTTTCGGAAGGATCGATATCCAGAAATTTCCATGTTTAGAAGTGTCTGTCAGAGGACCCATCAGTCGAGAGATATTAATCCAGAGATCTCCAAGAGACTCTACTTTCCCTTTCGGGAAGGATCGATATCCAGAAATTTCCATGTTTAGAAGTGTCTGTCAGAGGACCCATCAGTCGAGAGATATTAATCCAGAGATCTCCAAGAGACTCTACTTTCCCTTTCGGGAAGGATCGATATCCAGAAATTTCCATGTTTAGAAGTGTCTGTCAGAGGACCCATCAGTCGAGAGATATTAATCCAGAGATCTCCAAGAGACTCTACTTTCCCTTTCGGGAAGGATCGATATCCAGAAATTTCCATGTTTAGAAGTGTCTGTCAGAGGACCCATCAGTCGAGAGATATTAATCCAGAGATCTCCAAGAGACTCTACTTTCCCTTTCGGGAAGGATCGATATCCAGAAATTTCCATGTTTAGAAGTGTCTGTCAGAGGACCCATCAGTCGAGAGATATTAATCCAGAGATCTCCAAGAGACTCTACTTTCCCTTTCGGGAAGGATCGATATCCAGAAATTTCCATGTTTAGAAGTGTCTGTCAGAGGACCCATCAGTCGAGAGATATTAATCCAGAGATCTCCAAGAGACTCTACTTTCCCTTTCGGGAAGGATCGATATCCAGAAATTTCCATGTTTAGAAGTGTCTGTCAGAGGACCCATCAGTCGAGAGATATTAATCCAGAGATCTCCAAGAGACTCTACTTTCCCTTTCGGGAAGGATCGATATCCAGAAATTTCCATGTTTAGAAGTGTCTGTCAGAGGACCCATCAGTCGAGAGATATTAATCCAGAGATCTCCAAGAGACTCTACTTTCCCTTTCGGGAAGGATCGATATCCAGAAATTTCCATGTTTAGAAGTGTCTGTCAGAGGACCCATCAGTCGAGAGATATTAATCCAGAGATCTCCAAGAGACTCTACTTTCCCTTTCGGGAAGGATCGATATCCAGAAATTTCCATGTTTAGAAGTGTCTGTCAGAGGACCCATCAGTCGAGAGATATTAATCCAGAGATCTCCAAGAGACTCTACTTTCCCTTTCGGGAAGGATCGATATCCAGAAATTTCCATGTTTAGAAGTGTCTGTCAGAGGACCCATCAGTCGAGAGATATTAATCCAGAGATCTCCAAGAGACTCTACTTTCCCTTTCGGGAAGGATCGATATCCAGAAATTTCCATGTTTAGAAGTGTCTGTCAGAGGACCCATCAGTCGAGAGATATTAATCCAGAGATCTCCAAGAGACTCTACTTTCCCTTTCGGGAAGGATCGATATCCAGATATTTCCATGTTTAGAAGTGTCTGTCCGAGGGCCTAGAAGTTTTCATCTCCACCTATAAGCGGCGATTCAGTCGTGTTTTTGACAGCGATAGGTGAAGTGTGAGGAGAAAAGATATTGTAGCTCGTGGACACGTTCGATACTGTAAATTATTATTTTTTATTATCGAAAACGTATAAACCCTATTTCACCTAAGGTACATTAGGGTTATATTTTGTCAAATTTATTTCGTTATATAATTTTTCTTTTATCTAAAGATAAATAATTGTGTACTAGATAAACATTAAATCAAGATTAATTTGATGATGTCATGCATCAACCGGCTAAAAGTCATTTAAAAAATGATAGTTTGATGGCATCTCTTGCACTGGTCAAGAGGTAAGTGTACGCAGAATTTTAGCGCCAAATCTTTAAATATAGCCTTATTATTAGAGAAAAATATCAACGTCATCAGTCCTATCAGAGATTCTATGTTTTGCAACAAACGGCTATGAAACCAGATCTTCATAAATGCTAATCTAAATTTTGCATAATGCATCTAAACGCCAAATGTTCCTGCTCTTAGATTGTTGATGCATAACTGTCAAGCGATAAAAATAACGTGGAATATCCAGTACTGTTAGTTTGGAGCTACAATAAATAGTGAAGACTAACTTAAACTTTAAACTGTATTTTTCTCCAAACTTACATAATGGCGCACAGCTGATTGATGCATAACGCAGTTCAATTTTTAATGCAATTTGTGAGAAAACTGATACTGATAGATTGAAAAATTAAATAAAGTGATTGTGAAATATTACACAATAATCGCCGTGATTAATTATTTACGACAAAAGGACGGAAAGACGACACTACGGCATATATTACAATATAATATATAATATATTGTTCTTACAGCCACTCTATAATATACATAAATACAGTAAAACGTGTTTATTCCGGAACGTGAATAATGCGGAAATCTGTCCAATGTGAACAAATCTATTTGTCCCGGCAAAATAATAGCAATTTTACGTGTATTTATTTTGTATGAAACGGAATCTGTCCAACCTGGAAACGGAAGGATGTTTCTACACAAATCATGAAAAAAAGTTTATAAGGCGGAAATATATATAGAGAGAAATAAATTAGTTTCCACTTCATTGAATTTCCGTTAGGTGAATTAACAATAAGTGATGATTCCTGCCGCACGCGCCGGGTGAAGTAGAGTTTCTTCCTGTATCTGGAATTTTCTTTCGGTCTCACTGCACACCCGCTTTGGGAAATACAGGTTCGTTATACAAATATTTGGCGTGTGACATCTGTCTTACGAATAACCAGTGCATTGTAAAATCTTAAATTAGTTGATGATCTGAGACCGATTGTGAACGTATCTTTCATGGGTAGCGTTCTGAATTTACGGAATAAAGATGGCTAAATCGTATGTATCATTGTCATTAAACGAAAAAGTAAACATGATTGAAGACAAAGAAAAACAAACTCTCAGTACGCGAAATAGTGACTAAATTTAAACATGGAAAAATCCAAGTTTATGAGATTTAAGAGATTTTAAACACACAAAGAAAAATTAATGAATGAATGGATGCAAGGAAATGGTCAAATGAAGAAAAAATCAACGAGGTGTGTTATACAAGTGCAGGATCAAACAATCTCCAAATTTCCGGACCGATGCTCCAAAGTGAAGCTCTAGCTGTTGCTATATCCCTAGGGAATAACGATTTCAAAGCAAATTCAGGTTGGTTGTGGACAGTTTTAAAAGACGACACAATGTAGTGTGGCATGAAGTTTGTGGGGAATCAACGGATGTGGACGAAAGTATAGTTAGTGAGTGTAAGCCGAAACTGCATACTTCAATTTCAAGATACGCGCCTAAGAGTAATTTTTAACGCTGACGAAAGGGGACTTTTTCTCGTGTTACCGTCGAAGTCGCTCATACATACACTTCACTTTCCAACGGCAGCGGAACTACAATTAATCTAAAGTACATAAAAAACATATATGGTGCTCTAAAATCTAAGATTGGTTAATATTTTTATCTTTATAATGCGGAATTTTGTCTAATGTGGATAAAAAAATTGTTCCCATGCTATTCCGCTTTGAGCATATTTTACTATAGGCCCTATATATATATATATATATATATATATATATATATATATATATATTATAAAGTGGGGGCACGCCGTAGCGTAGTGGTTAAGGCACTGAGCTACAAACCGGAGGGTCGAGGGTTCAAGTCCCGTTGGGGTCAGGATTTTTAAACTGACCCAAACCCTCTGGCGGCACTATGGCCCTGGGGTCGACTCAGCCTCTAACGGAAATGAGTACCAGACACTTGTTCTGAGGGTAAAGGCGGCCGTCACGCAGGGCTGACAACCCGGCTGACATAAAGTGCCGATTGTCTAGAAAAAGTGGGAGCCTTAACCTCTTACTACCCCAAGGGCCTCCGGGTCTGTTGTGGGATCACTTTACTATATTATAAAGTGTTAGTAAGAACACTAGACATAGACGATCCAATGGTATATTCTCAAACCTCGAAGATATACCCAATATGATATAAGATGTTTAAGCGTCTCAATTTTAAAAAATAAACAAGTTACAGATTCCAATTTATGTACGACACCAAAGCTTAAAATGTTCTGTAACTTATTTTTTAAATAATGTCAGTATGAAAGTAACACAGTGTGGCAAAGAATACTGCATCGTGTACTTTGAAATATGCATTACATATCTTACAGAGGAGAAACTAAGGAAGAAACAAGCTTAGAGCACATGGAGCTAAGATGTTAAGAGTATACAATATACATCTCAGCAGAGGTAACATAAAACTGTCAAACTGTATCTTACAATGGTTACAACCTTGTAAAATTCAAGTCCCAACAAATTGCTAGCTATTCATCTTAAAACTTGGAAGTAGAACTTCGTATAAAAACATAACTGCACAATATATTATCCACTTCTCTTATTAACTAAATATTCTCCCAATATATGTTATCTATACATCTATATATTAATACGTGTAGGAAAGAAAAAACTTTGTAGCCCTTTTCAAGCACATTGCGCGCAAGGAGTAGTGTAACATTTGGCATTATTAAAATTCATACAGAGAAGGAGTGCAGAAAAATAAAACTTATATGTGTGTTACAAATAAATGAAATGAAATTAAACAAAATAAAATAAATTGTCGCTCAGGAATTTATGTGTATTACTCATTCATTTGTTTACGTTCATACTGAAAGTGCATTGTTGTAAAAAGAAAATCATGCAGCAGCAATGTGAATTGACTTACTCTCGCGTATTTATTATTATTGATTTATAATAATAATAATAATAATAATAATAATAATAATAATAATAATAATAATATAATTGTGCACAATCGTGCAAAATTAATTAATTGGCGTATTGCACTAATGACATTGTCGCTTTGGAACACAATTCCAGATGATATTTTGTGCACTTTAGTCCGCACAGTTTACATCTTCAACTGTCTTCGATTTGATGGTAAGTGACATTCACACACATTTTGTGTTGGAAGCCGTGGACTGCTTAGCGGTTTATCTGGTGCCTTAGTTTCTTGTTCGGTCCACACCAGCTCCTATCTATCATGGCAGGCTACCGTAGAATTCTTCAGGAATGGCATCCCGCTTCTGCCTTCTCTCTTGCATCTGTTGTTCGTAAGCTTTAGTGGATGGCAGGTAGTAGCGCATTCTGAGGTCTTCCAGGTAGAACTGTTCTCTTGCTAGTACATAGACCTGTCTCGAGGGAGTGAATTTAGAGACTGCTAGAATTTGCTTCAGATAGGAGGCTTTGACGCTTTCCCAGATTTTTAAATCATTTATCTTCAATGTTCCCAAACTATCTCTATCCCATATGCGATTATTGGCATTATTTTTGCATAGTGATTTATTTATTATTAATGGTTAAAAAAGTGAATACATTTTATAATTTAAATTAAATCCTATCTAATCTTGGTTTCAGTAATTTCATTACATTTTTTATATTTACATATTCGCACCTACTTCCATTATGCCAGAATATAGATCATTGACGGGTCGGAGTGAGAGACAAAGAAGAAGGGATATATATTCCCGTACACATAATAATAGCCCAAATGCAAATTTAAATAATATACATTGTATACAAATATCAAATGACGCGTTATTTTTTTTAAAAAATGGCTTAGCCAATCTATACCACATAGGCCTACTTCCTATCGTTCGTATTTTAAAAATAAAATCGAAAATTAATGCATAAGGACAAATTTGCGACAAACTTAAAATTTTAATGAATTGTGGTCGAATTTCGATCACTTGGCGAACACTAGTATTTATAAATGCATATATATTTAGACTACTAAATATATCTCTAATATACATTCACCTCTGTATAATTTTGGTACCCATACTTTGTAAATAATAGTAACACTTGACCAACATTATAACTTTATATTTTTAATTATTTTCAAAGTCGCTTTAACATCTAAAGTAATATGGAAACTATTAATTTATTTTTTCATGTTTTTTATTCTTAATCCCACTATAAAGTAACAAAAATGATTATATGAGTGTTGGTGATGAAACTTCAATACAGCATTTGATGAAAACTAGGAAAAAATCTCAGAATGGACGGCATCTGGATTTGAACCTAACACATCCCGAATACGATATCGATTGAGAAATCTCGATGGCCACCATCTATATTGGTATAATTAACTAACTCACTGGCGCTATCGAACCCGTAAGTTCATGGCCGCTCGGAAATAAACTCTCCATACATGTCAATCCTGAGCTAATATTTTCCAATCATTCCCTGTATACTCTACTTCCCTCAAATCATGGTAAATGTTATTCTCCCACCTCATTCTTGGTCTACAAACTGGCTGTTTCCATCTGGTTTTCCTACAAGTAGCTTCCATGTACGTCTTTCATAATTGAAGAATTTGTATAATTTATGATATTTTATTTAGATTTTTTTCAAATTATATTGCTAGTTATAGCCGATGTCACATTCCTAATATAAAAAATTACTGCGTTTAGGTTTCCAATGAGTAGATATAAGGTAGTGGTAGCATCCAACAAATAAAATGTTCTTATGAAAATGGGTTCTAAATTTAATATGTCCTTATTTAAGGTATATTATTACCACCCAATTAACAAATTCTGTATTGTATGAGCGGCAATTTTCTCCTGTAATCTCTATTATTATCTCTTCATAGCAAGTGTTTCGTAACATCTGCATTCCTTGTAATTCAACCTCCGAGTTATGTCTGAGGAAATCGCAGATTTTTTAAACACTCAAGGTTGGTTTCGGAGAAATTATTTTCAAAAAAGTATCTTTTCTATTTCAGAAATTTGTGGAAAACAACACTATTTTATTTCAGAAATTTGTGGAAAACAACACTATTTTATTTCAGAAATTTGTGGAAAACAACGCTATTGTATTGTAAGGAAAAGGAGAGAAATCTCAGGTTGATCGGCATTACTTACTTACTCACTGGCACTATTGAACCCGTAGGTTCATGACCGCGCGGATGTAAGCTCTCCATACATCCATATCCTGGGCTAATGCTTTCCAATTATTCTCTGTATAATCTACGTCCCTCAAATCATAGTTAATGTTATTCTCCCACCTCATTCTTGGTCTACCAATTGGGCGTTTTCCCTCTGGCTTTCCTACAAGAAGCTTCCATATAAGTCTTTCATTCCCCATACGCGCAACAAGTCCTGCCCTGTGCACTCTACGAGACTTAATTGTTCTTATTATATCTGGCTTCCTATAAAGACCGGCATTAGGAATTAAAATTATTTTCCATATACCTGTGTTAAACTCTGCATCATTTCAATGTAGATAATAATACCTTTCTTTTTCTTTATTTTTCTTAGTTTAATCTCTCTCTCTCTCAATTAGTTAATAAGGGATTCAAAATTGGACGAAATAAAACATTGAATGCATTATGTTTTGCAGATGATACAGTATTAATTTCTGACAGAGAGTACAGGCTACAAAAAGCAGTCTATCAGTTAAATAATATATGTAAGAAATATAATATGATAATTTCAAAATCAAAAACTAAAGTAATGGCGTTCCATGGAAAATACTCAGTAAGATCAAAAATAGTAAAAGAAGATAAAATGTTGGAACAGGTTTTATACTTCCAGTATTTGGGCTGCAATATAACTTATGAAGAAGAACAAGATATAAATAAGAAAATACAGAAATTTCAACATATTTGTGGAACAATCAGACGAACACTGAGGAACAAAGTAAGAAAGGATACGTAGCTAAGATTTTACTCAACGATGGCACTACCAGTGTCGATGTATGGGAGTGAGGCCTGGGGTCCTGAAGGGAAAAGAAAAAAGTGAAATTCAGGCAGCAGAAATGAGATTCCTATGGGCTGTAAAAGATTGTACAACAAGAGAACAACATATTAGAAATGAGAATATTAGAGAGGAACTAAAAGTACAAACCACTCCTTCAACAAATATAAGAACACAGGAACAATTGGATAAAACATCTGCAAAGAATGACACAGGATAGGATACCAAAGATGGCACTGATGTATAATCCTGGAGGACGAAGATCGATAGGAAGACCAAGAAAGCGCTAGGATGAACAGATGTGGGATCGGAACAGGCAAAGACTTAATCCGTGAAGTTGATGATGATGATGATGAGGTTGATGATGAACCTCTCTCTTTACAGGTAATTCTACGTTTGGGTTGGAATAAATTGTGGAATGTAAGGGATACAATGTTTTATTATTGTATCTGAATTTCATAACTTGAATCTTTCTCTTTCTTTGCCTAAGTACTATTAAAAATCGCTTTAAATGATCACATCATTGCCCACTTTCTTATTCTCGTGAATTTTGTAATTTAATTTGATTTGTCATTTCGACATTTCTGGTGTTCTCTACTGGCATTGGCGTAATTGTAACCCACTGCTGAAGTTTGGGCGCCTAGAAGGTGAATGTACGTTGCCCCAATGGTATGATGGGTAATAAATAATAATGAAGCGCCGGGAGAGTTCTTAACCTAAATTCCAGACCATGGGCAACCACAGGAATATTTTTTTGGAAAAATTCTTATGGTTTGACCGGGAATCAAACTCGGGACCTCATGAACAGTAGTCAGAAACGCTCATAAGGCTGGTCATTTAATTTGATTGTACATGTTCATTTGTAAATATTGAAATATATAGGTTTCTATGGTGACAGCCGAGGAGTAACCATCAGAAGAACACACCCTCCTGACGATTTATGCCATATACGCAGAATAAATCTTTTTACTAGTATTATTATTATTATTTTATTATTATTATTTTATTATTATTATTATTATTATTATTATTTTTATTATTTTTATTATTATTATTTTTATTATTTTTATTATTACTATTTTTACTTATTATTATTATGTTTATTATTTTTATTATTTTATTCTATATTATTCTTTTTGTTATTTTCATTATTTTAATTATTACTTATTTTTTATTATTATCTTTTTGTTATTATTCTTTTTGTTCTTTTTCTTATTCTTTCTTGTTTTTCTTCTTCTTCTTCTTTTTCTTCTTCTTCTTCTTTTTCTTCTTCATCTTCCTTTTCTTCTTCTTCTTCTTCTTTTTGTTCTTCTTCTATCTTTTATTCTTCTTCTTCTTCTTTTTTTCTTCTTCTTGTTTTTTCTTTCTTCTTCTCCCTCTTCTTCTTCTTGTTCTTGTTCTTCTTCTTCTTACTTCTTCTTTTCTTTGTTTCTTGTTCTTCTTCTTCTTCCTTCTTCTTCTTCTTCTTCTCTTCTTCTTCTTCTTCTTCTTCTACTTCCTTCTTCTTCTTCTTCTTCTTCTTCTCGTTTCTTCTCCCCCTTCCTGCTCCTTTCCTTTGTGCGCTCTGCCCCCTATGGCCTTCCTCCGCGTCTTTTCCCCCCCCCTCTCCCCTTCCCTCTCGCTTCTCCCCGCCCCGTTTTTTTTTTGTCTTTTTCTTTTTCCGCCTTCTCTTCTGTTTCCTTCTTCTTCCTCCCCCCTGTCCTTTTCTCCGTCCAAAGTCGCCTTCTTCTCATCCATAAATATAGTATGATATTTTGAATTTAAATTAGCAGACGAGAGGAGACACAACAACAAAATTATGACATGTATTTAGTGCTTAGCACCATTAGGTTAAACTTGTTATAACAAAATAACAAATGTCCAACATGTTCTCACCATATATGATAATTTGAAAACAAACTTTTCTCATTCACGTAACAGCTTCTTTGCGAAGCTCCCTCAAAGAACATCGTATAAAATTGCCATCACGTTCAAGGTAAATTATTCACTAGCTAATAGCACCTAGAGTCTTGCTAATTAGTGTTAGAAATGATACACATTATGCTACTACCTTCGCTAGCTTCACTAAGTCATGTAATGGCGCTGGCTCTAGAAAAATAGGGGAGCACACCCTTTGTTTTCAAATAGCAACCATTATAAGATCAACCCTCTTCTGTTATGGAATTAATAGTATCATGAAAGTAGAATATGAAGGAGAAGAAAACGCTGACTGTAATCTTAAGGTAGAGTAACCTAATATTAGGCGTACCTTTACTAAAACACGCGATCCTCCGCCCTATACCAAACCTCTTTCCAAAATTACATAAACTTTACTAATTATGCGGTAACTATTGAAGTTTTAGGGAGTGTTTTTTTTTTACCTCTGCATGCTTTATTCTTATTTTCTTTTCAGTAATTGCTCAAGCGTCTACTAAAAATATTAAAATTTATTAAGTATTTAAACAATTATTTAACCCCAGTCTTTATTTTTAACAGGAATTACTATAAAAATAACACAAATATACGTTTATTTTAATAGACAAGTGTTTGTCATAATCGCCTTTCATTTCGAAGTCCGTAGGTTCAAACTAGGCCGAAGTTCAATGGATTTGTTCAGGATTTAAAAATCCCTATTAGAGCTTGTTTCAAAAGGAAAGTAAAATCTTAGAATTCTGACATTAGAATCAACTATGAAATAAGAGGCATCTGAACAAAAAAATGTAGGCCCTTTCACCCCAAGTTCTGGATTGTCACACAAATGACCTGAGTTATATGTGTCATTAAATAAAATACCTACTACAAATAGAAGAAATGTACTTCCTTTTTATAAGAAAATAAATTTTGTACATCTTGCTGTCTTCTTCAGAGTGTAGATTCTATATTGTATAACGGCAATAAAAATACGATACATTAAAGACGAAAATTAAAATATATCTCTTATTAAATTTAACATAATTATTATATCCTTCCCTTCATTAAATTGAATTATTGTAATCAATTTTGTTGTTGGTATAATACAATTTTAATTCAATATTCTTCGCATTTGCATTGTATTAATATTGTATTGTATTTATTTATTTTAATTACTTTCTGTTGTTTCAATGTATTTAGATGTCTGTATTTGCTTAAATGTTTGATAGAGTTTGTTCTGAAATCTCCCCAAACACAAGTTCTGCTCACAGGACAAAATCAGTTATTGTATTGATTAATTGAAATGATTTTCCTTGAGAATTTCAAATAATTGTAAATAAACACATACCGGTATATAAAACTAAAATCGATCACTGTTAAACCGTAATTTTTGGACTTCTCAGGTGATAAAAAAAGGTTTATTTTTTAATTCTGCTCATTTGTTTTTGAATTCCCACGTTATCTCTATTTAAAGTATTAACTCATCTGTTACGACAGCTTTATAATTGTAAGATGGTTTAAACTATTTTAAAATCAGAAACAAATCTCGTATATCTAACATGGTTATAATTCAATAGAATAATAGCTGATACCTGTGGTCCAATTGTGTGTTTTCTTATTTGAAAAAAAAACAAATCTATAACAAAAATATTTTAATGTAATAAGTAAAAGAGTAAATTGCTGTTAAATACTTGTAATTACAATATATATATATATATATATATATATATAGAAACGGGAAGCTACCACATCTACAATTCCCTAGTAAAGCTGCAAGCATAGCATGAAAATGCTATGATTGCAGTGAAGGACCTGCCTTCGGGCAGAATTACTATGGATGGGATATATATATATATATATATATATATATATATATATATATATATATATATAATATTTAATTCATCGCTGTAAGCAGTATATTAAATCTGAAGAAATATATAGCTTTATTAAATACTATTACATGTATAATGAGCATTAAATAAATTAGAAATAATATTTTGAAATGTTACAATTAAATTTAGAAATGCATTTGGATTAAGATATATTATGAGTTTGTGTATTATTTTAAATACTTTTTTTTAGGCTTGAAGATAAATTCGCTTGCATGACTTTTTGTTGAATAAATTATTATTATTATTATTATTATTATTATTATTATTATTATTATTATTATTATTATTATTATATTTTAGATTTTGTAAAAGTAATTAAAGTGATCCCACAACAGACCTCAGGAGGCTCTTGGGGTAGCAGGAGGTTAAGTCACTCATTTACTAGACAATCGACACTTGATGCCAGCCGGGTTGACAGCCCTGCGTGACGGCCGCCTTTATCCCCAGAACATGCGTCTGAAACTCATTTTCGTTAGAGGCTGAGTCGACTCCAGGACCACAGTGCTGCCAGAGTGTTTGAGTCAGTTTAAAAATACTGACCCCAACGGGACTCGAACCCTCGACCTTCCGGCTTGTAATGTAGTGCCTAGATTTATGACTTTTATGATTGAGTTTAATAAAGGATATATGTCGCAGATGGAATCGCTGTAATTATATAATTAGTTCTGATTTTCCAGTTGATATAAAAACTTTTTCCCTTTTTATTTTTAGTTCTAAACACCTACCATAAAATTGCACGCAATACTGACAAACATACAACAAAATGCATTTACTTTATCTGCAATTACGAAAGAGGAACCGAGTGACGAATAGTGAATCACCTATTCTAATTTTGCTAATTAAAGTAATATAAATAATTTAAAGTTTAAAATATTATGGAACGTTTTATACTGTTGGCTAGCTATTTCACCTGCACAGAAGAGCCATACAATCCTTAGGGAATAATAAATCTTTTTAAAGCAGAGCGCAAATTGAAAATAAAAAGTTTTTAATTGTTTTCATGGAAGTTGCGGAGTATTAAACATTAAAGGCACTGGTCACCAAACTAATTTTCTACACAACTGCGTACAAAATAATTTCATTAAATATATCATTCCACCGGGCTACCGCAAAGTCGTTAAAATGAGCGTTACATAACTTTATGGTAATAGCTATGTGGTGTAACTAAACAAATTACACGGTGTAATTCTGTAAAGAAACCCAACATCTCACAAAATTCTGCAATTCTATATAATTTCAACCTTTATTTACAGGTTTTTTTTCCTACTCTAAATCAAGAAAATAGATAGTTTCTAATTAGGCACATATCCCTGATGAACATGTCTAAGTAGGGACTGGACGCATTGGTTTTATCAGGGCACTAAAGAGATACAGATTATTCATATATTTGTGTGTAGGCTAGTCCTAGCGCCTACTCAGCCTTCCTACAGAATTAATTCCATAATTACGAAATTAATATCATTTATGTCCATGTGATGTATAAATTCATATCATATGACTATTTAACTCATGCCCCAAATGGGAGAGATTGCACAATCACATTTCAATGAATTTTGGTTTACAACCAATCACAATCGTTTTTCACCTCGATTTTATCAATTTAAATTTATCATATTCAAATCAAGATCCTCCTTTTCAACATTCTGAATAGGTCTGAGCATTATTTTGCAGTGACTGAACTCTCTAAGAAATACATTCAGTATATTAAGATGTAAAAATTCTAGAATTCAAGTGTTCCCAGATTGTATATATATATTGCACGGATTTAACCAGATACTGCTTGCGAGAAATAATATGAAAATATTTGTAAAGTTGATTGTACCACAAAAAAAAAGAAACCACTGTTTGCACTCTCTTAAACGTATTATTTTTCCCCGGATATTTACGTTCCAGAAAAATATAACTGACATATTTACATCATGGGGCATTATAAATTAATTAATAGCCTATAATGTTGGTTATAAACAGTTTGATGTGTTTCATTTTTTCTCTATTAGGGTGCATTCTTACAATATTGCAATCCTATTTAGCAATAAATAATATGATCTAGTTGCAGTGCATGAACAAATTAAGCATAACAAACGTTTCTCATTTATTTTCAAACATCGCCGTTTACATTAAATACATAAATATTTTAAAATAACTGTATTTAAATAATGATTTGTAAGTAAACAGCTTAATTTTATCCGTTAAATCGTCTAACAAATGCCACTATGTATTTCCAAATTCTCTAGATAAATTGGAAATCGCTAGTGGCATTACTAATGATAATATAGGCTCATTTCCAAGATATAGGATCACGAAAAATTCAATGTCACCTTTTGTTTCTGTTAAAAAATTGAAAATTAATTCTTGGTTATTCGACCGGCATATTTGTATAGGCTACTTTACACGGCCATTTATCTTAAGACTTATAAACTTAAGACACTATAATAAATGCAGCTTGTTTTTCCGTTCAAATTGAAGGTCAACATATCATTTTCTGATTTTCTTTCAACACACGTGTCCGAATAAAGGCTTATCATGAGCACAGTTAAATCCACATCTGATAGCTTATCCTAGTTTCCAGCATTTTATAGTGAGCATAAACGTCTGTATTCCTTTTTTTGTATTTTACAATACTCCACACAACTTCATTCCATATGCATTCCCGGAGTTAACATAATAACTGTACACGTGTACACGTACCTAATAAAACAAAACAGGAAGGGCTTTTTATTGAACTACATTAAAGTAGAAATCTGGGACCAGTTGTATAGAAGTTAACTGAGATCAAGATTTTATTGCAGTTGGAAATTGAAGTTGTAACCTGGCGAGCTTGGTAATTGAGCCATTTACACAGCGTTCATTAGAGCATGGGGGCGTGGCCAATTACATCAGAGGACGGGTTATTTATCTGCACAAAACACAAGTTAAATTGCGTTAAGTTTCACATGCACAAAAGACTTTTCTATTGATCCATTCAATTATATTGCGTGTATCAGCTCTGAAAATTACTTGGATGAGAAAGTGTGATTTGTGACTCTCTCGAAATGAGACCTTCTGTGAAAATTACTCAATTTACTTCGAGTTCTGAAATGTTTTATGACTTTAATGACAAAGGTAACTAACTTCCTGATTGCTATTCTTTACCCACGATTTTTCAGTTTCATCTCTATATCAGCAGCGAAAACAGATATCGATATATATTTGAATGTAAATATTAGTAGTATAGAAATATAATTTATATCGTTATTTAATTCTCTATTTCATATTGATATCAAATGAAGAGTCGTAAATTTCAGCTTGAAAGCTGTACCATGAGATTTTTGCAGTCGAGAATAATAATACTAAAATCTGTGGAATTTATAATTTTTTCAACCACATTTTGTAACGCATTAATCTCTGAGATCGTACCATGTCTAGGTTTTTTAATGCATGCTATTAAGATGTATATTTCTTCTGTTATGCTTATTTACGTATCTTGTAGACGTTCTGTGATTGAGTATTCAGTATTACTTTTTTTTTTGTCTAATGTCACCAGTTTATCTTTTATGACATTTCTGGCTTTCTCCTCTGGCATTAGTGGAATTGTACTCCATTTTTTAGGTTGGAGCACCTGGAAGGCGGAGTTACGTTACTCGGATGATATGGTGGGTGAAAAATGATAATGATGCGCCAGGAGAGTTCTTAACTTAAACTTAACCTCAGTTACAGACCATGGGCAACCACTGGACTAATTCCCTTTAAGGATATATTCCTATTGTTTGAACAGGAATCGAACCCGGGACGTCATGAACTGTAGTCAGAAACGGTAACGTCTAGCCCATGAGGCTGGTCTCAATATTATTTTAAATGACAAGTATTGGAATTAAGTACACACGATACTTCGTGGAGTTAAAATAAATATCTCTGAATATTTCTTACTTATATACAAGTATTTAATTTCGACTTCTCTATCATGTGTTGATTGAACCCGAGAGGTCTGTGCCACTACAATTGTCTGTTTGGTCTAATAGTAAAATGAAACCTCTAACACCATCAAGTTATTTTATTCTTTCTGAAGGAAAAAGTTTTATTTTTGGAGTAAATCCAAATTTCTAGGTTTTTATCTGCTAGATTAACATTAAATTGGGATAGTATGGAATATAAGACAGTTGGGGGGAAGAGATTGGAATAAACAAATGGAGACAGAAAGGCTTTATTGATGTAATATAGAGAAAAACGAGGGAAGAGATAACAAGATATTGAGGGGCTATATGGTGGTATCTCCCTGTGCAACCCTGGCATTGGAAGACGCCTTAGCAGGCGCCGAGGGTGGAACTGTGCCTTCGCCTCTTCTTCAGAGTCAGAACTAAACAAACCAAAACACACATACATACACAGAGGGCCTAGCAAATCAGCTCTTAGCACGCGAAAAAAACATTGCTACTGTATACACGCGAACCACCATGGCGTGATGAAGTCTCCGCCCGAAAAAAATAGTTCCGATCTAATTTGATGCAATATTCTTGAAACCCCTCTCTACCCACCATACGAATTTCTTCCCCTTTATAATACTTAGAGGTGGAAACTGTAGCACTATAATAGGGTATAGTAGAACTTTCATCAAGGCACTTCCCAGGAAATGTATTATGTTTGCATGCCAAGATGACATTAGATTATATATAGAAAAAATAACTAAGTCAAATAATATCATACAATATAGAGTTTCTCTAAAGATTGTCGGATGCGTAATGTGGTAATGACCTTTTCATTGAATACAAGTAATTTTTACTTTCATAAAATAGTAATAGTTCCAATTCTAATTCGAATTCGATGTCGCAACATAGGGACATAATTTTCACGATTGCCAGTGAACAGAAATAACAAATGAAAATGTGCGTAATAATTTGGACGCATACGTATCTCAACAAGTATCGATTATCATCACTTAGTAATGTTCATTATTAACGTAAAGTGATGCCACTACAAGCCTCTGGAGGCCTTTATAGTGGAATGAAGTTAAAGGCTCCCACTCTTCTAGAAAATCCGTAGGAGATTTCAGTCCTATATGACGGCTGTCTTTATCCCCAGAACAAGTATCTGGTACTCATTTCTGTTAGAGTTTAAATCAATTCCAAGGTCGTGGTGTCGCTAGATTATTTAGGTCATTTCAAAGAACCTGACTTGAACCCTCGACCTTCCGGCTTATTTTCTTAACCAAGTTTGCTATGGCCACCTAATATTCATTATTTTGTGTTTTTTTAAGCATTATCTTTTAAATATCCAATAGTCTGTCGCGGTGGTTAATGGTTACGTTCCTTGCCTCTAGTCCCCAGGGTCATAGGTTCAAACTTGGTCAGGGTCCATTGATTTTTAGCATGGAAAAATCAAAGGGACATGTACTCCGGAAGGGACTTTAAGCTGAGGGCACCTACTTTGAAGATTTTCGGCGTCGTAAAAGAACCTCCAGACTAAACTAGTGTCTCTGAGCAAAATTTAATCGATCTTTCCCATTGAAGTAATATCTAGTTGCCTACTAGATGTAGGCCCATCTTTGAGGCGATGTGATAACCACTTATCATTAGCTGACATCTGTAAGGATATAAGCATAACTGAATTAGCTTAATTAAATAACTCCCGATAGGAAACACCCTTGTCCCCGCGTGGGGATGTAGTTGATATAGACCTGAGAGTTTGTATATAAGCAATGTGAGATAGGAAATTAGTTATATTTGCATGAATAGTGCAACGTTATATTATTTTTTAACGGTCGTTGAAGTATTTTACATTCCCTAACCTACAGGACAGAACTGTAATTTTTCTCAGTATTAAGGACATTGAATATACCAAATTTAAAAATACTGTCACCCAATTATTACTAACAGCATTTTCTTCAGGGTCCCTATCAAAACCATAAATTAATATATTACAAATTACACCATCGCTTTACTTTCAAATCGATTTATCGGTATCAGACTCCCATTATTTCTTAATAACTTGGCCATTTTACATTACAGAACAGTAGTTTGTTATTTCAACATTTTATTTTGGCAACAATTTAATATTTGACCAGCCTCATGTGCTAGTGGTCAACGTTTCTGACTATAGCTCATGAGGTACTGATTTCGATTTCCGCTCAAAACATAGGATTGTTTACTTAAAGGGAATTATTGCTGTGGTTGCCCATGGCCTGGAATATTTAGGTTAAGTATAGGTTAAGAACTCTCCTGGTAATTCATTATGATTTGTCACCCTATTACATCACCGGTGTAAAGTAACTCCGCCTTCCAGGTGCCCCATCCTAATAAATGGATTACAATTGTGCCAATACCAGGAGAGAAAGCCAGAAATGTCATAAACGACAATCTGGTGGCATCAGAAAAAAAAAAGAAAAAAAAAAGAATATAATATTGATACTTAAATTAAATGTTTGTATTATTACCTGTTAAAATATCTATGTCGCTTTTATGCAACCATTATTAATAATAATAACAATAATAATAATAATAATCCATCCATCTATAGTAATTCTGCCCGAAGGCAGGTCTTTCACTGCAATCATAGTATTTTCATGCTATGCTTTGCAGCTTTACTAGGGAATAATAGGTGTGGTAGCTTTCCGTTGCTTTCCACACCGGTGAAGGATGATGATGATAAGATGAATATGAATGATGATGATTGCGATGGCCATATGATTTCGGGGACAGTTTGGGCCTTAAAGTTTTCCTGACATTTGTCTTACAGGTGAGGAAAAACCCCGATAAAAACCTCACCTAGAAAAACTGTCCCGAGCGGGGATCGAACCCGGGCCCGCTAAGTGACAAGGCAGCACGCTACCACGAGACCACAGCGGTGGACATATTAATAATGATGATAATAATAATAATAATAATAATAATAATAATAATAATAATAATAATAATAATAATAGTAATAATAATAATAATAATAATAATAATAATAATAATAATGTTTTATTTTCAAAGCAAACAAAGACATTGTCTATCATGTAAGTCAATTTAAACTGAGATTAAACATATATAATCTTAATAAGAATAATTAAGTTTTATAGAAAGTTTCATTATGATAATATGTCCACTGAACATCCTATGTTTTTAATACTAATTAAATAAATAAACTCCATACCCACTTCATTAAAATGTCATATTTAATTTAATGTCATCCTCTACATATTTTAATGTCTACCGTTTTTGCTCACACACACACCCACACACACCTACACACACACACATATATATTATTAAATTTAAATTTTCTTCTATTTTCCGACTGATAGGCTTTTGTGAAAATTCTTGTTTCGAAATATATGAACACTGCAAACATATACATCGTACGTGCGTCCGGTTTAAATACAAGATACGTATTAGCAACACATTTGTGTATGCATGAGATGTAATATGTGATTTCCAAATGAGATTTTCAGTTGTACTCGAGTATGAGAGAGCGAGCTGTTTGGTTCAACACATTCAGAGATTTCCACACGCATCAACATCTTGCATATATAGCCTTGAATCTGATTTCCCCCTCTTTAGCAACCAAAACTAAATTGGACCCCATTAGAGCAAACTGGCAAAGATTGTAGCACTGGTTAAACAGGGAGTCAGAAAATAACATGGATAACTGGTGGAAGCACGTAGAATGTGAAATTAGAAGTTTAAAGACAAAAGTTGGTTTAGGGAAGAAGATCAGACATGTAATATTCCAACACTCTGGACTTAACAAGGTACTTAATCCCACAGATGGATCGTGATCGTTGAGTCACATTAGAGAATGGCATTTCAAAGTGTTGAGACATGCTAAAGTGCTATTAGATACACCAACAAGGGACTAATATATCAATCATGTATAAATTACCTTTAATAATTATATATTAATAACTTTAGATTGCTCTAAGTTCTTCCTGAGGAATAAATCACTTGTCAAATTATTCCATTCAAACACATTTGTTTAACTATCAGAAATTCGGTCTTTTCATTATCATTTGGAAGATTTTACTTAAATACAGAAGTCTCATAGAATTAAATTCTATACTTTTAATAATGAACAAGGAAGGGCCTATCTATTATATAAAAATTAATGTTTGTTTGTTTATTCATACTTTATGCGCGATCATATCGTTGATTCAATTGTGATGTTTTTTTTTTGCAAACGATCAGGATGAACATAGGTTATAAGAGAATTCTGATACTCAACTCCTACATCCTTAAAAATCAACCTTTGTAGAGAAAAATAATCATTTTTCCACGCCTAAATGGCTTACCCTGCCTAAAGCATAACAAATACACAAAATTAATGTACACAGAATTGAATATCTCAAAATCTTCTACAAAAAAGTCCGCGACAGCATATGTTTATCTTTCAAGGATAACTCATAATAGCCATTTTTGTATTTCATTGATACCACGAAGATCGGGATAAGTAGATTCCTGGACAAGCGTACACTGCCAAATGTGATGGGGCTTTTTGCAAAATGTTTAGGCTATAAAGGAATTTTTAAAACTGAAGCCCTTTACCTGTAAAAATTAAAAGTAAAATAAAAGTGCTTTTTGTACGCTTAAATGGCTTACGCTGCCTAAACCATAACAAATACACCAAATTAATGTACACATAATTGACTATCTCAAGAAAACTCTATAAAAAAGCCCGCGACAGCATATATTTATCTTTTATGGATACATCACAATAACTAATGATGCCAAAAAGATCGGGATAAGTAAATTTCCGGGCATGCAGAGCAGAACGAATTTTGTCTTTCAGCTTATTTATGCCAAATATATCGGGGTATGTAGATGCCCGGGCAACGCCGGGTGATCAGCACGGGGTATCTAAAAATAATAACGATATAAATTTATAATTAATTTTTCTTTTACTTATTCAACTAAACGTAAAATCACATTATAATTTATTTAGGGGTAACAGCGCACAGCGGGTATTAGCTATTATTTTATAAATATTCCCACGGAATGATGCACTAGTATACACACTTATAGTGGATCCATGGCTTTGAATTGTATTCATATAGTTTTACGTATTTTTAAGAGGCGTAGAATTTGAATTGGAATATATCCAAATGATAATCTTAATTGATTGCAATAGGTGATTTTAAAATATCATAAATTTAAATTTAACAGTTTTAAGCTATTTACAACTGAATTCCGTTAATATTCATTATTATAATTCTAATTATTATTATTATTATTATTATTATTATTATTATTATTATTATTATTATTATTATCTTCTTCTACTACAAGGTTTAGGCTATGCAGCCTGTTCCGGCGAAGTTAAAAGTGGAGTCCATCTTCTGCGTGGTCGGCCAACATCACTTGTTCCTCTGGGATTATACAGGAAGGTTCTTTTTGGTATTCTTTCGTTGTTCATTCTCATTAAGTATTCTGTCCATTTATTATTATTTTTGCTGACTTTATCTTCAATTTTATATATACTTAATTCTTCTCGTATAGTTCCATTCCTTATTCTATCCGCTCTTGTGCATCCTTTCACATTACGTAAAAACAGCATTTCCGCAGTCTGTATCCTGCTTTTATCCCTTGATTTCATTATCCAATTTTCACTTCCATACAACAACAAAGGAACAGCCATTGTTTTATATAATTTAAGTTTCGTATCTTTCCTTGGTTTCCGACCTAAGGTTATTTTTATGGTTCCACAAATAGCCTGAAATTTATTTACTTTATTTTCTATATCTTTATTTTCTCTATAAGTTATATCACAATTATTATTATTATTATTATTATTATTATTATTATTATTATTACATCATTCGTTTAATTGAGTCTTGTCTTTAATACAATACAATAATCCATTATGTATTTATAGAACTTATTGATTGGTTCAGAAATCTCCTCAAAAATCACTATTCTGCGTGTCTCCTATTTTTCAAAATTTTTAAATGAATTTTTAATATTTTAGAGTTATGTTCTCATTGAATTTCTTTGTCTCATATTCTCTTCTACAATCCATTTTTCAATTTGATTTAGCATCTATAAACCTCATTTTTGTAGGCATACAAGTTATCCAAGTGTTTGTTTAATTATGGAATAAATATTTATATGCAAACTAACCAAATTTCTCTACTGTATGTAACATTGTGGACAGTACTTATCTACTACAACAGCGATTCGATGTGGAGACCATGAAGCTCGTTGCACACATTGTACATGGGGATCATGTTCTGTTACACTAGCTCCATCTTATTATTACACTGACACAGTGAAGTCTCCTTATATTTCCGTACCGTTAGACTTTTCACGAAATCAGCAAGTGTTGGGTTGTGTAAATGTATTTAATTGAGTCATAATTATTGAAGTACGATTTGTCTCTGGCAAATGCGGTAGATTAAAAACTTAATGCGAACTTGTATCTGCAGTCGAAAAAAGATAGGTTTCCGGGCAAAGGTTCCTATTTAAAACGTTTTCTACTCACTCTCGTCTATATGCCCTATAGTTTGTAATGGATATTTCCAAACATCCCTTATATAGGAGTTTATATTAACGTTATGTGTCAAGTAAATTTTGAATGACTATTTAACTCATTTCCCAAATGGCAGTCAATGACCAATCACGTTTCAATGAATTTTGATTTACAACCAATCACAGTCTTTTTCACCTCGATTTTATCACTTTCATTTTATCGCTTTCATTTTATCAAGTGGCTCCCAGATTATATATATATATATATATATATAGTGCACGAATGTAACCAGATTCTGCTAGCGAGATATAGCCTAATAGAAAAACATTCGTAGCAATTGATTATACCATTAAAAAAGGAATCACCGTTTGCACTTTCTTAAACGTATTATTTCCCAGGAATTAACGTTGTGGAAAACATAATTGACATATTTACATCATAGGACATCAGAAATGAATTAATAGCATATAATGATGTGTTTAATTTTTTCTCCACTAGGGTGTATTCTTACAATATTGCGATTCTTTGGAAATAGATAATATGGTCTGGTTGCAGTGATGAACAAATGAAGGATAACAAACGTTTCTCATTTGTTCTCGCCGTTTAGATTAAATATATACATATTTTAAAATAACTATATTTAAATAATGATTTGTGAGTAAACAGCTTAATTTTATTCGTTAAGCAGTCCTAACAAATGTAACTCTTGATTTCCAAATTATCTAGAAACCACCCGTGGCATTACTTACGAAAAAATACGTACTTAAGTTTGAACATATTAAACAGCTAGTATGTAAATATGTAAAAATAAAATCCGGTTGATAATTATTTTAATACTTTTGATTTGAGAATAAATATATTTAGATTGTTTTAATTTCCGTGATTTTGATAATGCATGTCTTTACTGACTTCTAAATTAACATTAATGTACTTTTAAAAATCTAGTAGGCCTTCATTAAAATAGATCATTAACCCTTAAATACTAGAATGTGCGTATTTTAAATCCTACAACTTTTTCTATTTGCAATAAAAGTTTACGGATCCACTAAAAATATTATAAACTCGCACACAGTATCAAGGGAATATTTATAATTGCTGTCATCAGATTCACTTTGGAGATAGAAATATTTAAATCTGAAATGTAATTTTAAATCCTATAAATTTTACATTGTTTTAGATAGCGGAAATTAAGATGTGATTAAAAAATAATACGGGTGTAAATTCACCCATCCTAGTAAGACAAAATAACGTTTATATCATCTTGTATAAGGATTAAATCAGAAGTGAGAAAATAAGTTTTTTTTTTCAGATATTTAAATAATCCTGGTACCTATAGCATATGACTACAGATTTGAAAGATTATTTTAGCACCAGCTGCTCTATCGCCCTCTTCAAACATCCCTCCCTTCCAGACACATTCCACGTGGTAGCTCATATAAAACTGAGTCATTAAACACTACCAAGCACAAGACTACTAATGCTAATAATCTCTCCTACTGCATTACAGAAACTTGCGCTAGATCAAAGTGACGTTAGAACATGACATTAGCAATACTTGTCTTGGACGAATTATTAATGGAATGAGAGATTGCATCTGATATACTGAAAATGTTCATGTACTAATATGATATTAGTCATAATACAAAAAATAAAAATAAAACCGTATGTTGAAATATTTGCCCCTATCTCTTACGAATGAACGCAAAAACAACAAATCGTTTAAAAATCAACTACTAAATGGTTAATTTCAGTATTAATATACGAGTATTAAAAAATTTGTGGGTGTTTAAGAAATACAGCGTTTGTATGTTTTAAGGAAAATTAATATAAATAGATTCCAGTAATAGTGCCAGAAAAAAATAAAATTCTTAAAATGTTTCGTCTGTGAAGTTGTTTAAAGAAACAAATTACTGTAATAATAGAATATTATAATATTTTCATTGTAACCAATTTGAATGTTCGAAAGAAGATTAATTTTCTAACATTCGTGTGGGTATAGTAATTGGTTATCGGAGATGTAAACTCGATTCATTTGGCTGAGGATTGGGACCAATGGAGCCCTTAGATAATGCGGCATTGAACCTGCATGTTCCAAAAGCTATAAAGTTAGTCATTTTGATGAAATAACAACAACAAAAACAGCAGCAGCAAATAGCAGCAGCAACAACAGTAGCAGTAGCAGCAACAAAAACAACAGCAGTAGCAACAACAACAGCAGCATCAACAACAACAGCAGCAGCAACCACAACAGCAGCAGCAACAACAATAACAATAATGATAGAAAATGATAGAAATAAAATAAATGTGTTGATAACTCGTGGATGTTGAGCAAAATGTCGTCAATCAAAAACCTTCGTCAAGCAGGAACTGATTAAACTAAACGAACTCCTGAACAAATTTAATTTATAATCCGATTTTGCTGGTTTATTGATTATACATTTATTTTGTTAACCCTTTCTATATTTATAATATCAAGAAATCTATTGAATTTAAGAACCTGGGAAGCATTACATAAGCCGAAGGAGCATCCCAGAAGGGAATTCACAATCGGGTACTACAAAGGAAGAAAGCTATTTATCTTTTAAATAAAGTGTTATGATAGAGTAGAATGGAAATTAATACAGACATTAAGATATATAGTGCAGTTGTGGAACCAATTTTATCAGAACTGGTCTGAGTGTTGGCTACCATCGGGGAAAGATTAAAGAGTAATTGAGAGAGTGGAAATAGACTTTTAGAAGAGAGCATGCGGGATCTTTAAATTGTATCATGTGCCGAAAGAGGAATTCGAAGACGAATTGGTACACATTTACAAGTGCTGAGAGAATAGAAACTAGACATATAGTGACATGAAAAGGTGGAAGAGGATAAATAGCCAAAAAGATATTTGAATTATAATCCAGAGAACAAAACTAAAATGGAAGACCTGTAAGCATTCCATCCATCCATTGTAATTCTGCCCGAGCGCAGGTCCTTCACTGCAATCATAGCATTTTCATGTTATGCTTGCAGCTTTACTAGGGAATTGTAGGTGTGGTAGCTTCCCGTTGCTTTCCACACCGGTGAAGGATGATGATGATAATGATGATAAGGATGATGATGATGATGATAATGATGATGAAGACCATATGATTTCGGGAACCGTTTGGGCCTTAAAGTTTTCCTGACATTTGTCTTACAGATGAGGAAAAACCTCTCCCAGAAAAACTGCCCCGACCGGGGATCGAACTCGGGCCCGCTACGTGACAAGGCAGCACGCTACCTCGAGACCATAGCGGTGGATCTGTAAGCATTAGAGGTAAGAAATTAGAATGGCTATGTTCTACAAGGCAATTGGCGAAAATTAATGGAATATGTGAGCGAGATAGATAGATAGATAGATAGATAGATAGATAGATAGATAGATAGATAGATAGATAGATAGATAGATAGATAGATAGATAGATAGATAGATAGATAGATAGATAGATAGATGGATAGATAGATGGATAGATAGATAGATAGATAGATAGATAGATAGATAGATAGATAGATAGATAGAGAGAGAGAGAGAGATATGGCGATTGAAATACGGGATTTCTTAGGGCGGCTTATTTAAATGTGTAAAACTGCAATGAAAACAAACCACACATATCCTTACTTATTACGTATTGCATATTATATGATTTGACACAAGTTTGAATAATGCATAATGATTCATTTTTCCATTGTTTTTTAAAAATATTAGGCAAATTAAACCAATGTATCTTATAGAAAATATTGCCAATTTAAGGTTTAATCAGAGTGGGTGAAGGAAGAAAAATGCTGGAATTCATAAAGAAGGAGAAAATAAGTTGGATTGGACATTGGCTAAGAAGAAACTGCCTTCTGACGGATGCCCTAGAAGGAATGGTCAACGAAAGAAAGTTAGAGGCAGAAAAAGACATCAGATGATAGACAATATTAAAACAAATGGTTTGTATGCGGATACAAAAAGGAAAGCTGAGTTAAGGAAAGAGTGGAGAATGCTGAGTTTGCAGTGAAAGACTTGCTCTTGGGCAGAACACTATGTATATGTTTAATCAAATTGTATGATGTACTAAGACAAAAGCGAAAATGACGTCTGCTAGAACGATTTTGTTGAATTTCTGGTATCAGGTAAACCCCCATTTGCAAAGGTCCGATTATTCAGATTTTTGGAGAATACCTTCCTCGTTTTGCAATAGCGTATACTGAATTAATTGCAAACACTAGAAAGTAGCGGCCGCTAGAGCGTTGTTTAACTATTTTAAGTGAACTCCCACTCTTAATGGTCCGATTGTACTAGTTAACAAACTGGTTCTTATTTTTTTAATCGATATGATCGATGCCAAGATTTGTTCCAATAAAACCAAAACTCCGCTCTCAAGATTATAAAAACACACACACAAACATATATACATATATATATATATATATATATATATTCATCATCAACGTCAAGGCTTAGGCCCTCTGGCCCATTCTGACTTCAAGAGATTTGGTCTTTCCATCTAGTTAATGGTCTTCCTTGACTTCTATATCCTGTAGGTCTGTAGTTTAAAATAATTTTAGGAGGTCTATCATCTGACATTCTTAGTAGATGTTCGTACCAATTTTGTCTTTGTTTGTCAATATTATCCATCAATTTAAAAATATTTAATTGATCTCTTATCTCTGAACTTCTTTTCTGGTCCATAAGAATGTAGCCCGCCGTTGGCCTTAATAATCCCATCTCTGCTGCCTCTATATATATAGTCAATATTTAGTCTTGAAAATTACAGCTTCGCTGTTGAAACATGTTGACTCTTAATTTTTAATTGGTGAATTGGATACATTCACTACATTCTTTACGATTTTATTACCAAGAAGAGCATTAGTTCATTAATTATATAAACTTATTTAATTGTATAATTCCTTCGGAATTCCCTAACATGTGGTTACTTCTGATCCATAGTACGGAAACGTTATCTCTTCAGAAATTGCTTCATAAATAGCCCCATTTACTTTTTTTTTTTTTTTTTTGGTTGAATTATAAACTTTCTTCACATAATTATTTTAACTCTAACTCCAAACAGTTGCTAAATACTTGATTATTTCGTATTTATTTTCAAAACCTTTACAACATTCCAGGTAAATTACATACATACTAAATGCGGAATGAGAAGGAAACCAGTGTTTCTATAAATATTGAAAAAAATAGATAAAATTAATAAAAATTTTGAATTTGTCTAAATACCCAAATCCACTGATATTCTTGTGACAAGTAAGTAAATCATAGTAAATACCGATAGAAATTCGATGAAAACTCATCAATAAATATTATAATTATATATATATATATATATATATATATATATATTAACTGGCCCGGCGAACGTCGTATCGCCTTTAAATATTTTTACGTTAATTTTTCCGATGTTTTAATAGTTATCTGCTATTCGGGGCGGAAACAAATCCAACAAATCAAATCAAAGATCATAAAAATCGGTCCAGCCGTTCTTGAGTTATAAATAGTATAACTAATCCGACTTTGTTATATATATATATATATATATATATATATATATATATATGTAGAAGTCCCGGCCACGCGTTGTGTTAAATTATGTTGTAGTAAACTAAGTGAGAAATCTAAATCAGAAAGTTTTTGTTTTACACAATTTTGTAGTTCTGGTACGTTAACTACACCCGGTATAAATATGGGTGGTGGTTTATGTGGAGGTGGTTTTGTTGATTGAGATGAATTTATGTTGTCTGCATTCTCAGTATCATCCATAAATGTGTCATAAGGATTATATACATTTATTGATGGAATATTTTGAGGAGGCTTGCTGATTTCATTATACTTTAGTTTTTTTCTACGAACTTGTTGGCAGTTTGGATTCTCATCATCATCAAGAAGTCTCTGTATAGTAATATCATCTTGTGATATATTATAGTCATCTTGTTTTTCATTTAATTGAGGCATGGAGATTGTTTCTGCAATATTAGGCATATTATTATAACTAACAGACTTACTTACAGTTCTGTTATTCCGTTCTTTAGGACCTTCATATGTTTTTAAATTGACATTCTTCTTAAATGTAAGATTTATGTTACATAGGCCTATACCAATTTGCGGAAATTCACTTGATATCTTATCATTCATTGTCTCTAGAACTGATTTGCCATATTGTTCGATGTCCCTTCTAGGTCCAGTTAAATTTAAATTAAGTTGCTGTCTTTCAGACAGATTACTTAAAACTAATACTTACACACGAAATTAATATTATCAATATATTTAAAATAAAATAAACACAAACACACTTAACTTATGAAATAATCAATATTTGTAATTCAAGTGAAATTCGCGGTTGCAAGAAAAAGCACAGCCACCTGGTTAAATAAGAAACCAATTACCTTACACGGCCATCTGTTAGAATCGTATGGAACTCACAGATAATTATAACTCTTTGTTAAATAATAAACAAATAATTTGCAATAAAAATAACGCGACTATAAATTTAGTTATAAACTTCCCTAAGTCTCAAGTTGGATCAAACTGCACACAGTGTGCAAAATTCTATTAAAATCGGTTCAGTAGTTTAGGATTCCATCGCGGACAAACAACATGACACGTAATTTTTATATATTAAGATATATATATATATATATATATATGTTTTCGGTTTTTTCCTCACCTATAAGAAAAAATTTCAGAAACGTTATGGCCCAAACGGTCCCCGAACGGCATTCGGCCATCATAATCAACATCATTCTCGCCATGTTTAGTATGAATTTGTGTGTGAATGATGTATTTTTGCCTTAATATTGTGTTGTCTCGGAGGAGGCCCTAACATTGAGCTCATCCCTCATTCGGGGAGGCCCTCCATGTCCTTGTGTAAAAAAATATGTAATGATCCATAGTTAAAAAATCCTCTTCCGACAGGTTGTGTCATTTTAAGGCCCGGGTTCGATGTGGCACGTAAAATTACTTATAAGGTGAGAGGTTAAACTTCGTCAGTGGAATAAAAAAATATATATGTGAAACAATTTCAGTAATTATGATAATTATTATAATATAAAAAACTAGAAAATTAACTTATAACAACATATATTATAAAAGATTTAATAAGAATGCTGGTAATAAAAATTCGAATGTAAACAAATATCCAAATCCAATGAACGTCTTGTGTCAAATATGTAAAAAAATTGTAAATACTGTAGAAATTGGTTTAAACGTCAAATGTTAACTCAAAATGCATAAAACTGTAACAATTTAAATAATTTACTCTAATTATTGTAACATGAAAAAACAGAATATTAACCGCTAAAATGGCCAATATGTATAAAATTCCATTTTCAGGTTATGAAAACATATTATATAGTGTAATTATAATAGTTGCATTCTAATTTTTGAAACTTGCTATATATGAGTATGTTTGAGTTACGCATTGTGACAAGATCCCCTTTAAAATACACAGTCATAAGTAGTTTGAACAGACATTTGCGAGGGAGTCCGGGGCTAATCTGTGAGCAAGCCATAGTGAAGATTACAAGATGTGGTTGCAGTTCCCAACCGCACCAACACAAACACCAGGCAACAGCACAGATTTCTGTAATTTACATTGCTTTGCAAACACAAAAAGAATACAGGTTGGTGCGTTTTCTTGTTTTGTTAATTCATTTTTTTCCCCACTAACTAGAACTCGTAGGTACGAGAAAACGTGTGCATGTGAGTTTCAAAATGATATATGCATTACATTCAATATTTAAAACAACACGGGCATAGTCTTCTTTGTGTAAATTTCAAAGTTTAAAAAAATACACCAGTTCGTAATATAGAAAGGAACAAAGAAAATTGTGTGGTGTCTTGTGCCTCATAATTTTTATAAGACTTATAACCTTTCTCTAGTCATAAGACACTTTACTGAACATCTACGTTATACTTGTTTTGTAACATTAATAATAATAATAATAATAATAATAATAATAATAATAATAATAATAATAATAATAATAATAATAATAATAATAATAATAATATTAATAACTAACCCACTGGCACTATCGAACCCGTAGAATCATGGCCTCGCGGATATAAGCTCTCTATACATTCCTATCCTGAGCTAATGTTTTCCAATCATTCCCTGTATAATCACTTCCCTCAAATCATAGTTAATGTTATTCTCCCACCTTATACTTGGTCTACCAACTGGGAGTTTTTCTTCTCGTTTTCCTACAAGAAGATTCCATGAACTTCTTCAATAATATTAATAATAATAATAATAATAATAATAATAATAATAATAATGATAATAATGATAATAATAATGATGATAATAATAATAATAATAATGATAATAATAATAATAATAATGATAATAATGATAATAATAATAATAATAATAATAATAATAATAATAATATGATCATTTCAAACTAACAAATTATAGCAGTTTCACAAAAAAACATTGAATTTTGCAAAAATAGGAGTAAATCACAAACGAATGCTGCAAAATGGATTGGTGAAGCAGAAAGTGATTTAAAATTGGCAAATATTACTCAAGATTATATTCTATTCAGATAAATTTTTAGAATCAAGATTCTTAAGAGTAGATGACCAAGAGAACAAACTAAAAAAATGAATACTTTTAAAATTTGGTCTTTACTCATATGTTTGATACCTTCGCAGCGAGTCTTGATTCTGTTTGATATGGTGAAACGCATAATTTATTCAGGCAATCAACTGGTGGTATCTCGAGTTTCATACGTTGTATTTTTGACATGCATCCTAAATAAAACTAGGACTTGGTAACATGGTGTTGAGCGCACGCAAATCAACGAGAACTCATAAACGCCTTTCCATATTTATCCATTTTCTCACAGTAATTGTCAATTTTATTTATTTATTTTTCCTGATGGAGTTAAAACCGTAAGGTCTTCTATTCCACTTCACCACGGTTAAATTATATAATATATATATATATGGTATGATAAGAAAAATAAATGCTTGGACGGGATTCGAACCCGGATCAATGAGTCTATACCTCAGTGTGATATCCATTACACCACCAGGCGAATCCAATTCAAACATTTATTTTTCTTATGTATGTATTATATTCTCCATTATTACTAGATGTCGCGAGAACTCGGTCTTCACTGCCATCTAGTAGCTGACTATAACAAGTAAGCAAATTAAAGAGAACATTTTTACTTTATAGCAGTGACGCTTTATCGATGTTATAATTAAATGTTTAACACTGAGCAATGCAAGCTATATATATATATATATAACAACAATTTGAATTATCTACAATTTGATTAATGATACATGAAAATTTGGCATAGGTTACACAATATAGAGTTGAAAAGGGAAAAATTAGCATGATAATAATAATAATAATAATAATAACCTATAATTTGATTTTTATTATCTGTCTAAGGAAATATGTAGTGAGTTTTTTAACTGTTTTTTTTTTCAGTCGGGCAGTCCTTGATATACCAGGGGAGAGAATTCCATAGTCGGGTGGCTACTACGAGTATATCTGACCGTTTATAAGTGTGGTTCTGTAACACACTGTAGTATAAGCAACGATTAGTGCACTTTATTCAATATTGTTTTAAAATAGATAAAACTTGCCAATTCGACGACATAATTTGAGACCCTTGAGAACCTCTTATAGTTTTCTTTGAAACAACATAATATTTTTATATTCCTAGTAAGATAAATTCTTTTGAAAATGTTCTCAATGATTAGAACACAAGTTGATAAATATTTAACGAAGCGGATATTGACGACACAATATCACGAACACCCAATGAATGAGGGTAAATATTCATTAACTTCTAGGAAATAAGTAAAATGAATTGATCTAGCAGAAATAGATTAAATGTTCGCGGTATCAGAATTGTAGGCAGTACAACTGAGGTTCCTGTTGTTGGAGTGGGAGACAAGTTTTCAGAAGAATGTAAATATTTGAAAAGTTGGTTTTCACGAGAAGGCGTCTGTACGTCTGGTACGGTACTGCATTCACATCACATTAACTGCCGCTTTTTGACCAATAATTCCAGTACAAGTCGTAATGTTCTTGGGCATGCGTACTATTTGCATATGGCTTCCCCTGCATCCGCTATTGGCCTTTCCACTTATTATCGGTTTAATTATAATATTTATAGATCACTGCATTTTCAGAATTAAACGATATAAAACATTAAGAAATTCTAATTGTAGACCTTAAATGATAACATGAAAAGCAATGACTTTCAAATATCTACCGTGATCTATGCGAGAAACTGTTTAACGATAAATTTATTCAAAAACATATTCAATAGTAATTTAATAAGAATACTAATAATTGTAAATTTTCGTGTTGGTATTAGTCACAATCAAAAAATTTCAATATAAAATTATATACTTTGTAACGCAGTCTCTTAAACTAGAAAAATATGTAAAACATTACAGGCTTTCAGGACCTGTCCCATCCTCAGCAGAAAGACGTTTCGCTACTGATCATCTACTGCTGATGATGGGACAAGTTCCGGAAGATATACAATGTTTTTATATTTACAAGTTGAGGAAATTGCATTATTAAGTACATACTCTTGTAAATGAGTAGCTAGTCAGTAGCGAAACAACCTTCTGCTCAGGTTGGGACTGGGAGACTTCCTTACAAGGTACACTATTTTTAATTTTATATTATAACTTTTATAAATCTATTGTATTTAATTATACACTAACTCGCTGATAGCATTATTTTACCAATGAATGCTTGAATAATGTTTCTATTAAATAGTATTAAAATTCATCAATACGTTAAACTAAGCTTTGAACGAGGTACTAAAACTAGCAGATATTAGTAAGCAAGAAATAGATTAGGAAAATAACCAACTGTTAAATTCCTGCCATTTGAAAATAAAATTTTAAACCAACATTTATGTATTTATTTATTCATTCATTCATTCTCCCTTCTCTCCCTTTCATTTATTTTCTCATCTCATTCGTTAATTTTTATCGCGTTAATTTTTATCACCCTTCACCTCTTTTCATGTTAGGAAAAATAGTTTGGACGGTACCCATAAGTGATGAAAACTTGTGTTTGTGGGGATCTGGTGGAGTGGCCACCAGGGCGCTAGGTCATGAATCCCAAGCTGATCTATAAAAAGGGCAGAAGGGAAAACGGAAGGGTTGTAGTCCCAAAAACGGCAGTATGAGTTATGAGAAAAGAGCCTGGATGCCGGACCCGGAAAAAGACCTACAACTCACATAACATCGTAGAGTAGATTTCATTCCATTCATTCACAACATACTAGGATAGCACAATAGATCTTCCAGGTCACGGTGCTCAGGACAATCTGCCTGCCCAGTCCGTATAAAGAACTAAATACCGTATAAAGAACTAAGTAAACTCTTGTGAACTAAATATAATTGATGAGGCCACAGTCCGACTCGGGCTGTACAGCCATGGTATGGATGCATACAGATTAGACCTGAATATTCAAGATAAAACAATATAAAATTCGAAATAATTGCATTCAAAAACATATTAAAGAATTGTTTAAGAACAAACTAATACATCTCCCTAATAGTATTCTTTCATCCATCAATACTTTCATCTATTTCAAATAAATTAAATATTATTAACATTCATCAATATTTTAATCATATATTTCCACCGCTGTGGTCTCGAAATAGCGTGCTGCCTTGTCACGCAGCGGGCCCGGGTTCGATTCCCGGTCGGGACAGTCTCCTGGCTGATTTTTTTAGGAGTTTTTCCTCACCTATAAGACAAAATATCAGGAAGCTTAGGGTCCAACGGTCCCCGAAAATCATCCGGCCATCATCATCTATATCAATAAACATCATCCTTCAGGTGTGGAAAGCAACGGGAAGCTACCACATCTGTAATTCCCTAGTAAAGCTGCAAAGCGTAGCATGAAAATGTTATGATTGCAGTGAAAGACCTGCCCTCGGGCAGAATTACTATGGATAGATATAATATATCGATTGTCTTTGTTTTTCTTTGTACATAGTTTAGTGTTTATTAGTCAGGGTCAGTTTACCGTATCATGCATCTTGCTTTTTTACATGGTCTTTATAGGAAGCCAGAAATAATGAGAACAGTTAAGTCTCGTAGACTGCGATGGACAGGACATGCGGCACGAATGGAGAATGAAAGACGTGCAAGGAAGCTTCTTGTAGGAAAACCAGAGGGGAAATACCCAGTTGGTAGACCAAGAATGAGGTGAGAGAATAACATTAACTATGATTTGAGGGAAGTAGATTATACAGTGGATGATTGGAAAACATTAGCTCAGGATAGGGATGTATGAGAGCTTATGTGCGGCGGCCATGAACCTACGCGTTCGATAGTGCCAGTGAGTTAGTTAGTTAGTATTAATTTTAAATACCAACAGCGCTATTTCATTCCCTTCTTTTGTGTCTCTCTGAACTGTTAAATTGGATTAAGTTATACATAGTTATAAATTACCAACATTAACTAAAATATCGAGATAGTAAAAGTATAATTGTACCGAACTTATATCGATAATTACTATTCTCTTAATTATTAGTTTTATTTAAGAAACTAATTGATTTACAAAAATAACAAGAACAAAACAATTGTTTCTGTTTCAATGAAATTGCAACAAGAAACAAAATTCCGCATACACGAACAAACGAGTGTAAATGATCTTGTGCACATGTTTTAAGTGGGTGAAGGTGATGTAAATGATTTCTATCTAGATCACCTTGCCCTCGATATAACACAGTTGATTTGCGTGATGTTGATGGAATTTCCTTGATTCAATTTACCACGCTTAGATTGGTTATCCTAAACCTTCCTCATCGCACTGCACGGAAAACATTCCCAGGCATTCAAGTAATTTTGACATGAGAAACTGTGAAATCCGCATGCCACTGCATGACCTGGTAAAATTACTTTCTGTATGTCATTCTAATGTTAACTTACCTAACTTGCATTTTATGGGTATAGATTTGATTCCGGCTAAACTATGAGACATTTTTAATTGAGAAGAGAGTCTGAGATGCATTTTTAAATATATTTAAGAAATCCTTGTTAATGGAAGACGAGGGAAATGTTGAAGAAGTAGCAGCATTCAAAAACCCTTCTTACTTGCTCACTGGCATTATCGAACCCATAGGTTCATGGCCGCGTGGACATTAGCTCTCCATACATTCCTATCCTGATATACTGTTTTCCAATCATTCCCTGTATAATCTACTTCCCTCAAATCATAGTTAATGTTATTCTCACACCTCATTCTTGGCCTACCAATTGGGCGTTTTCTCTCTGGTTTTCCTACAAGAAGCCTCCAAGCATGTATTTCATTCCCCATACGTGCCACATATCCTGCCCATCGCAGTCTACGAGACTTAATATTCTTATTATATCTGGCTTCCTATAAAGACCATGTAGTTCACTGTTATGTTGTCTTCTCCATCCACCAGTCTGTTCATCTCTCTTTGGTCCAAAAAGTTTCCTAAGTACTTTATTCTCAAATACTCTTAATTTCCTTTCTTCAATATTCAAATACCTAGGAATAATAATTACAAATAGGAACAATTAGGCAAGAACTCAACATTTTTTATATAAATTTAAAAAATTCAAAACTATAAACAAAACTGACATGAACATATTTTAAGAATGGACTCTTTTAGGCTAACAAACCAAACATTGTTGTATCAACCTCAAGGCTACAAAGATTGGGACATCCTAGAAGATGATGGGAAGATGAATTCTGAGAGCGGAACAGGCCGAGGTCTTCCATGAAGTTGATGATGATGATGAGGAGGAGGAGGAGGAATAAGGCGGAAAAAAAATTAAACAAGCATTATGTCAACTCTAGAAATGCATGCTATTACGCCAAACAGGGACTCTTAAAAAAACGTTAAAATAAATAGGCTATATAAAATGGCTATTCTTACAATGATAGTATATGGAGAAGAGATTATTACTATTTGATAATAAAGTTCTTAAATTTATTGTTGAGATAAAGAGAGACGACCAGACATTAGAATAGAGAAAACTTCATAACAGTGAGATACATGATCTTCACAGGAAACCACATATAATAAAAACAGTTATGTCTTAGACCGCGGTATGCAGTATATGTAGCTTAAATCTAATATATACAAATTAATGTTTGTTTTTTTGTACTTTATGCGCGGCCATACCGTTGATCCGATTGTAATGGAGATTCCTGAAATGTTCATAGGCTGTAAGAGAATTGTGATACTCAACTCCTACACCCTTAAAAATCGCCCTTTGTAGTGGAAAACGTGAAAAAGTAGCTCTTTGGGCGTTTAAATGGCTTACACTGCCTAAACCATAACAAATACACAACATTAATGTACACAGAATTGAATATCTCAAAAATCTCTACAAAAAAGTCCGCGACAGCATATGTTTATCTCTTACGGATAACTCACAATAACCATTTTTGTCTTTCATTGATGCCAAGAAGACCTAGACAAGTATGCAGCACATTGCGGGTATTCTTTGACGGATAACTCATAATAATGAATGTTGTCTTTTAACTCATTTATGCCAAGAAGATCGACATAAATTGATTACCTTGCAACACCGGGTAATCAGCACGGGGAATCTTAAAATAATTACGATGTACATTTATATATTTTTTATTTTACTTATTCAACTAATCATAAGAAGTGTACTAATTTTTGCCTTTCAGCTGATTTATGCCAAGAAGATCGGGATGAGTAGATTTCCGGACAACGCGAGGTAAACAGCACGGGGTATCTAAAAATAATAATGATATAAATTTTTCCTCTTACTTAATTAACTAAACATAAAAGCACATTAATTTGCATTTATCTAGGCGTAGCAGCGCACGCCGGTATTAGCTAGTAGGAAGAATAAAAGAGTCTTATTTTAGGAAAATAAGAGGGAAAGCACACAGTAGATAGACATAGAATGTAGTGGGAGAATAACAGTGATTTCAGGCAGGTGAACTATATAGGGATGATTGAAAAATATTAGCTCAGCAAAGGCTTATGTCCGTCCAGCCATTAACCATAGTACCAGTGAGTTAGTTAATTATTTAAGAATTGCTGAAAATATATTTTCGGCTAAACGTTACAACCTGTGACGCGACTTTTTAAATTGCTTCATAAACGTCTGTCAAATTTTATTCTTAGGGTTTCATTTTTCAAATTATTTCACACCATGTACAATGATTTATATATTTTTTCTAACGATTATTTCAATATATATTCTAAGTAATTTAATTACATACGTAACATGAAGACGTGGGAACCATATTGATTTTATCGAATACTCTATTCAAGAACAAAAACGTGTTCCAGTGCAGCCAACAGAGTATGTACTAATTATCTTTACACATATACATCAGAATTTCAGAACTTTTTACATATTTTAGGGCGTTGCATTTTTTTCACAGGTTAGAGTGTTTAAATTGCGTTAGGTTAGCTTTTAGGTTGGTCTTTCACAGATTAGAGTACATAAATTGCGTTAGATTAGCTTTTAGGTTCATTAAATATGATGTGTCCACCGCTGTGGTCTCAACGTAGCGTGTCACGCAGCGGGCCCGGGTTCGATTTCCGGTCGGGACAGGTTCCTGGGTGAGATTTTTCCTCACTTGTAAGACAAATGTCAGGACGTTTAGGACCCAACGGTCCCCGAAAATCATCCGGCTACCATCATCATCCTTATTATCCTTCACCGGTGTGGAAAGCAACGGGAAGCTATCAATCCTATAATTCCCTAGTTAAGCTGCAAAGGATAGCCTGATAATGCTATGATTGTAGTGAAAGACCTGTCGTCGGGCAGAATTACTATGGATGAATGTAAATATTATGTATATGTTGGCTGCATCCCTTGATTCCATAGGGTAAAGCGCTTCGCTTTTGTTGGAGCGTGCGCATGGTGTATGATTGGAACTTGATATATTTTTTAGCGTCACATGGTGTAAAGTAGTCTATTTCCTACATTTTGACATCTGCTTTATTTGGATGTTCGGACTACATTCGAGTGATAAAACGTATTTTTTTTAAATATTAAGTTACTGGTTTGATATCTAGCGTGATGAACGGGAGATTGATATTTGAATAGTCGGTGGGATAGCATTGGACCTGTATTAAGTCAAGTCCGAAGTCTTTATACCATGATATATGAATAAGTCAGTGTTAAGTTTGTCAAAGGACTCGTTAATTTCACAAGGTTTGTAATTAATATGATTTTCGTGGCCAGAATATGAGAGTGAGAATGTTGTAAATATGTATTGTTTTGAAAGGGAAATACTGTAGAGCCTAATTGCTACCACTCAAATATAATTCAGATGCGTCAGTTCAATGACAATAATAATTGAACAAACAGACAGGTGGAAACCGATTCCGAATAAGGAAGAATAATTTATATGCCAGATGTCTCGTAAAGCTGAAATTATATTATTTATATCCTGTTTTGCAGTGTTCTTAATAACATTTATGTATTAGGAAATGTTTATTAGAATATTGTATTTTTGTCGAAATAAAACGCAGCTACACGTTAGATTATCCATGTTTAGGAGTTAGACCTATTTGAATTGAGGAGTTTTAAAACTTTATGTTTACCCCCATTGTTTTAATCACAATATGTTAATCTACTCTCAGTTGTATAATTATTACATGTTCATACATTTGTCTTTGAAAAGATTTCAGGTGCTATTTTTAAATTACCTTTTAACCAAGTAGAATTGTTTTAATTATGTGAAAATAAATGATTTTAAAATTTTAATTTTAATACATAAGGTAGACATTGTAAAATAAATTAAATTCCGACAAGGGTGTCCATTGTCACCAGTATTATTTAATTTATACTTGGACCAAGACATAAATGAATGGCAAGAACAAATTAATATAAATAGTGTATTGACAACTCTGCTTTTTGCAGACAATCAAGTAATAATGACAGCATCAGAAAATGCTTTACAACAATTCCTTTATACTTTAAATAATATCTCTCTAAAATACATTTAAGAATATCTACATCTAAAACAAAAATATTAGCTCTGAAAGGAAAATATGCAATAAGAATAAAAATAGTGATAAATAATGTAATTAAAGACCAAGTTCAGAATTTTAATTATTTGGTATGTCATTTAGGCAATGACAGAAATTTAGATAAACACACTAAAATACAACGATTCAATTATCTATGTGGCACAATTAAACGCACTTTATTGAATAATACTACAAAAGAAACTATTTTGAAGTTTTACAAAGTATTGGCAGTTCCATCTCTTATCTATGGATGTGAAACCTTGACCTTATAACAAAGGCAGATAGTAAACAAATAGAGGCTGCTGAAATGAAGATGTTGAGAGCAATAGCAGGATACCAAGGACCGATAAAAAGAAAAAAAGATATAAGAACATAACTTAATATATTTAATCTCTGTGAAATAATAAAATATTATCAAAATGCTTATCTTCAGCACGTATTACGAATGAATGAACAGCGCATACCAAGAAGAATGTATAATTATAAACCAAAAGGAAGAAGAATGTTGGGAAGACCATTGATGAAATGGAAGGACCAATTCGACCTATAATGAGATCGGAACAGGCCATTGGGCTTAATCCTTATTGTTGATGATGAGGATGATATTTGTGTGTTTGTGTAATATAAAGCGTGATGTGTGAGGGATGGTGGTGAAAAGAAGGGAGCATGTGAACTTCGATGCCGGCATATATTATCCTATCGAAAAACACCATGGGGACGCCAGACTTAACGACCCCATCCGACGACACCCACTATCTACAGTACTATATGCCTTCTCAAAATATGTACTGCGGTGGAATCTACAATTTTATGCAGTTTTCTGATGCACAATCTATGGATTAAAAATTGTATACCAATATTCCTCCTGGCCTCGGGATTTACAATTACGCCCAAAATGTAGCAACAACAAGTAAGAATAAAGAGAATAAATACACTTTAAATAGACATGATTTCGGAAGTTAACCGGTTACGAGATGCCATTTTTGCCATTAAGACTCGATTAATGATAAATGCGATTTCCAATGAAAAAGATGATAATTTTATACAAAGCACAGCAAGACAGAAAGTAGAGTTACTGAAATATGTAATCAAGCCAAGAATCGATCCTAAAACTTTATAATTCAGATAACACCCAGCAAGTGTTTGTGAAGTGGTGGATCTGATGAATATTACATCAAGATGATTTAGTTTGCAGATCAATGTTTATTGGAGCATTTGTGGTTGTTTCTATTTGCATTTGAAAGTTGTGCTTGTCTCGTGATTATTGCATTAAATTATATTTTCACTTTTTTTTAGTGTAATTACTCATTTTTATTTAATGAACCCCAACAAGCAATAAATTATATTAGGCGTAATTCGTAACCTGTTAATTTCTGGACCCATATTTATTGGAACACTTTTGTTTATCACTTTTACTTATCTCCATTTTTATTTTTCATCCCTAAATTTTAAACCACCACTTTTTAAATGCTTTATATCTACAAGATATCTGGCAGTTCTATAAGTTCACTTTTCATGGATACGTAAGGCCAATTAATTTCTGACAATTCAAAAAATGACGTTCACAAGAAAACTAGAATTTAAAAACAAACATTAATTGGAGATTATGATTTAATTGATCACTAATGCTTCTGTGGGAGTTAATGTAAGGCAAAAAAAAGAGATAAAGTTAATTTCCCTACGCTCTGCTCACTTACTTCCAAGAACGTACCCAGTTCTCATATTTTGGAGGCTGGTTGGGCTCCAAAATCAGTTTGAACTTATTTGAGGAAAGAGAAAACTCCAATCTCTGCTGCTTGGATCGAACCCAAGCCGTTCTACACACATAAAAAATGTCACCTGTGTTACCTGGCCCTTATTATTTTAGTATTTACTTAATAAAATGTTAAAATAATAAGATAAGTACATGCTATATATATATATATATATATATATATATACATATATCCATCCATCCATAGTAATTCTGCCCGAAGGCAGGTCCTTCACTGCAATCATAGCATTTTCATGCTATGCTTACAGCTTTACTAGGGAATTGTGTAGGTGTGGTAGCTTCCCGTTGCTTTCCACACCGGTGAAGGATGATGATGATAATGATAATGGTAAGGATGATAATGATAAGGATGATGGCCATATGATTTCGGGGACCGTTTGGGCCTTAAAGTTTTCCTGACATTTGTCTTACAGGTGAGGAAAAACCCCGATGAAAACCTCACCCAGAAAAACTGCCCCGACCAGGATCGAACCCGGGCCCGCTGCGTGACAAGGCAGCACGCTACCTCGAGACCACAGCGGTGGAATATATATATATATATATCAATCATCCTGAACTAGAATAAATTTATGTTTAAAATCTTCGTCGAGTACTTAAAACTATGAAGGCCTTTCAGAATCATATTCCATCATCTGCATTTCATTTTTTACTGAATGATTGATGTTAGGGACTACAATAATTAAGTTTCTGATGTAAAATATGCTCGGGTATCACATCTATTTCCTACTGTGAATATATTATGTGCCCAAACAACGATCTCTAATAAGCCAATAACTAGTGTAATAACATCTTATGGATTTACCAAACTTTACCCTGCCATTAAAACTATGTTGCATCTCAGGAGGTTGTAGTGGATCTTTAATTAAAAAAAAGTTTCAGTAGAATAACATTTTCCAATCTTAATATATAATTTTATGTTATATAATCTCTTAACAGCCTAATTTGTGATTACATGAACCAAAGTTTCATTCTAGAATTAGTCAATATTCTAGCATATTCCTGTTAAATAAAGTATTATCAGTGTAAAGTACCTGAACTCTAAAAGAATTCTCGAAATAGCAAGTTTGGTTCGATTAAATTTTCCTGTCTTGATATTTCAGTTAATACCGGTAATTTGTAACTATATCCCCATTTACTCCCTTTGTGCCTCTCGGAACTGTAGAGAATTGATTGTATTTGACCGAGCGAAGTTACCAACGCATTCTAGCTATATTGACAAAACTTACTACGAAAGCAATTTTGAAACACGGTACCGGAATTTCATTGATTTGACAACACGCAAGCGTTTGTGAACATATCTTAGAAATTGGTTGTGTCACCCTTACAATACAACCTACGCACTCTCCATTCACAGTTCTTGTTCGTAAGTGCAATAGCACCTCGTGTTCCTAGAAATTACTACATAATGTTCTGTTAAATTAGTAAATCTGTAAATAGAATATTACTAAAGCAAGTTAAAAATTGAATAATCCATCCTTAAATTAGCTAAACACTAATTTCTTGTGTTAGTCATTTAAATGTGTCAAACCGCAGTAAAAACAAAATCATGTATAACATTCTATATATAAATATTTTCATGATAATTTTTTGTGTCTACTAAGTACACCCGAAGATTGTTTTTTTTTTTCAAAATATTTTTTTAAGAACGACGTCAGTAACTCCATGCGTTCTTGAGTCACCAAATTCCTTTTAAAGAAGCAAATGTAGTTTAGGTGCCACAATTTAGTTTTTACCGTTCATATATTGAAATATTATAGAGTTACTATAATTATGATTTTTTTTTCATATATGTGATTGATTACTGTACTTACGGTCAGTATATGTTCTGAAATTATGACGAAACATTCACTACTTGCAATAGATTCATACATAAGTATTATTATTAATCATAGCAATAAATTATAATTTATTTTAACTGGTAGAGTTCGATTCCCGGTCGGCGCAAGTTTTCTGGGTGATGGTTTTTTCCGGGGTTTTTCCTTACCTGTAAGACAAACGCTCCCCGAACATCATATGGCCATGAATAACATATTCATTAACTCTAGAATTAAGGACTCTCCTGGCGCATCATTACCATCATTATCACCTATCATATACCATCGGGGCTGCGTAACTCCGCCTTCCAGGCACCTCAACAGTAACGCCATACCAGGAGAGAATACCAGAATGTTGAAATGGCAACGTGGTGGTATTGAATAAAAAATAATTGTTTTTTATAAAAACTTAATCATTTCATGTTTTCTCCGTTTTGTGTTTAAGGTCAATTCAGTCTATGATATTTGACAAATATCTAAAATCATTACAATTTGACAAAATATATATTTGAATTTTGTTAAATCCAAGATGAATGAAAATTATAAATAATACTTTCATTGCATAAATGTTCATTTTCTTTCTTTCTTTTTGCATAAATAAACATTTTATAACTCTTTAATATTATTTTGTTGTTAATAGTTATCTAATGTCAATGAGAAATGTCAAAGTATTTCCATAAACTACAAGAAATACAGCCCCCAGGCAATGTTCCTAGTTAAATGACGTAACTTCCGTGAACCCAGCGGTTTATAGATAAAAGTAAGCTTCATTATCAATTGAACATTCCAGGAAGTGACCGCGCACGAATTAGGTCGAGGTCGCCTATGCATCGAGACCTTCAGGCGGCAAAATGACTTTAGTGTCAACAGGCTACAGTTTACGCGAAGAAATTCGATTCTTAATGTGTTACGTGAAATAGAGATAATCTGTTACAGCTAATTCTCTTTGTTATAATTTAAAATCCATATAAAACTAAATCAATCCGCGCCTTAGATGAGATGTTTAATGCATCATGACTTGGTGGAGAGCGCTGGTTCGAGCCCCCATGGGGAATACGTTTTTCATAGAATTTCGGAAGTATGGGGCCGGTGAGTAGTAAGTAGCGGATACAAGTTGATAAAACCAGTTTTAACGGCTGGGGGACCTGACATACATATCACCCCTATACGAGTTGGATTATCGTTCACCTCTGTGATTATTAAATAACACACATTTAAATGTGAGGTCAGGAGCCGGCTGATAGGTTAAGAGCCCTCGAGACCTATTCGAGCCGTGGAGTTTAGTTTTTTTCCCCTACTCCATTAACCTATTTTATCCTCTCACCTCATAGGTTTACATGCCATACGCCTCTTGAGCCTTGTAGTGGCACGACCTAGGGGAGAACTTTTAAACAATGGATTACACACATTTCTTTTGGACACACAAGGACATAGAGAGCCTCTCCGAATGAGTGATCAGCTCAATTTTAGGGTTTACTTCGAGGTAACACAATATATAGATGGAATCGTTTACACATAGGTTTTCATATTAAACATGGCGCATATAATGATTATGATGCCAGATTATGTTCGGTGATCATTTGGACCTAATATAACCCTAAAAAAATGGAACTTTTGTCTGAAATAATTAACAATATTGTCTTCTATCCTGACAATTAATTAATATTAATCCATACAGCTAATACTTTAAGACATAAAGTATAGCACTGATACATATTTTTTTTATTAATTTAAGAGAAAATTATTCTATCACTTTGTTTTTAAATGTCATACCATGCCTGTCACTCGTGGTGGAGTAGTGGTTTACTACGATCGCCTCTGGTACCGAGTTTCGCGGGTCCGAAGTCGGTCAGGTGGTTGTAACTTTAAGAGTATTGGTTTCTTTGCAAGAGCAGTGCCAGCCGTGGGTCATGTTCCGTAGGTTTAAGGCTAACAAACGGAGCCTCTGTGAAAAGTTTTTCGGCCCTTTCAAGTCCAAATTTTAATTTAAACACATGGCCTGAGCTGTTACAAAGAAAGTCGTTCAATAAAATACTAATTCAGGGACTTTCAGCATCTTTGCTGTTGAGCTCCCACAACTGCCATAATCTTAACACACCTTCGCAGTCAAAAGTAAAATATGTCAACAAAAATACTTGAATTCCTAAAATATAAACCATCACTACAGTAAAATATGTTTTTTGTGCGATAGTGAATTTTGTCGTACTTCAGCAATGGCGACCATGATTAAAAGTTCAACATCCTATATTTCGAGGTTGCCAACCTAAATAACTATATTGTAATAAAATAACTGCATACTGTAATATTACATATTCCAAAACGTGCGTGGGAAGTAAAACCACTGCCCTCTATGTATACTACTTACAATGTACACACAAAAATATATCCAAAAGGTATTGATAATATACATTATACGAAACAAATCACTGCATTTTAAATGAACTAAACTTTATTTGAAACAATATAAAACAATGAATACGTGCATGCCGTCATTTTATAACTAATTGGTCTCATAGCCTCCTGTAGTTTTAACTAATAAACACTAAACGTTAGCCAATTGTTTATAATGAACGCAATTTTTTCCAACAAAGATATTATTTTACTATTATGTATTATGTTGAAAACACCATCGCGTAAAAAAACAATGTACAGCGCACGTTTGTGAAGTGTTTAACAAAACTCGGAAATTAAAAACCTCTCTATCGCTCGATTTCTAAATATTTTCCTCGCTTCTGTAAAAACCACTTCCCAACCTCGCATCGTAATATACTATTAATTTATTAATGATATATATTAACAGCTGACCCGGGATAATTCTAATTCTACATGTTAGTACGGTACCGTCTTAGTTATCCAGACTCCGAGTGCAAACATTAATGTTCTTTTCCTTCTATACAATTCTCTATCATAAGAGGCAGCGGGACATCGCTCCCAGTGCCAAATTACCTTCTCGAATGAGAATATTTTATTTTAAAGCAGTAACGCTTTATATTGTTATAATTATATAATCGAAATAAACAAATATATCTCCATTGCAACATGTCCTGTCTTATTTCTGTGTTCTTGATTCTGTCTTCCTTAGTGCACCCTTTAACAGATCTCAAAAATTTCATTTCTGCCGTCGTTATCCTACTTAGATTCAAATACCTAGGAACAATAATCACAAATAGGAATGAGATGCACAAAGAAATTAAACATAGGCTCAATTCTGGAAATGCGTGCTATTATGCATTGCAGAGACTCTTGATGTCCCAACTCCTTTCAAAAAAACGTTAAACTGAAAATATATAAAACTATTATTCTACCAGTTATATTATATGGATGCGAAACATGGACTCTTACTTTAAGGAAGGAAAGGATATTACGAATATTTGAGAATAAAATTCTTAGGAAAATGTTTGGACCAAAGAGAGATGAACAGACATGTGAATGGAGAAGACTACATAACAATGAACTACATGGTCTTTATAGGAAGCCAGATATAATAAGAACAGTTAAGTCTCATAGATTGCGATGGGCAGGACATTTTGCACGTATGGGGAATGAAAGACGTGCATGGAAGCTTCTTGTAGGGAAAACCAGAGGGAAAACGTCCAGTTGGTAGACCAAGAATGAGGTGGGAGAATAACATTAACTACGATTTGAGGGAAGTAGATTATACAGGGAGTGATTGGAAAGCATTAGTTCAGGATAGGGATGTATGGAGAGCTTATGTCCGCGCGGCCATGAACCTAGGTGTTCGTTAGTGCCAGTGAGTAAGTAAGTAAGTTATCCTACTTAGATCTTGTTTTTATGTATCCAGGCTATTGAACCATAGAGCATTACCGGTACTGCCAACGTTTTGTAAAACAAATAACAAAAATATAAACCTAAAGGCACCCGAGATGTGGGCAAACCTAGAAAGAGATGGGCTGAAGTCGGAAAGGATCAACAGACCTAATCCATGAATGCAGATGATGATGATGATGCAACATTTCCGAGTTCGAAAAGTCCTCAATTAAACAGGCCTACCTATAGAAAAATTGAGTGTAGAAAAACAGCGCCCCTGCCGTGGTACCAGAGAAATTACTTAAGGAAATTACAGGATATTTAATGCATATAGTGAATTCAAAAAAGTTAAGATGATACCGATTTTGAACTTTATGTATCGGCGCCAGATCCATTACTGATTCTGACGTACTGGCCAACTTATCGATTGTCAAGAACGTAAATATTCTATATCGTAACACGATGCTTCCGGGAATCAAGTTCACTAACACTCACCTGGAATAAAATTTATTTTTGTTTCTACTGCAACAACCACATGACCATGCAATATATCACTTTCGTCATCCATTTTGTTTTTGTGGTTACTGACGGTATTGACTAAATTGTTAAATAGCGTCGTTAAATAAAAATCAGATAATTAAATTAAAGAGCGATTTAAAGGTGTCCAAGCATTTGAAATATGTGGCATGAATGGGGAATGAAAGAGGTGCATGGAAGTTTCTTGTAGGAAAACCAGAAGGAAAACACCCAGTTGGTAAACCAATAATGAGGTGGGAGAATAGCATTAGTCATGATTTGAGGGAAGAGAATTGTGCAGGAGATGATTGAAAAACATTAGCTCAAGATAGGGACATATAGAAAGCTTATGTCCGCATGGCCATAGAGCTAGTAACTTAGCTAATGTTATTGTTATTTAAGTTGTCAATGTGCAAGCTAATTCAAATTGAGGTTGAATTCGTAATTTATACTTGATAGATTTCAGCCCAAGTAAGAAACTGTCTGGGTGGAGTAATGATTTCGAGGTTCAACGATTTAAATCCGGCTGGAATTGATGGATTTTTTTCTTCTTCTTCTTCTTCTTCGGCTTTCCCCACTTGTAGGTTTGCCGTCTTCAGTTTCCATTTATCTATATAATTCCAATCTCCCTCTTCCAAATTCCATTATGGTTCTGACGTAGGTTTTCCATTTCCATCTTGGTCTGCCAAGTTTATTTCTTTCAGGGGGTGACCATTGGTATATATTTTTTGGCCATCTTTCATTTTCCATTGTTTGTACATGGCCATACCATTTAAGCGTCTGATTTTCAATCCTCTAACCAACAGATGTGGTGACATTCATTTCTCTCCTACGATATTCATTTGTTATTTTATCCTGTCTTATTTTTGGAGGCTTCTTCTAAAATAATCAAATTCAACTGTTCTAATTTTATTCTTTTGTAATTCCGTCAAAGACGGACAAAATATTTTGTATTAAGCTCTTATAAATTTTCATTTTAGTTTCCTTTGTAATATTTTTGTTCCAAATTATTCCATGTAATGTCTTAGTTGCATTTTTTGCCGTTTCAATTTTAGTCTGTACATCTCTCTCACAGGTACCTAAACTTGTAATTATTGACCCAATATATTTAAAAAATTCACTTTTTTTTTTATTTTCCCTGTTGGATTTTTAAGGACGTAAAAATCTCGACTTTTGGAAGTGAAGTACCGTATTGGCCCGAATATAAGCCGCACCCTTAACTTCAGGGGGAAAGGAGAAAACAAAATTGAGTGCAGGGAAATTTACCTATCACATATCCAGTTACAAAACAGTTTACACTATTTAAACACATTTTTTCTTCAGTTATAATGTGGGTAAATCACCCGGTACAACTAATTAGAGTCTTCTCCAATGTTACTGCACATCCAAACTAAATTTTTTTGCCGACTTCTCTATTGCACGTACTCCTAGCATAACGAATAACTGCAAGTTTGAAATTAGCATCAAAACTGCGCCGAATTCCCAAGCTTGTTCAAACTTTTCTTTCGACGTTTTCACTCATTGCTGAAAAATACATTTACCATAGTAGATACGTACTACCGTAAATGTTTTAATCTATCCTATCATATAAAAGAGCACGATTGTCATAATACGAGGTCTAATACATTGTTGCGTCTTATACCATAAGACTGCTGGCTATTCCAAACAAGATCGCGCGGCATTGTTGCTCCATTTAAAAAATTGGAAAATTAGCAACCTGCGTTACATTAAGTTTCTATTATGTGTGTAAATTTATCGGCTGCGCAAATAAGCCACACCTTTAATTTTCATGTACAAAATTTGAAAAATAAACACGGCTTATATTCGGGTCAATACCGTAAACCGTGTGTCTCATGTCGTAGATTTACTGTATGCAAAATAACCTTAAATCTGAAATCAGAGGACCTTTGAACAAACGTTAGCGGACATTTCACGCCTAGATTTGAAATGTGACGATGATGAACTGTGTGGTTGAAAAGCGCCGTTAAATAAAATACTAAACTACATTGATAATCGACTCGCACTATTTAAACATTTAATTTATATAAAATTTGTATTAGTCATTTATCCTTTAAGATACATTGATTTAATATATTTTATATTTTAATAAAATAGTATAAAACGTATGAGCATAAATTACTTGAATTAAATTTGTGTCGAATTACACAATATAGGGTAATAACTTACAGTTTTACAGGATTATATTTTCACTCCTTTCCGGCACATTTAAGTAACACGCATGAGAAATTAGTGTTTCGCCAATTAGAATTTAATAATACGTTCATTATGTCTGAAACGAATCACAACATATATTATTTCACAAGTTAACATTTAATTTCATCCCAATATTATTACATTGAAAGATTTATTTGATTTCTGAAACCTAAAGCTAATATAAGGTATTTGTAAACTTGAAGTAGGAGATCACATTTGTCAAAATAGGACTAATTTCACAAAAATGACGAAGTTCTTTTTTAACATAAATCCATTTTAGTTGAGAACGACCGATATATCAGGCACTTATTTTAATATTATAACATTTAAAATGAAAATAATTTTAAGTACAGAAATTGATTTTTAAAATCAGCTGGAAAATCTAGAATGGATAGAATACGAAATAAAGAAATAAGGGAAATTATGGAAGTACAAGAGCAGCCGGACACCATAGACATTATAGAAAAGAAAAAGATTACAGTAGTATGATCATGTCAAAAGAATGTCAGAGCAAATATTGCCTAAAATTGTTATGGAATGGATCCCAATAGAAAGGAGGAAGAGAGGAAGACCGAAGAAAACTTGGATAGAAGGGGTAAAAGCAGCTATGAATATCAGAGGATTGGAGGAAGATCAATGGATGGACAAAAAGGAATGGCGTTTGGTTTCCGGAAGACGGCGGCAGCTGCCATGATACCGGATGATGATGAAGATTAAAAAAAAATTGTAGGTGAGCTTGTATGTAATCCAAACAGGCACGTATGCGGGTGAGTTTTAATTTCTTTCTAGTATGTTGAACATTAAAATAGAATTTGTGATGTAAGAATTAGCATGTCTGACATTTTAGGAATCAGAATGAGATTCCTGACTCTATTCTAATATACATAGATAGTAATTTATTTACGAACACCCTTTATCAACTCAGATTTTTAGTGTCACATTTGAATGGTAACCGTGAAACAAGCGACAAATTTTGCTCGACAGCTCTGGATTTTGGAATTATGTTTTTTTTTTTTACTTTCTGGGGCCCATGGCTTTAGTTTACACTAAGCATTGTTTGTTCACCTTGGATTACTCGCAACCAGTATTTGAGTACACGAATTTTACAGTTAATGTCGTCCTGGAATGACCCGAATTCATATAAAATTCCACAGTTAGAAACGGCCTTACTAAGTCCTGTAATATACTTTAGAAAATGCGTATATACCTTATTTAGTATTTCCGTTCTTTGGAAACCCCAAATCTCACTACTATAGTGCATTACTGGCCTGACCATCGCTCCATACATTTTTTCTAATGTGCTGACTGGAATATCAGGCACTCGACCCAGAATACCGAGTACACTGTTAAGTTGTCCCCTCCCTTTAAATAATGCTATATCAATGTGTTTTTTCCACTTTCCGTTCATTTTCAAGTCATACCAAGCTATTAAAAATGTTTCACGTTTTGAAGAACTTGATCTCTGTATTTCCATTCCTCTGTTCTACCATAAACCGTCCCATTTTTAAAGGTCATTGTTTTTGTCTTACTTGCATTTACAGTCAATCCCCAATTCCTACAGTATATTTCCAGTAGGTCAAGACCTCTTTGCAATCCCTTGATTGTCTTGGAACAGATAATTAAATCATCTGCATACAACAGGACTGGGATTCTAACATTTCCTATCTCCGGAGCCTCAATTTCTCCTTCTAGCATTACGTCTACAATATCATCAACGAATAGATTAAATAGCATTGGTGATAAAATGCAACCTTGTCTCACTCCCCGATTGGCTTCACTGCTCTCTGTAATGTGCCCTTGGTCTACTTTTATACAAAATTTAACATATTTATAAATTTACATTAAAGCATGTATCATTTTATGAGACAATCCTTTCCGATTTAATTTTTCCCAAAGTGCGCTTCGGTCCACAGTATCAAATGCCATCTTAAAATCAATGAATGCACAAAATAATTTACCCCCCTTCATTTTCAGATTGTCATCAATTAATGTTCTCAGAACAAATAGGTTGTCCACCGTGGAGTACCCTTCTCTAAAACCTGCCTGATATTTTGAGAGCCTATTGTTCTCTTTAGCCAGTACCAATTATTACTTTATTGTAACGGACTGTCAACAGCACGTACGGCTTACTGCCCGTGCGACCCATATTTGTAAATAATATTGTAAATATCTTACTTTTTGTCTAATAAAGTCCTACTACTACTACTAGTTTACACTATTCAAGATTATTTTACTCTAAAAATACATTAAATAAAACCTTGTTTGCCATTTTTGATTCGGAGGCGAACATACCACGACTCAAAAAATTTCATTGAGTCATGTCTACAAAAGGAGAATACATAATCAATAGTCATAAAATACACAATATTCTGTTCAATTATTGGTCACAATATAATTTATTAATACAAAATAATACAATTGATATCAGCCGCGGTGGGTTAGTGGTTATGTCCCTTGCCTCTAGTTACGAGGGACGCGGATTCAAACCCGGCCGGTTCGATGGCTTTTTAGGATATAAAAATCCAAAAATCCAAGTAGCAAGTCCTCCAGGAGGGATTTTAAGCCGTGGGTGCCGAGACTGAAGATTTTCTGGCTCGAAAGAGCCACAAGCCTGAATAAAGAGACTTCTGTGCAAAAAATACCGACCGTTATGCATCCAAGTAATACCTTAGCTTCTCACCAGCAGTTCCATAGAGCGATATGCCGACCCATATCACACATTGTTATCTGGGGTAAATAAGCCTAACTAGATTAGCTTGGTTAAAACACTCCCACTGTGGAACACCCTATACGGGCAAGTACGGAGTATATAGATAATTTAACTCATGCCCCAAATGGGATTCAATGACCAATTACATTTCAATGAATTTTGATTTACAACCAATCACAATCGTGTTTCACTTCGATTTTATCAATTTAATGTTTTCATATTAAAACAAGCTCCTCCTTTTTAACATTCTGAATAGATCAGAGCATTATTTTGCAGTGATTGACTCTCTAAAAAATATGTTGAGTGTAACAATTCATATATTAATAAGTAAGAATCCTAAAATACAAGTGGCTCCCAGATTGTGTATATATATAGTGCACGAATGTAACCAGATACTGTTTGCGGGATATAATACAAAAACGTTTGTAGCAATTGATTAGAATTAGAATTATTAGAATTAGAATATACCAGAAAAAAAAAGAAACCACTGTTTTTGCACTTTGTTAAACGTATTATTTCCCAGGTATTTATGTTCCAGAAAAATATAATTGACATATTTACATCATAGGACATCAGAAATTAATTAATAACCTATAATGTTGGTTATAAACAGTTTGATGTGTTTCATTTTTTCTTCACTAGGGTGCATTCTTAAAATATTGCGATCCTTTGGCAATATATAATAAAATGATCTGGTTGCAATGATGAACAAATGAAACATAATAAACGTTTCTCATTTGTTTTCAAACATCGTCGTTTACATTAAATATATAAATATTTTAAAATCACTATATCTAAATAATGATTTGAGAGTAAACAATTTAATTTTCTTTGTTAAACAGTCCTAACAAATGTCACTCTTTATTTCCAAATTCTCTAGATAAATCCACGATGTCACGAAGTGGAAATCACTCGTGGCATTACTTATGATAAATTTGCTACCTGTAAAAATCAGACATCCCCAAGATGAGGAAACCGAATCATACAAGTATCAATTTTATAATTTCACATTAACATTTTATACTGTAAATTATGGAAAAGAAAAGAAAAATAAATATATCTTAGTAGTACTGACAGAATGTTTATGAATTGTGTTACATTCTGGTATAAACAGGCATGTGGAAGTTTATAGTCGAATGTTGTATTTAGACAGTGAATTACTGAAGTGAACTCAGCTGGCTACAAAACCGATGAACTATTATTAAAGTAAATTACATCCACTTTAGGAACAGAGATTTCCAAGAAACTAAAATCAAATTGTCAGCCATCCATTTACTACATTCTAAGAACAATTGGAAATCACTTCAAATTACATTCATGCAAAGTTAACAGTTACTGTGCATAACACTTTGAAATTGGTTGAATACTGTTCTAAATCTGAATACAATTATGGCGAGCCATCATAATCATCAAAATCTGCATTATGACTGCAATAACGTGTAAATAAGAAAATTAAACAACACGAAGGTCAATAGGCCTACCAACCAAAAAAAAAAAAAGAGAAATTTGGAATAAGCTTTAATGTGGGCTACAAAATATGCATTTAAGTCCACCGCTGTGGTCTCGAGTTAGCGGGCCCGAGTTCGAGCCCCGGTCGGGACAAGTTTCCTGGGTGAGGTGTTTTCCGAAGTTTTTACTCACCTGTAAGATAAATGTTAGAAAATGTAAGGCTCAAATGGTCCCCAAACACCATCTGACCGTCATTATCATCAATATCATGTGCGCCTAATTATATTAGGTTTGGTTTAAGGTCTCTCCTGGCGCATCGTTACCGTCTCTAATATCATCGGGGCAGCGTAACCTTGCCTTCCAGGCGCCCCAATCTCAGAAATGGGTTACAATATCGCCGTGCCAAGAGATAACACTAGAAATGTCGAAACGAAAACCTGGGGCATTAAAAAAACATGCAATTATTTGAATTCGTAAGAAATCGCTGTATGTACAGAAATGCAATTTAAAATTGTATCACGAGGTTTAAGAAACGAATAAAAACTAAACTAACTAACTAACTCACTGGCACTGTCGAATCCGGAGGTTTATGGCCGCGCGGGCATGAAATTTACATGCATCCCTATCTTGTGATAATGTTTCCAATCATCTCCTGTACAACTCACATCTCTCAGATCATGAATAATGTTATTGTCCCACTTCTTTCTTGGCCTACCTCCTGGGCTCTTTTCCTCCGGTTTTCTTACATGAAGACTTCATTCCCCTCTTGCCACATGTCCTTGCCATTTGCAGTCTATTAGAATTAACTGTTCTTATTACATCTAGTTTCCCATAAAGATAATATTATGTAGTTATCTCACTTCACCTGTCTGTTCATCTCTCTTTTGTTCATACATTTTGGTAAGAATTTTATTCTCAGATATGCCGTTTCGGTACAAGCGCGGCTGCTACTGCTGGGAATCCAGATTCGAATCCTGGTGGTTCCAGAGGGGTATTGGTCATGATCCATATCAGGATGTTTCGGTATTTCTGGGGGTTCTGCCATTTACCGAATTTCATCCAATTAACAGTCTCTATTCTCCCTTCCCGCCGTACAATTTAATTTATCATTTATTAATTTCACATGATTCTTCACCTCATCTCATGTTAGGAAAATAGTTTGGTTGACAGCCACAGGTGTTGGAAATATGTGATGGCGGGGATCTAGTGAGGCCATGAGAGTGCTGGCTTATGACTCCAAGCCTGAGCAATAAAAATGGAATAATGATCCAACGGTACGGTAGTCCCTCCTCGCGACCACAGGCCCTACCTAAGTATGGCGGTATGGGCCATGAGAAAAGAACCTGGATTGCCGAATCCTGAAGACAACCTACAACTCACATAACACCGTAGAGTAGACTTCTATATATTCATCTATAATATACTGGTATAGCACAATAGATCTTTCAGGTCACGGTGCTTAGAGCAATCTGTCCACTCAGACCAAATAAAAAACTAAATAAATATTATCAGATTAACGTTATATTTTCTGCTTCCTTAAAGTAAAAGATATCATGTTTCAAATCAAGTTTTTTTAAGCATCTTATAGCACCGCTATACATGTTACAGATTGAAAGGAAACAAAACCAGACCGTTAGAGGAAAAATATATAATGTCCTCGGTAGTCTATTGGTTATGTTCCTTGCTTCTAGTTCCAAGAATCGTAGGATAAAACCCGGCCGGTTTCGATGGATTTTAGAATGGAAAAATCCAATGGAAAATCCTCCGAGAGGGAATTTAAGCCATGGATCCCGAGTATGAAGATTTTCAGGCTCATAAAATAATTATAAGCCCAAACTAGTAGTTTACCTGTGAGCAGGATTTAACCGACCTTTCCCATCCAAGTAATACCGTAGTTGTCTACTAGATATCTCTTTAAGGCGATGTGCTGACCGCATGTCAGTCGCTTACATATATAAGAAAATAAGCGTAATTAAATTACCTTGGTCAAGAAACTCCTGCTAGGTAACACCCACCTCCAACTCGGGATGTACGGGGTAGGCTGCTACTACTACTACTACTACTACTACTACTACTACTAATAATAATAATAATAATAATAGTAATAATAATTATAATAATTTATTTATGTACAGAATTTTAATGTTTACACATCTTTCTGTGCCTAAAGTTGTAATTTTCTTCTCCACTTGTCTCTATCCATCCACTCCATGTCCTCCAGTCCTTTTTTTCTTATTCCAGTTATTTCTTGCGTCCACGAATTTCGAGGTCTTCCTTTTCTTCTTCTTCCAGGTGGACACCATTTCAATGTTTTCTTGGGTAACGTTTCTTCTTGCATTCGTCGCATGTGCCCATATCAATAATACTACCCATACTAGTAATAATAACAATAATAATAATAATAATAATAATAACGATAATAATAACGACTATAATAATAATAATAATAATAACTATAATAATAATAATGATAATAATAATAATGACAATGATGACAATGATAATGATGATGATAATGATAATGACAACAATGACTACAATGACAACTACAACAACATTAATATTACTATTATTATTATTACTATTATTATTACTATTATTATTATTATTATTATTATTATCATTATTATTATTAGAGAAGATATAGGATCTTGAATCAAGGATTGGTTTTTGGAGATTTTTAGAGCGTAAAACATAATTTTGACATTTTAAATTTAACATTGATGTCCATACGCTCTAGTGAAGCACCACATAATTTCTCATCATATCTACATCGTCTTCTGCTGTACACCTACGCCGCGAAACGTGCGAGGCTAAGGCCGGTATTGAAGAACCAAGCTTTCCGTGAAGAGCGACTCTCAGCCCGTCTCTCCATGGTTAATTATGTGGGTCACGCAGTACCTATTCTAACTGGCTCTCTCTATTCAACATCATGTGTTAACAAGATATTTAAATTAAAAATATCCGAGAACAATTGAAAGATGATACCCTCAGCTTACGGAGGACTGAGATGGCATGGCCTAGAAAGCTTGGTTCTTGAATACTGGCCTTAGAGATTAAACCACATCTCGATAATCAATAGTAATTTGGCCGCCAGGGAGCCTCAATTGGTTCCACTATGCGGCATAGTGGGCGATGCATAGTCATCGCCACCTCTGAACAGTAGTAGTAGATGTCCATATCTTGGCGACTAGAATCTTTAGTTGAATTCAGCAGGCTTTGTGTTTTTATGGTTGTATATATCACGTGTGTTTTGTTTAAAATGACAAATTTATTATATTATATTATATTATAATTTATTATGTTATAGTTATTTTAATGCAAAATACAGAAAACGATTTACAATTCTCTCTACACTCCACTGTTTAAATGGAATAAGTAAAGAGTACGATTTTAAAATATTTAGAGAGCAGACAAAAATAATGGCCTTTTTAGGAAAGTCGCCTATAAGGTTGAAAATAATAATAGAAAATAAACCTCTATCACAAGTGTCAAATTTTAATAATCTAGGTTATGAATTGTCTTCTGGATAAGAACAAGAAATGATATGGAGAATAAATTATCAAAATTTCAAAGGATATGAGGCACCATTCATAGAACACTAAAACATAAAACAAGGAAAGTTATACAAGATTTAAGTTCTACAAATCAATGGCGGTATCGACACTTTTGTACGGTAGTGAGTCCTGGGTAACAAATAAGAGGAGTTCGAGTAGAATATAAAGTGCAGGAATTACCTTTCTAGGAAGGACCAAAGGATACACAAAATTGGACCACATAAGAAATGAAAGAAAAGACAATTACAAATATATTCAGTAAATGATAGAATTCAACAATACCGCGTCGGCTGGGAACAGCATGGTTCATAGAATGGAAGAAACAAGATTGCCCAAGATAGCATATCATTATAAACCAAAGGAATTAAGGGATAAAGATGGAAGGAATCATTATGCATTCGGAACAGGCAAATCGCCTAAACTTGAAATGAATATGATAATGATTGGCTAATTTATCGTATAATATCGAAATATTTTATGATGAAATAGATCCTCTGGTAATGAACTCCAACCGACAATTTCCCTTGACGACTAAGATAAACGTGAATCAGATTAATTGGTAATGGGTTTTGGATCTGTGACGTCACCAAAACTAGAATCAAATGCTAGAGCTTGAGCCAAATCGTTCGGTGAGAATATTTCGTATAGAGCATAAATTAATGGTGTGATTTTTATAAACGGAACTCTCGCAAATTAAATGATTACATGTTTTATATAATGCATTCCCATTGGACACAGATTACACTTTTACGCCAGTATGTTTCCAGAATGTCGACACATGTGTTAAATTCGTTTTAAAATACATTTAAATAAATAAAAGACCGCAATTGTATCAGTCATTTGTAAGAATGTAGTCTGAACCATGATCAAGGATAAACAATTTTCATCGTTTACAGTAGAAGAGTGTAAAACAATTGAAAATCGAAGTAGTTACAATATTATACAAAAAATAAATTATTCACATTTCGTTGTTGCAAGTCGACGGCATTGAATTTTCAATTGTGTTACTTATAATGTAAACGATAAAAATAATCAAATCTTGGTCGTAGTTTTGCATACGACTTATAGATTTCGCAGGTTTTTTTTTAATTTTAATGGATTTATAAAAATAGTAACCAGTATTCTGGACCAATTTATTCAAGAAAAGCGCTGGAGATCACAGCAAGCCAGGAACAGACTTTTGTTGAGGTCAATGACACAGGAAATAAGGAAATAAACACCTCTATAGGTCAGACTTTTCTAAATAACGAATTTTACCCTGTTACGACAGGAACTATTCCCCTTATGCCAGATTTAGGCTGCTCCATCGTTCATTCAATATTTCTCCATTATCTTGCGTTAGGCATGTCAAGTTTTGAACGTTTGGTCTTCACATACTTCTTTTAGAATCTAAAATGATTTCGTGTTAGTTGTTTGGCAAAGCAAATAAAATGTGAGATTTGCTGACTGGAAGATTGTTAAATCGTAGCCTGGAGGTTGATGCCGAGACACTTTTCAATCCTTGAGTAATATTCCTGTATTGATTTCATACACTACTTTGTCACGTGCATATCGTACTGTGATATTGGAATCTCTATGACACTGCGTCACCTAGTGACGCCTCTAACAGCACATTCTTATATTAGTTGAATTATTTGAATTCTTAAAAATCTTCTTGTCTTTTAACGCATGCATACGAATGCTTTAAAAAGGGAAGTTCGCTTAATTAAATTAATTGTTTTAATTAAATTTTATTTTGAGACGTGTCATCATATACAAATTATAATATAGTATGAAGGATGTTTTTTTTGTATATAGCAGTGACAGCGTAATCGGCTTTGGTGGTCTGGGGGTTATATTCCTTGCTTCTTATTCTGAGAGTCGCGGGTTCAAATCCCACCGGGATCGATGACTTTTTAAGATGGAGATATTCGAGGGTTAAATCCTCCGGGAGGGACTTTAGGTCGGAAGTCTCGAGTCTGAAGAGTTTTGGGTTCGCAAAATAACCTCAAATCTAAATTAGATCATATGAGAACCATTTAGTCCGTCTTTCATATCCAAATAGTACTTTAGATGTCTAATAGAATTTTTGAGACAATAAACTAACCACTGGTCACTCTGTAGGGAAACAGCGTAAATAAATTACTTTGGTTAGCCCATTGGCTTCAGGTTTAAATGCTCAATGCATTACCCCACATACCGAATTTAAATCACCGTATATTATATTGTGTGTATTCAGACATTCAAAACAAACAAACGGTAACGGTACTTGAGATCATCACAATAAGGGCGATTCTAAAACCCATTGATTTCCTATTAATAATTGTTAACAAAATATTACCCTGCCAAGGGATGTACAAAATATTGCGAAATATTTAACATTCAGAGTTAAGCGAGTATACCTCGTTTTCTGAGGCGAATGGATTAAGTAACTCCCACTAGGAAATAGCCTTGACCCACATGGGGATATACGCATATAGACAAAGTTGACAGGGTACGCAATGTTTATTATTTATTTTCATGTTTTGTGTAAATTCGCACAACTTTTAATGTTTATTCAAATATGAAAATTTTATTAATGATCAGATACATAGGTTAACAAATTCGAACACAGGAATTCATGCAGAAGAACTGGGCTTGTGGTTTCAGAAAACGGATCCAATTGGCCTATACATTCCAATACAGAAATATAAGACACGAATAATAGGAAAGACGTGGTACTTCATCTAATATTAGGATATAAAAATACAGCAACTTGAATATGCAGGTGAATCAGGAAAATAAATTAATATATGAATCATGAATTCCATGACAGGAACATTAAGAACTACACAGTTATTTATCTACATAATCTACCTTATCTTCTTAATGTGAAGCCAGATGCAATAAGAATAAAGTCTCGTAAATTGCGATAGGCAGGGCACGTAGCACGAATGGGGAATGAAAGTGGAAACCCCTTGTAGGAAAACCAGAGAGAAAGTGACCAATGTGTAGGCCAAGAATTGGGTGAGAGGATAACATTACCCATGATAAGAGATAAATTATACAGGAGATGATTGGAAAACATTATCTTAGGATACGGATATATGGAGAGCTTATATCTACGCGACCATTCACCTACAGATTCGATAATGCCAATGAAGTAGTTAACCCTGCATTCCATTTTTGTCAACAGACTTTGACAACCCGCTTTCTAACGGTCCATATTTGACTAAATATTTGGCGTTATTAAATGTTCTAATGAAATATTTACTTTTTATAAAATAAGTTCTTATGAATTAGATAACAATCTATTACATTTTTTTTAAAGTTTCTCTTCAATATTCTATTATTGTATCAGGATATTCTTCAGGACAGCAATAGTAACATTTTTGACATTGCTTATTTTTTTGTAACTATATTTCTAACGTCCTATTTTGAATGTTTACAATGTTTACATTCAAAATAATGCATTAGAAACATAGTTAAAATATAATAAGCAAAATCAAAAACGTTTTTATCCTCTCTATCTTCGGGTTTTTACAGCTGCTGCCGTTTTCCCGTGCCAAACCTCCGAAGCCTACGATCTTGGGCATCTTCAATGCTTAACCCTCTTGCTTGCATTACTATTTTCATGTTTTCCTTTCATATTAACTTTGGTCTCCCTCTTTTCTTCTTTCTTGTCGGTTGCCAATAAACAATGTTTTTATTTCTCTCCTGAAAATTTTGTTCAATTAAACTTACGAGGATTTAGAAATATATATCTCCTTTTAAATAAGCTGATTTGTTATTCTAATATCTGGATCTCTTTTCAACCTTAACTGAGACTGGATTATTCATTTGCTATAGCATTAAATCAATGTAATTTATAACATAAAAAGAAGGAAAATTACAAAGAAAATCAACTAGTTTGGTCGGTCTCGGTATTTGAGCTTGTGTCTTTACAAATACCAGTCACAAATTTTACCGGCAGAACCAATACGTTCGATTAATTTATTAGTTTATTTGTGAAAAAAAAGAATAATTCTAATAGTATTATCTATCGTCTTTAAGGTGTAACGGACCGACAAACTACTGTAGAATTTTAGAAGACACATATTTCATTTTCAGTTGTATCATAGGAGAATTTTTGCATAAAATCTGAAATGGAATCCATTCAGCATCATCATGTATGCAACTGAATATTTAAAATAATTTCAGTTTTATCATAGGAGAATTTTTGCATAAAATCTGAAATGGGATCTATTGAGCATCTTGTATGCAACTGAATATTTAAGATAAGAATTAGTGAGTCCAGTACCTACTATCACCACATGTAATAAGGAGTTTGGAGCAAAGTAATCCAATGATTCGTGATACTTGGAGCTACGTGAAGTTCAGCTACATGAAGCTTCCACGTGCGAAATTTGTAATAGTTCGGCTATAAGATAGACTTTGCGAACTTGGGATAAACTTGGAGTAGGAAATGTTTTATCAGGCTTGGAATCGATAGCCGACATGACGTCTGTAGCCTCAGTAATGGGGCACGTTGTGTTCATAATAATCACACGTAACCCATAATTTGAAAATAGGCTTAGGGGCTACATACACTTCTATCGATCTCTACTCTCTCACCAATTCCACGTGTGAACTTGGAATCAGTTAGGTTAACTTCAATTCTATGTTTCCTCATAGTACTAAATGCGTGGTTAAGGTACATGGAATACAGCATATCGCTAATATTAAAATACTGTTTATAAATGCTTTATTTCTCTTGATTAGTATTTATAAGGGACTAGCTAATATCCTGCGTGTGCTACTACGCCTAAATAAATGGAATATGTTTTTAATATTTTGTTGAATAAGTAAAAAAATGTATAAATTTATATCATAACTGGTTTTAGATACTCCATTCTGATTATGAGGTTGTGCCCGGAAAATCCACTTATCCCGATCTTCTTGGCATCAATGAGCTGAAAGACAAAAATGGTTATTGTGACTTATCCGTAAAATATAGGCATATGCTGTCAGGAACATTTTTTATAGAGACTCTTGGGATATTCAATTCTGTATGCATTAATTTGATTGATTTATTATGGTTTAGGCAGCGTAATCCATTTAGGCCTAAGCGTCCAAAAATCGATTTTTTTAGTGCACCGATGCCCTTTTTTTAGCTCCGGCCAAGATACATATGGTAATATGTTATATACGTTAATTGTCCTAGAAAATTCTCTAAATTAAGGTAAAAACCCCATTCAAATCGGTGAAGTAGTTTGAGTCCACAAAGGGCTGAAGAATATCTACTGTAGTGTAGAGAATATCTTTAATAAAAAAAATAATAAATCCCACTTATTATATTCCATCACACTATTCTGGTTGAGTGGTAGACAAGGCCTTAAGGCCTTAACTCTGCCAGGTAAAATAAAGCTATTATTATTATTATTATTATTATTATTCTGTTATTATTATTATTATTATTATTATTATTATTATTATTATTATTATTATTATTATTATTATTATTCTGTTCTCAGGTAGACCTCCTTGAACATTTAGGTCGATTCCTAAGTTAAATATGGGAAATAATATTATGAGGTTCTTAATTCAATGAATGAACGAGTCAATTTTTATCATACCTCATATTTCATGCTTTTTAAACACAGGAACTGCAGTTTTCAAGAGGAGTCCCTCTAATCCTTAGCCGATATCATGACTACCGGATTTTCGTTTCAATCTTCATCTATAGCGTTGCCATCTGGTACTGATTTGATTAACTTTGAGAACAAGTCCTCCTCATTGGGAATTTCAAAATTCATAGATCTAAATTTGTTCTTCTGAATATGTATGTTTTCCCAAACTGTCAATTCCAAAGATTTCCAAATGTCTTAAAAGTTTAGGCTCGTTTAGCTTCTCCAGCAAACTACGTGCTGCATTAGCTGATTTTTCAATTTCATAATTTTTAATTTCCCTTTTTGTTAAGGTACGCCTCTTGATAACTGCAGTTCCCGTGTTAAAAAAAACATGAAATATCCGGTAGGATAAGAATTCACTCATTCATTCATTGAATTTAGGTCTATGTTTAAGAGACAATCTTGGTGGAGCTTTTCCAGTCATATTGTGAAAATATCGTAGTCTAACAAAATAATGTAGTTGCTTTGCAAGTGACATTGTTATTTGGTTGCGTTGTTCACAGAAATTGCCTGATGAATAGTTAAGTTCGTTGTATTTTTTATTGTAAACTAATACTATCTCTGCAGGCATGTACTTTTATTTTTATTTTTTCTTCAAGTAAAATTTATCATTAAACAGGACCCCTTCCACAACTCTCATTCGTTATTACAAGCAAAACCAGTTCCACAAATCACATAGATGTTATTAAGTTAAAATTGTATACTGCATTAACCAAGAAAAAATTAGAAACAAAATCATATATTATCGGAGCGTCCCCCCCCCCTTTCCTTGTGCACGCTTTGACGATCTCTTCACCCTGACCCTGGCATTCATTCAGCACCACCTTAATTTCACACGCAATATTGCATGAGATTTATAATTTTCTACATTTAGGAAGCTTTAGATTGACTTAGAGCCCTGAAAGTGTTTTTGTTTTCTGAAGTGAATAGTTTAATTATTTGTTCACCGGAACGAATAAGCGTCATAAAATGTTCCATTTAATGGGATTTCTACAGTAAGTTATAACTTTTACGTGCCATGACAATATGTTTGCGAGAGAGAAAATAACGAGAAAGAGTTTAGTACTAATAGCTAAAATAATTAACTATAATTTTCCACATGGGGGCACGCAGTAGCGTAGTTGGTAGGGGTAATACGCTCTGACGGCATCATGGTCATGGGGGTCGATTCATGCTCTAACGGGAGTTAATACCAGACACTTTTTCTGGGACTAAAGGTGGCGGTCGTACAGGGCTGACAATCCGGCTGACATTCTTTGCCGATTGTCTAAAAAGCTGGGACCTTAACCCCCACTATCCCAAGCCCTTCGCAAAGTTTGTAATGGGACGATTTTACTTATAATTTTCCACGCAATTCACATTCGTCACAATAACCAATCGGTTATCTGTTAAAATGTCCCACGCCGTAGCTGAGCGGTATAAGGCATCATGCCTTTGTGCAGAGCTTAGGTACTTACGTTGGTTCGAGTCCCCATGGGGAAGAAATTGTCTCATGGAATTTTGCCCAGTATATGAACGGTGCCCATCTAACATCCTGAGAATTTGGGTAATTATAAGTAGCGGGTCCAAGTTGAGAAAACTAGCTACGTCTGGGGATTGAACATGCTGACTTCAAGTTACATCTGTACTGGTTGGATAATCGTCTATATCTGCGATTAACACATGTGGATGTGAGGCTAGCAGCAGGATTGTAGGTCGATAGCTCTCTAGGTCTGTCGCGCAATGGAGTTTATATGTTGAAATCGTCAACAAAAATATTTGTAGGAATGTTAATTATGTTAACATTATGCAACTGGTTACACAACGTTTTGAAAAGCAATCTGTTATTCATTAATACAATACACATAAAATTTTACATTCCAAAAATGTTCATTATTGTATATGGTATTTCAACATTCTTATCTACTTATTCATGTTATTTTAATGTTCTTATTAATGTTTTATTTTCGACTGCATTTTTGGTTATTTAATTTTTTTTTTGGTATTTTCAATTTTGCAAATATTATAATTATTATACTTTAGTATTTTCTTTTTAATTTTATTATACTCGTGTTTATCAATCTCTATGGATAGCCTGAAAAACCAAATTGAATAAATAAATACTTACTATCAAATCGGGTGGTTTCATTCACTATAAACACTGAGCTGAACAAAATAATGCAACATATCTTTTTTAAGTTGCATACGATCCAAGATATTGAGAATACATTAATGCAGTACTAACGTACAGAATAATCTCTCCACAGGCAAGAAACCCTAGGCTATCCCACAACAGAAGTATATGGAAGATGCTAGATAACCACAAAAAATTACCTTGAAAGGAGTGTTTTATATACGTAATATAATGACATGAGTTGTGCCTACTTTGAAGATCATTACTTCTAAATATACAGTCCCAACGCCTTGGATATCTACCCAGATGGACCATACAATTAAACTTATGTGGCCAAATAGAATCCTAGCTACAATAATGATGAAGATAATTCTAGACATAAATATTAATAAACTTCAGTGGCAGTCGGATGAGGCGGAGAAATGAGTTAAGTAAACTTTAAATACCTAGGAACAATTAACACAAATAGGAATGAGATGCACAAAGAAATTAAACATAGGCTCAATTCTAGAAATGCGTGCTATTATGCATTACAGAGACTTTTGATGCCCCAGCTCCTTTCAAAAAACGTTAAACTGAAAATATATAGAACTATTATTCTACCAGTTATATCATACGGATGCGAAACATGGACTCTTACTTTAAGGGAGGAAAAAAGTTTACGAGTATTTGAGAATAAAGTTCTTAGCAAAATTTTTGGACCAAAGAGAGTTGAACAGATAGATGAATGGAGAAAACTACATAACAGTGAACTGCATGGTCTTTGTGAAAAGTCAAATATAATGAAAACAGTTAAGTTTCGTAGACTGCGATGGCCAAGACATGTGGCACTAATGGGGAATGAAATACGTGCATGGAAGCTTCTTGTAGAAAAACCAGAGGGAAAATGTCCAGTTGGTAGACCAAGAATGAGCTGGGAAAATAACATTGACTATGATTTGAGGGACGTAGTAGTGGATGTATGGAAAGCTTATGTCCGCGCAGCCATGAACCTACATGTTCGATAGTGCCAGTGAGTTAGTTATATAGATAAGTAGAATCCCGATTATAGTATTGATGAAGCTAATTCTAGACATAAATAATAAACGCGAGTGGCAATCGGATAATGATTTAAGTAAACAACATTAGCTTCACTCATGGCGATTTACATAACGTAATTCTGGGAACTAGACTGGAGACTAAGATAATATTAGAGAAGGTTCTTCGATTACACAAAACATTGAATGGGATTGATTTAACTAAAACATACATATATTTATATATACACACACATATACACAGGATGAACAATAATTATACCGACTATTTAACTCATGCCCCAAATGGGAGTCAATGACCAATCACGTTTCAATGATTTCTGTTTTACAACCAATCAGAGTCGTGTTTCACGAAATATTTATCAGTGTTAGGATTATCATATATTAAACAAAGCTCCTCCTTTTTAATATTCTGAACAGGTCTGACCGTTATTTTGCAGTGACTGAGCCTATAACAAATACGGCTACCAGATTGTATATAATAGTGCTTACATGTCAACATTTGTAGCAATTGATTATACCACCAAAAAAAGAAACCACTGTTTGCACTTTCTTAAATGTATTTTTTCCCAGGTAATAATCGAGAAAAATATAATTGTCATATTTACATCATACGACATCAAAAATGAATTAATATACAGATTGATGTGTTTCATTTTTTCTCCACTAGAGAGCATTCTTACAATATTGCGTTCCTTTGGCAATAAATAGTATGATCTGGTTGCAGTGATAAACAAAAGAAGCAGTAGAAGCGTACCTATCGTTTCTCATTTGTTTTCAAACATCGCCGTTTACATTAAATATATAAATATTTTAAAATAACTATAGTTAAATAATGATTTGTGAGTAAACAGCTTAATTTTATTCGTTAAATAGTCCTAACAAATGCCACTCTTGATTTCCAAATTCTCTAGATAAATTCACTCCTCACTTCGTGAGTCGTGAATTTATCGATAATTTGGAAATCACTCGTGGCATTACTTATGACAAATTTCAGGAACTGATTCCTGACTGGAAATGAAGTGAAAAAGGTCCTATAAACATGTGTCCGGAAATGAAAGATCTGCGTGCAACGACAACAAATCATCCCCGTACACAGTACATAGCATAATCGCATCCACGCCACAACACATGTTCAGTGTGGCCTCAATGAGATGAAATTCACGCGTTAACACGTCGAATCATGAATTTCTCCACTCTTTCGCATATTCCAACCTCTCTCTGAATAGCGTCACATGCGACGTGAACACGCTGCTGAAGGGTAAGTACATCAGGAACTCGTTGAGCATACACAATACATTTGAGATGATTCCTGAGGTAAATATCTAGGGGGTTTAATTTCGGTGATCTAGCAGGCCATGCAACAGGGCCTCCGCGTTCTATCCAATGTCTGCGGAAGATTTTGTTGAGGTATCGGCGAATGGTAATGCTGGGGTGGCGCTCCATCATGCAGAAACAACATCACCAGTCTTATTGCCAAATGCACGTTCTCAAGTAAGCAGGAAGAGTATTCTCTAGGAAGTCTAGGTACGTTCATCTGTTGTGGCTCGTAGAAGAATAATGATCCAAGTATGTGATCGCCAAGAATAATATCATTCGTCAGTGTCATCTACCGTGGCAACTATGCATTTACAAAAACACACTGCAAGTGGTCCGAGAAAGTAATGTCATTCGTCAGTGCCATCAACCGTGACAACGATGCATTTATGAACACTTATTCATAGGACATTCGTTCCTCCATTTCCAGCAAAGAATCAGTCCCTGCAGTTTGTCGTTATAATTAAAATTCACTCTGTATATGACATAATAGATAGAATTAAATGAACGTAAGTTTCTCGTGATAACAAAGAAGAATATTAATAAAAAAATTAACTATCCAACATTCCAAAAATGAAATCATATAAACAAGAATACACATCCTTACATACATCTAAATGTTCACTCATACTCCAACTAAATATATTCTTTGTCACTACAAACGTAGATAGTGAAAAGAACCTACTAGGCTCTTTCACTCAAACCAAAACAATGATTATTGCAGACTGTTGCCCGTGCTAGCATAGCTCACGCTTATATAAAGTAGGTAATGTCCGATGACGTAGGCGGTGACGTAAGAATGAGGTAAGGAATAAGGTAATAAGTAGCAGATTGGAAAACGGGATGAAGCTTCTGGGAAAACTTAAAGACACATTTTTAGGATGCACAGTCCAGTCTAATTCTAACACTTAAAATGCTTGGCTAAATATTCATCCACTCATGTGGAGTTTCTCAACACATGAGTCACACAACATGAAGTTTTCTCTCTCACAGCCCTTCAAGGGACACAAATGACTTATTCGTTTATTCCACTTATGTACAAAGTAACTAAAAATTAAAACGTCCCATGACAATTCCGAAGAGTTAAGCATCATTTAAATGGCTGCTGTCACTGACAAGCAGAAATATACAATTCCTCAAATTTAAGTCCTGTTTTCTAAAGTGTACTTTTCTACCTCTCACATGGTTACCTATTCAGTAATTCTGCGTGAACCCTTCCCAGATCATATACACAGAAAATGTATGGTATAGCCAGGAATTGAATCCCGGACTCTTAAAATGCTAGCCAATCAAGCTAGACATACGTTAGAGAGATGGTCTATATCAACTGAACTTTTTTTCTTGCTGTGTGTCATAAATTCAAATGATTGTTTTCTAAATAGTGTATTTTATCTCGAAACACTCTGTATTATAATAAACAGAGATGCTAGAGGTATTTTCACTGTGCGTAAAGTGTTATACTTTGTTCCTTTGCATAGTCTTGGCTGTACCTAATAAAAAGCCTAATTTTATTTATTAGTCAGACACATGAGACGAAATAAACAGTGCAAGGCCTACCGTGTGCAACAGAATCTACGAACTCAAAGAATTGTGGGTAAATAATAATTTAACACTTTGAACACATGGTAGGTAGGTATCAAATATTAATCTTAGACAAGACACAATGTTTGCAACTAATATGCCTCTCTTCTCTCGTAATAGGCGTAATCATATGCTCATTTATTACTTCTCTTTTTCTTCCGCCCCACTCTTTGTGTCTCCTCTAGGTTTAGATTTTTTCGTTACAGGAAATTTGTTTTCTCTATCTCAACAAAATTGATAACCGCTTCACTGTGATAAAATGGTGGGAAAACAGTGTGTGTGTGTGTGTGTGTGTGTGTGTGTGTGTGTGTGTGTGTGTGTGTATAATGAAGGATTTTCTCTACATTACAGTAGTTATTCTTCAGCCCAAATGTATTTTGCTCCGCCATAGATTTCTATCCTCAGCATCTTTTTCTTTGAGGTCTCTGCTGATCATGTTTCTTCTCACTTCATCCATCCACTGTTCCCTGGGTTTCTCCCTTTTCCTCCTGCCTTCAGCATTCCAATCCAGCATAATTCTTGGGATTCTATTATTCTCCAGCCACTTCAGATATCCATACCATTTCAATCTTCGTTCTTCTATTACTTCTACAATATTATGTTTAACAGGCATTATTTCTCTAATTTTCTGGTTCTGAATTTTCTGATTTTCTTGATTTCCTTGCTGTCCTTCGCTCAAAATCCATAACTGTTGTCAAACTTTTTTTTTTCTTGCTCTCTGTCTAAAATCCAGGTCTCTGCACCATACAACATAACACTTTGTACTAATATTTTATATATCAATGTGTTGGTTTTACTCTATATCACTGAATTTACCATTCCAATTACTTTTCTTCCTTCAATAATTATTTTCTCAATTTCACCATCATTTTTCCCATCTGATTCTAAAATTGATCCTAAATATTTTAAATTTTCAACTGTCTTAATTACCACATTTTCACATTGCAATTTGTCTTCACTATATGTATATGTGTGTGTATATATATATATATATATATATATGTCCACCGCTGTGGTCGCATTAAGGTAGCGTGCTGCCTTGTCACGCAGCGGGCCCGGGTTCGATCCCCGGTCGGGGCAGTTTTTCTGGGTGAGGTTTTTCTCGGGGTTTTTCCTCACCTGTAAGACAAATGTCAGGAAAACTTTAAGGTCCAATCGGTCCCCGAAATCATATGGCCATCATCATCATTATTCCTATCATTATTATCTCATCATCGTCATCCTCACAGGTGTAGAAACCAACGGAAAACTACCACACCTACAAAACCATAGTAAAGCTGCAATGCATAGCATGAAAATGCTATGACTGCAGTGAAAGACCTGCTCTCGGGCAGAATTACTATGGATATATATATATATATATATATATATATAAACTCGTTACAAACAAAATTGTTCTTTTGAAATACTCAGGAACTCATCTCTGCGTATCTATGGGTCTATTGGTTGAATATTCTCTATCTCTCTCTCTGTCTCGCTCTCTCCCTGTTCTTGTTGAACGAAACTAGTCAAACTACTGATCTTTTTATATGTTACACAATCTACTCAAAAAATATTTCACCATTTTGACACCATGATCAAACCAAAAACAAATTAGTGTGCATCATCAACAATTCGTCTCAGTAGATATTTATTCTCAGGGATATTAATACTAAGACGAATGTGTGGAGATGAGAAATTGGTAGAGAACTTCCAATAATCTAAACATTTTTTCCAAATACAAGTACTGAATATCTATTCAGTATAAAGTTATATAATTTTACATTTAGGTTTTATGTTGGTAATAGTTAAAAATCAACATATACATTTTCTAGAATTTCAACAAATTATAAAAAAAACCTTAAAAGAAGATTTGAATTTATATAAGTTATATCTGAAATGTTATTCTATGTTCGGTTATTACACTGTGCAAATCACTTAGTTCATATTTTAACAGTTAATGAAATATTTTATATATGCATTAATATAATTTCTTTTCTTTTTAATATTTAGGAACCAAATTTATTCGGGAAAATTCTGTAAATGATACAGCGTCCTTAAAAAAACAAAGTTTATATATCTTCAAAATACTCTAGAACATGTCAGACATTGTATTCATAAATTGAAATTCCCATCTTGTTTTGCTATTGAGGTCATAGTGGAACAAAGCTTTGTTACTATTCAGAGAGAATTTGATTATTTTACAAGAACAACGTTGTATATCTGTGTCATTTCCAGATGAAAAAGCTACTAAATGAACGTAAGTAAGTAAAGGAGTATGGTGCACATGTGATCCCATGTTTGAAGGACTAACTTTGTAGAGTCTGTATAAAGCAGAGGGCGACAATGTCGGAAAATTGCACAAAATGGAAACATACTATTACAAAGCGAGAAAGGAAATGAACTCTTAGAATGAAACGAAAAAGAATGAAAAGGCATAAAGAAGAAAGATATGAAGTACAAAGAAGCATTCGAAGGGAGGGTTAAAAAAATCTTGTATGGGATGAGGTGGGGAGATATCTTGAGAGATGTGGTACGTTGGCATGTGACGCTAGGTATTGCCCTTCTTGCTGATGGTTCCTTTGGGACTCTTGAAATGACTTGGCTGTTTCTTTTTTTCTCTTTTTTCCCTCCTCTAGAAGTAATACTGGAGTGGAAACAAAAGATCTTTAGTGAAGGCTTCTCAACACATTTATCAGGTCACGTTTTCTGTCAGATTTTCAATTCTATTCTGTGAATGATTGTGAAGATGGTAAATCTGTATCCTTCGTTTTTAACGAGTTTATTCTGTCAAATATAAGATTATCAGTTAATTACGCTATTGATAATTAAAAATATTTTTAATATTAATTTTAAGTAAGTCAAGTTATATTGGATCGCACAATAATTTATATTAATTTTATGCGATATATTGGAGGAATGTATAATAAGAACTTGGTTAATTAGAGTATCATAAAGATTTTTTTGTATTGTATTGTAAGCCTATGTTTTCCCTTTACAGAGATTTAGGCGCTCTCCCCCCTACAGGGAAGAATTTTGAACCATACTAATTTAGTTACACTTGTTTTCGCATAGATGTCATTTTGAGTGGTACGTGGTCAGCGTTCCACCTCATACTGACATCTAGGAAACCAAGGTAGTACTAGGACGGGAAAATTCGGTAAATTTTGCTTAGAGGACTTTTCATTCAGGCTTAAGGATTTTTTACGAGCCTGAAAATCTTCAGACTCGGGACCCACGGCTTAAAGTCCCTCCCGGAGGACTTTCTCCTTGGAATTTTCCATCCTAAAAAAATCCATCGATCCCGGCCGGGTTTGAACCCGCGACCCTTGGGACCAGAGGCAAGGAGCATAACCACTAGTCCACCGCGGCGGACACCATAAAGATTCATTTGTTATATATATGACATTAAAAGAAAAATAAATGCCTGAGTCGGGATTTGAACCGAGTTTCTAAACTCGGTACGTTTAGCGCTCTAATCATCAGAGCTACTCAGGAATCCAAACACAAACATTAAATTATTTTTCTTATATATATATATATATATATATATATATATATATATATATTAAAGTAAAGTGTTCCCACTACAGGCCACGGGAGGCCCTTGGGGTAGTAGGATGTTAAGGCTCCCACTTTTTCTAGACAATCGACACTTTACCCCAGAACAAGCATCTGGTACTCATTTCAATTAGAGGCTGAGTCGACGCCAGGGTCATGGTGCCATCAGAATGTTTGGGTCAGTTTAAAAATCCTGACCTCCACCGGGACTTGAACCCTCGACCATCCGGTTTGTAAACTCACTGCCTTAACCATTACGCTACGGCGTGTATGTATGTATGTATGTATGTATGTATGTATGTATGTATGTATGTATGTATGTATGTATATATATATATATATATATATATATAGTACTCTCAATTTACACGAGAGGTTCCAACTCCCAGCTAGTAGCTAACTGTAACAAATTAGCATTTTTTAATTTTTTAAAGAGAATATTTACATTATATCAGTAACGCTTGAATATTTAGATGTTATAACTATATTTTTGACATTTAGCAATGAAGGCAAATATGACATGAAAAAAAATATATGGGAGAGAGAGAGAGAGAGAGAGAGAGAGAGAGAGAGAGAAAGAGAGAGAGAGAGAGAGAGAGAGAGAGAGAGAGAGGGAGGGAGAGAGAGAGAGAGAGAGAGAGGAGAGAGAGAGAGAGAGAGAGAGAGAAAGGCTCTTCAGAAATTGTCATTACAAACTTCTAGGGCTTGTAGAGAGAACTGAAGATAATGTTTTGAATAGAAATCATTTTCCGGAAAAATGCTGATTTTGTGCTGCAGGTACAAATGTTCGCATTAAACGTTTACAACTCGCGCATCTGCCGATGATAAATCGATAGTAATTTCATGATTTATGGCTAAATAAATTACATTTACACACCCAACATTCACTGATTTCGCGATAATGTCCGATGTCAAGGGAAAATAAGGAAATTTCACTTTATGACATAAGAATAATATTTTAAACGCAAACTAACCAAAAGTCTCTACTGTACTTAATATTGTGGTTACTACTTATCCACCAAGCTCGTTTCACATATTGTATCTGCGAATCGTGTTTTAGTATATTCCTATTTCTTACAGTGTTTAAGTGAAGTTTTTATTTATTTACTAGCTAATATCCGGCGTGCGTTGCTACACCTGATTAAATGATAATGTGTTTTTGCATTTAGTTGAATAAGTAAAAGGAAATATAAATTTATATAGTTATTTTTAGATACACCGTGCTGATTACCCGGCGTTGCCCGGGAACCTACGCATCTCGATGTACTTGGCATAAATGAGCTGAAAGACTAAATTCGTTATTTTGAGTTATCCATAAAATAATACCCGCCGTGCGCTGCTATGCTTGCCCGGGAATCTACTTAACCCGATCTTCTTGGCATCAATGAAAGACAAAAATGGTTATTGTGAGTTATCCGTAAAAGACAAACATATGCTGTTGCGGACTTGTTTGTAGAGTTTTTTGAGATACTCAATTCTGTGTACAGTAATTTTGTGTTGATTTAGGCAGCGTAAGCCATTTAAGCATACAAAAAAACGACATTTTTCCACGTTTTTTGTTACTACAGAAGATTATTTTTAAGGGAGAAGAACTTGAGCATTAAAACTCTCTTATAACCCATAACCTTCCCGGGAAAACCTTGAACATTTTGTGAAAAGCCCCATAAAAATCGGATGAATGGTATGGCAGCACACGCTTGCCCGGGAATTAACTTATTTCGCTCTCCTTGCCATCAATGAAAGACAAAAATAGTTATTGTGTGTTATCACTAAAAGATAAACATATGCTGTCGCGGACTTTTTTGTAGAGCTTTTTGACATATTCAATTCTGTGTACATTAAAGTTTTGTATTTGTTATGATTTAGGCAGCGTAAGCCATTTAAGGGTAAAAAAAGGGATACGCACTCGAATTGTTTATTTAAAATACTCCGTAGAAGTGTTCATAAATGTATTTTATAAATTGATTACATATTCATATTATTAATAATTTTGTCACATTTCAATCAGTTCTCATCTATGGTATTATGGTTTGAGAAGATGTAGTTTTCAAAAAATGAATCCCATTTAATTAATTGTACTCCAAAAAAAGAATCAACACAAATGTATTGTGTGTTCCAATACCACCCACTGCACGTTTTGTATTTTGACTTTCGCGCTGGGCGAATCAATGAGGCAAATGTGGCCTATGTAAATTTTTACGTACCACTTCGGCAGACCATTTCACGTAGTTTTCTCGGACTGGTTCCAGGATATGGAATGTCAGCTAAAACGTCTGGGGTCCCACATGCTGGCAAAATCTCACACTTATAGAAGTAGAATAATCGACAACCTCTGTAAAATAATAACACATGTGGTTGTGAGACCTCGAGCCGGCTGGTAGCCAAGTGGCTTCTAGACCTCTCGCGTCATGCAGTTCGATATTTTAGTGCGGTAGTTAATATTAGTTTCAGTGTTACTTGCAGTGTATAAGCAATCCTTTTGTATATATTATTTTACCGGTTGAGTGGAGAACAATACGTTATGGCTTAAAGTCTGTCAGTTAAAATAAAACAGTAATAATACTAATAATACAATTTTTAGGGTGGACAAATCCAAGGAGCAAGCCCTCCGGGAGGGACTTTAAATCGTGGGTTCCTAGTCTGAACCCACGGCTTAAAGTCTGAAGATTTTCAGACTAGAAATAGAACCACAAACCCGAATAAAAAGGTCTCTGTGCAAAATTTAACTGACCTTCACCCATCTAAGTAATATGTTAGTTGCCTATCAGATGTTTCATTTAGGCGATGTACTAACCACATGTCACTCGTTTACATCTATAGGTAAATGAGAGTAACTAAATAAGCGTGGTTAAGAAATTCTCGCTAGGGAGTACCCGTCTCCCACGCGAGACATATGGAGTATATATTATTATCATTATTACTATAATAATAATAATTTATTATTATTATTATTATTATTATTATTATTATTACAAAAGATTTAAGGCAAGGTTGCAGTTTATCTCCAACTCTATTCAAAATTTATCTCGGAAGAGTACTAAGAGACTGGAGGGAAAAAAAAAATGTCAAAAAATGGGCATACCAATCGAAAATACACATGTATATTCACTAAATTTTGCAGATGACCAGTTATTAATAACACAGGACCACGATGACATAGAATATATGGCTAAAAAACTAAAAGAAGAATATGAAAAATGGGGACTTTATATAAACATTGAGAAAACTAAATATCTGTGTATAGGAGAAGAAATGGTAAATATAATTTTCAACAATGGAGAAGAACTAAAACCTAGTATTGAATGTACTTATTTAGGAACAAATTTAGACCATTCAGGCGATAACACAGTGGAATTTAAAAATATAATCGCACAAACAAAACAAGCAATAAATGCTTTAAACTCTGTTTGGTGGAGCAAAAATATTACAAAAATAGAAAATTACAAATATATCAAACCATAATTCAGAGCATTTTAACATATGGTGCTGAAGTCTGGCAAATTCCTACCAGGGAAATGAAAAATAATTTTAAGTAAAGAAATTGATGTTTTAAGAAGATCAGCTGGAAAATCTAGAATGGATAGAATACGAAATGAAGAAATAAGGGAAATTATGGGTGTGTACAAGAGGAGCCAAACATCATAGACATTATAGAAAAGAAAAGATTACAGTGGTATGGCCATGTCAAAACAATGCCAGAGCAAAGATTGCCTATAAATGTTATGGAATGGATCCCAAATGGAAAGGAGGAAGAGAGGAAGACCGAAGAAAACTTGGATAGAAAAGCTATGAATATCAGAGGATTGGAGGAAAATCAATGGATGAACAGAGAGGAATGGCGTTTGGTTTCCGGAAGACGGCGGCAGCTGTCATGAGACCAGATGATGATGATGGTGATGGTGGTTATTATTATTATTATTATTATGATTATTATTATTATTAATTTTTACTTGAACAAATGCATTTTATTTATTTTAACGAATTCAAAAAATACCTTTGGAATTCTCGTGTTTATTTATATTTATCTATATTAATAATAGAACAAGTCTAATTTTGTCAAGCTGAAAATAATATATTTGCAAATTTCATGTAAACCTATGGACTTCACTTGATAACAATAAACACATTTAAATCCACTCCAGATAATATTCCAGGACTGTGAACTGCGAGTCCCTCTGGGCTTAACATTTGACCCAGGAGGTTGCGCGGTAGTCCACTTTATTGCTGCAGTTTTGGGGCAAAGGTCTGAGATACCTCAGCGACTCATTTACTATTACTCCAGCTTTAAAAAAAATACCCAAAACTTATTATTTTTGCTAACAATAACATCTTTAATATCATCTTTTTTTTTTGACAATAACTTATCGGCTCATCACAATTTAGGAACAAGATCACAAGACTCTTCTTTACTTTTGATACCACAACACAGGACCTGTCTGTACTCTGAATCTTACACAATATCTATGGCTGGAGCATGGAACTCACTTCCCAGTCATGTCAGGGACTGTCAATCGCTATCATTATTTAAATCCAAATTAACTGATATCTTAAGTTCGACACAATGAAAACATTAACTACATAACAACTATATAGAGCATTCTATTAATAATCATGTAGGAAGCTACTTACTTTATTTTATATCATTTTAATTTTATTATATTCTATGTTTTTGTTAGCATTAGCTAGTATTAGATCCATCATCATTGTATTTTGTTTAGTCTGTATTTTAATATCTTAAAATTGTAATATGTACGTAATTTTTGTATAATTTTACTATTCGCTGGTTGAGTGGAAGAGAAGGCCTTATGGCCTTAACTCTGCCAGCTAAAATAAATCATTATTATTATTATTATTATTATTATTATTATTATTATTATTATTATTATTATTATTATTTACTACTCTGCATAGGATGTAGCTACCTTGTACTTCAATAGCCCTATATTATTATAAAATTATCTCTGGAATTTTAAGTATAATTGATAGCTTTGGATATTATTTTTATTATTTATTTGAAATAACATTATTTTTAAACAAAATAATTAATAACATGTCAAAAGAAACTTCATAGCTCATACCCATCTGCTAAAGATAGAAGCCGGATCTTGAAAGGCCTACTGATTAAAAAAAAATATTAACCTAATTGAGGACGACGGCACCTGCCAGGTATTTGATATTTAACTTTATAAATTAATTTATGTATGTATGAACATTACTTAAAAAAGCCTGGACCTGGTATAGAAAGTACAGTATTAAGCGTTATAATAAAAAACCTACATTTTTTATCTTCCAGTGGCGTGTGGTGGATGAAAATATTGAGGGGGAGTGTCAATGACGTAGGTAACCCAATATATGAAACAATGCATTCAAATGGATTAAAATTTAGGCATCTATAAATCAATGGGTTTAAGTGCAGTTTTTGGTCATGTTGCTTAATTCCAACTAAATTGCTCATAATTTAAGACACCAGAGAAAGAATTACACTGGACAACATATTTCGAACTTGTTTTTTGCAATCGAATGAAAATGGGTGATTATCTAAGGAATGAGTGGAGAATGTTGAGTTTGCAGTGAAAGACCTGCTATTGGGCAGAACACTATGAATGAATATATATTTAATCTATGCTGAATTCAGATCTGCGATCCAAAATTTTCTATCACGTACCATTTCTGCTGGAAACATGATTGAAAATTTTCATACAAATCTAAAAAAATAAAATGACCGAACATATCTAATTTCAGTATTCTGTAATTCCTTATGCTATTTTTTATAAACGCAAGGATTATTAAGAATGAATTGTGTAGATTAAATAACTTTTGTGAAGACTTAGTCACAAACTTTCTGATTTATAGTGCAAAAAATTATAAGAATATAGAAAAAATAGTTTGATTTTATTCACATTCTAAAAAGATTTTCTGGAAAATTTCCGCTTGTGGACAACATCAGGAACATGCATAATTAGCTGCCAACAATAGTCATCTAACATGCTGGGTGACCATTGCCCTCTGTACTTTCTTTCAATGACAAATATGTCTTGATGAAAACGTTCTCCGTGTTCATCGCTGACGGCCCCCAGGTTGAAAGATTTTTTTTTATTTATTTAGCCTGGTGGAGTTAAGGCCATATGGCCTTCTCTTCCACTCACCAGGGCAAACATATATTACATCAGAATATAACAATCGCAATGAACTCTAATATTAAATACTAAATAAAAATTTGATCAAAAAGATAATATCTATTATATTATGATCTATAATGCAACTAGTTAATGTTAGTTAAAATTAAGACTAAAGCTAATAATAAAATGTATACAATCAAGACACATTAAATTGTCCCTGTCTAATGTATATATAAAACAAAGAAAAATAATGAGATATAGAAAACTAATTTTACGTTTGTACAATATTTAAAACAAAACAAAATAAAATATTTGTTAATCTTAATATTATTTTCATAGATAATTAAATTTATTAATTGTTAAAAGAATACTATCAGTGAGGTGTATAAGTTAGTTTGTTATTAAATAATTCTTTAATTTGTTTTTGAAGGATGTTATAGTTTGACAGTCTCTGACATAGGGCGGAAGGGAATTCCATGTTTTGGTAAGCGAGACCGTAAAAGATAATGAATAATATACAGTGTGATGAGGAGGGATATAAAGGACAATGTGCTGATGGGATCGAGTGTCAAGATTATGTGTGTCGGATAGTCTGATGAAGAGGCGTGATAAATAATTAGGCGATGATGTGTGAAGGATTTTATGGAGAAGGGATAGTGAATGGAAAGTTCTACGATATCTTAGACGAAGCCACGATAATTGTTCCAGGGACGGTGTAACATGGTCAAATTTGCGAATACCACAAATAAAACGTGCGCAAGAATTAGGAGTATAGAAGTCCAGGTGAGAATGTAGGAAATGTATTTTCACTGACAAATTACACCCCAAGTTTTTATATGTCTTTAGCATATTCTCAATAATTTCTTGGTTGATTTCGGCCATGGGCCCTCTAGGCCTATCTCACCATGAGTTCTGGTACCATAATCTTGCCACATTGTATTAAATGTAATGTTTTTCAAACCTGAAACGACCAAATTAAATATTTGTAAATATGAAGTGAAGAAGGAAATATACTTTCTATGTTTTATATCGTAATAACGGGGTTCAAGAACCTTTTTAGGATTAATATAAGTTCATTCAACCTTATGATTAATTCTTGTACGTCATTTTACTCCATGAAATATGTTTATATCGACACATCATGGTTGCAAAAATATTAATAAAGAAATAAACATATTTTATTTATTTATTTTCTATCATTATATTTAAAAAATATACTACCGGTATATTTTTTTTCCTTGTGATTTAATTGTATCTCCAGGTGAACTAATCAATGCCATGCCCATCTATGGCTCCGTGATTCGTTTGTTCTAATCCTACTGAGATCGACAAATTCTTTCAAGGCGTAAACGTTTTGTGTGTGGCTTCTATCGGAAAGGAGTTTCGATACTAGTGAGTTGTTAAACAGGGTCGTTAAATATGCTAATAAATAACTACTAACACCAAAATTAGGCCCAGAGCTACGGGACTTGTGCTGGTTCGAGTCTCCATGGGGGAAGAAATTTTCTCATGGTATTTCGGCCAGTATGGGACCGGTGCCCACCCAGCATCGTGAGGCAATTGGGTAGCCACAATAAGTAGCGGCTCCAGGTTGAGGAACGGCTATAACGGCTGGGGGACTCGACATGCTAACCACATGTCACCCCTACACTGGCTGTTGATCATCTACCTCTGTGATTGACACATATGGATGTGAAGGGCCAGCAGCCGGCTGGTAAAAGGGCAACCGCTGAAAAGTGGAAAGACCCTCAATCGGAATTTATTCTTCATTTTAGTGTAACCATAATTTATATATTTGTTGTTCGAAGTTACAGACCAATTAAAAGTCAGTTGATTAATGTCTTTGGCATCGTCCGATTCCTAATAGTCAAGTCCTGGTTCTAGATATTTCTACTTCATGCATAAATATATTCCCTGACTACAGGGTCTTCCTCTGCCTCTTCTTCCGTCAGGTTTCAATTCCAAAACACGTTTTGGTAGCCGATCCTCTTCCATTCGCTAGACATGTCCGTACCATTTTAATTGCTGAGTTTTAATATAATCTAAAATAGTGTCTTCAATCTTCATTTTCTCCCTTATAACTGAATTTCTAATGTTTTCTCTTCTTGAAATTCTTGCTGCCCTTCGTATAAAATCAATTTCCGTTGCCAAAATATACTTATTTGTTTTTTGTTGTTAATGGCCAAACTTCTGATCCATAAGTAATGATGCTTTTAACAATTGTATGATATATATTCATTTTATTTTTATTACTTATATTTTTATCCCACAATATTCCATTGAGGCAAGCAATTGCAAATTTTCCTTTATTATTTCTATTTCTTATTTCCTCTCTCTTCATAACTTCCATTTTTATTTATTTTAATTCCTAAATATGTGATCTCACTATAAGATTTTATTGTTTCTCCAGTCTCTAAAATTAAAGTTTGATTTAAAGTTTGATTTGGTTCTCTAATTGATAAATATTTTGTTTCCTTCATGTTCAAATATGAATCCCCATTTTTCATATTCTTCTATTAATGTTCTAGTCATATATTCTAAATCTTCATAATCTTGTGCAATTAACAATTTATCATATGCAAAATTGTAAGTTGTATAAAGTTTTGTTGTTTGAAATAGGAATTCCCATGCTTGAAATTCTTCTTACATTTTCTCCTCCAATTCTTTAATATTTCATGTACATATATTTTAAACAGAGTCGGCGATAGACAACAACCTTGACGAAGACCTTTATTTATCGTAAAACCATGTGCCAATTTACTGCGAATTTTAATTTTAGATATGCAATTGTCATATAAATTTTGCATAGCTTTAATTATTATAGTCTTAATTCCCATACGTCTTAAATCAATCCATAGTTTCTCTATCGGGAAATTGTCTTTTAAATTATATTATAATAAATGAACGAGTTAATACTTGTTATACATTATTGAAGAAGACATGGCAAAGATTTTTTCAAAATTCGTATTAATCGCTGGAATAATAAATTATGTTTTCAAACCGGTTCATAAGCTTATAAGGATGAAAATGTATAAAGCACTTGGTCGACCGGATTGACTCTCGGCAGTGAGGCGTGGACAATTATGTTAGGACAATGGGGCATGGACAAATAGGAAAGCTGATGCAGGAAGACTAAATATGAGCTGAAATGAAGTTAGTGAGAAGAACTGCTGGGTTCTCATTATTTGAAAGCCATAATAATGAGTACATCTTAAAATAACTAAAAGTAGACTCTTTCAAGTTCAGCAATAAAGACTTCAGTAAAAAACATGTCCAAATGATGGATCTCACTAGATAGCCTAGACAAATAATTTTCTTATACACCAAAAAGACGAAGAAACTTGGAAAGATCTAGAAAACGGTGGCTTATGACCGTAACGGTTTCAGTAGGACACAACACATGAAGCATATGTTTGTTCGAAATTTACCTAGGTAAATTAAAATGTTCAATTTCTACTATGTATCGTTTAAAATTCCCAAGTTTACGAAAGTGTATTCTTGATTTTTTAGGTGAGAGTGAGATGATAAAAGACACCTGATTTGAATGTTTCCTGCTGTTAACTTACACAGACAGTGAAGTGACATTCGGTATATTGGAATATTGTACTTTGAATGTGGAGTAACAGAGGGAATTTACTTGCTCTGGATATGTGCTCAGTCAAGCGGTCATGAGAGCGAGGAATTTGTGTTGGAATGTCGGATCGGATTCGCATTTCCTCGAACAGTATGAATCGCAGCGTTTCCTGACAGATGAACAGAAATCACAGTGCGAATATCTCACATAATATTGACTACTCCTTCAGTATATGTTGCAATGTCTCAAACGAAATATCAAGCAACACTCCCTTGAAGCAAGATATCGAAATACTTATCTATCTATATTAATATATGAAGACTTTCTTTTTCCTGGCATGTTATTAACCCTTAAATTGGTAATGTTTCCTATGAGATTCGTTGATTTTATTTAATTAATATTGTGTATGAAACAATAGAAAAACAAACGATTAAAAATTATTTTTGCAAGATAGTACGTTTTGTCGTACTTGCTAACAATGGCGATCATTATTGAAAGTTCAACTTCCTACATTTCTGGGTTGCCAACCTAAATCACTATACTGTAATATTACATTTACATCCACGTGCGGGAAGTAAACCCACTGCCCTCTATGTATATTATGTACAATGTATATACAGCAAATATCCAAAAGGAAGTGTTAATATACATTATACGAAACAAATCACTGCATTTTAAATGAACTGAACTTTATTTGAAACAATGTAAATCAATAAATACGTACTTGCGGCCATGTTATCAATAATTGTTCTCAAGGGCTCCTATTGTTTCAACTAATAAACATTGCCCACACTGTTAACGTTAGTCAATTGTTTATAATGAACGCAAATATTTCCAACAAATATATTATTTTACTATTATTTATTATTTTGAAAACACCATCGCGCAAAAAATAATGTACAACGCATGTTTGTGAAGTGTTTTACAGAATCTCGGAAATTAAATACCTCGCTATCGCTCGGTTTTTAAACTTTTTCCTCGATTCTGTAGAAATCACTTCCCAACCTCGTATCGTAATATACTATTAAATTTGTGTCGAATTACGCAATAATATACAATATTTAATAACAATTGCGCACTAATCTGCATAAAATATATTAAAGTATAGAAAAAAAATAAATAAGCACTTTTAAGTCACGCTGATAGTTACCTGTTATCTAATAGTTTTTGTCTCTATTTATTTAAACTTATACTATGTCATTAATAATTTGTTCTCGTTTTTTATATATCTTGTAGATATTATATTTAATTCGTTAAATCTAGAGTACATCAAATAATAATTGTTGTATTTATAACATGCAATCGTTTATGTTCATTGTAATTTAGAGTTAAGACTATTTTTTGTACTTTTTAAAACTTGGTTGAGTGGCAGACAAGGCCTTAAGGCCTTACCTCTGTCAGGTAAAATAAAGTTATTATTTTTAAAAGACTACAGCAAAAACTAAACTCACAACTAATGCTCAACTTGAGCGCACTTTTCTTCTTATGTATCATATTAAAGAACAGAACTGTAAGCGATTCGCCTCTGTGGGAACAGGCCATAGCGTGGTACGCAACACATGGTTCCCCACATCTATCGCAAACACAATCAGGTCCAGGTTGATGGTATTCCTTTCTTTTACACATTCCGTGATGGAACCCATGTATAGCAATCTTGTTATAATGTGTCTCAGGTCATAGCCCGCACGTTGCTAGTCGGTAGATATCATTGCATTCGTGGTATAGAACTCAGTCGGGATGTCTTCTCTTTTCTCCTGTAGTTCCCTTAGAACCACTTGAAGGCATTCCGTGTACGGCAGTAATGTTTTAAGTCTGGGATCTTCCAATAAAAAGATTTCTCTAGCTAATACATAGATTAATCGGGACACGCGCCGTGTACTTAGATAGTCCCAGCGCTCTTTTAAGAAATCTCGCCTTCAGATTCTCTAACTCTGCTGTTTCCTGGTTATAGTATATAATATTAACTTACAGTTAAAATGATTTTGTTTTTATTGCGGTCTGAAAAAAAAATAACTGGCACGACAAATTATTCTTTCGCCAATTTAACGGTTAATACTAATTTTTACTTGATCAATGAAAATAGACGATTCCAACAAAAATAACATTTAAAAACGTTTATAAACAGTCAAAATTGAGTCTATATTGACTTATTAAAACATTTTCAATAGGCTAAATTGTTATTATAAACAGTACAATATTATCATTTATTATAGTTCATATTCAGCATAAATAGAATCAAATCGAAAATTCAAATTCAGCTTGTATAATGAAAGTAGTGTTTGCACTGATTTCTTAAGCATTTGCCGGATTGTAGTGAAAATGACAGTCTGTAGTATTTCGAAGAATAATATTTAAAAAGTCCGTCACGCAGGAAACTGGCCGAATTCCTCAGCAAGTCGAATTTATGGTCCGATTTTGTAGGTTTATGGGATCTTTTTGATAAATTGGAGAAACTCAATTTATGATGCCAGCTTATTTAAAAGTGTCGAACCGCATGAAAACAATCCATGATCAAACATAAATTATTACCTACTGCAAACTGTTGTATAGTTTGATACATAGATAAAAATATCCACTATTATTTTTGTACGTTCCTTAATTCAAATATTAAATAGGCCTAAATTAAACCAATGTATCCTGTAGGGCCATCATCATCGTCATCATTGGCATTACGGGCTTTTCAGTCTATCCTCGTTACAGTTGCCCATTCATTCCGATCCAAAGTCTTCAGTTTCCATATATGTTTGCTGTCTTTGAAAAATCAGCCTGGGCATCGTCAAACGATCTTAGTCTGCCGACCTTTCTTCTACCGCTAGGTTTATTGTCTTTTAAGACAGATTGCCAACTTTAGGGTTTATTAAATTGAATGATATATATTGCGATATAGCAAACATGGCAGTCACTAGAGCGAATTTTAATTGCGGGTTTTAGGAAACCCCCAATTATAGTGGCCGGATTTGGCTGATTTTTGCTCTTTTATTTGTAAACGTATATGCTCAGCTCCGTTGCGAAACATCGAAAATGTTGACTACCAGAGAATACTTCGTTAAATACACAATGGGTTGAAGCAAGGAGATGCACTATCTCCTCTACTATTTAATTTTGTACTAGAGCATGCCATTAAATCTTTAGAGAATGAGGAAGGCTTACAACTCAATGGTATCAATAAGCTGTTAGTTTATGCTGGTGATGTAGTACTATTGGCAGATAGCGAGGAGATACTAAAGTCCAACACGCACACACTACTTAGTAACACTAAATAATTGGGACTGGAAGTAAATATAAATAAAACTAAATATATGGTCACACATAAAAATGCATTATATAATGGAAATGGACAGCTAATGACAAATGAGGGAAATTTTGAGGAAGTGGCTGAATTCAAATACCTAGGAACAATAATCACAAAGAGGAATGAGTTGCACAAAGAAATTAAAAAATAAGCTCAATTCTGGAAATGCGTGCTATTATGCATTACAGAGGCTCTTGACTTCCCAACTCCTTTCAAAAAACGTTAAACTGAAAATATATAAAATTATTATTCTACCAGTTATATTATATGGATGCGAAACATGGACTCTTACTTTAAGGGAGGAAAGGTGATTACGAGTATTTGAGAATAAAGTACTTAGGAAAAATTTTGGACCCAAAGAGAGATGAACAGACAGGTGAATGGAGAATACTGCATAACAGTGAATTACATGGTTTATATAGGAAGCCAGATATAATGAGAACAGTTAAGTTTCGTAGACTGCGATGGGCAGGACATGTGACACGAATGGGGAATCAAAGACGTGCATAGAAGCTTCTTTTTGGAAAACCAGAGGGAAAACGCGCAGTTGGTAGACCAAGAATGAGGTGGGAGAATAATATTAACTATAATCTGAGGGAAGTAGATTATACAGGGGATAATTGGAAAACATTGGCTCAGCTTATGTCCGCGCGGCCATGAACCTACGGGTTCGATAGTGCCAGTGAATTAGTTAGAGAATACTTCGTTTCAGGTGAACTCCTACATTTAATGGTAGGATTTTGTTGGTAAACGAACACGACCTAATTTTAATTTATTGTTATTTACTAAGTTCGGTCCTGATGCAGCTGCTAGAGCGAATACACACACACACTTGTATATATACATTTTTTTGTCACGGCCATTTGGGTGCATAATAGATAGGATCAATGAAGATCTGTAAACAAAAAAAATCATGAGAACATTTTCAGTAACTTCTAACTATACGCACAAATTACTGTAGAAGTATATGAATAACGGTTTGAGGAATATATATTTTTGTCCGGAAAAAAATACAGAAAATTAATTTTAAAATCGATAAGTATTTGAGGTAGTAATAGCCTAAAAACGCCATTTTAAGAATACGTAACGTTGGAAGATAGCTATGATTCACGAGTACAAAAAGGATAGGCAACTTAGGACAATACAATAAAATCTAAAATAATACCCTACATCAGTCTTAAGATGTTAATTATATAATTTTTATCTGGTAAGTCAGTCGTCCTCATCTAAATTATTAAACTTCAAGTTAGCCTAATATATAGGCCTTTCGAAAACAATGTTTCATCTTCTGCGTTTTAACTGAGATCCAGTTATTTAATATGGAGCCCTTTCGAACTGGAACTCAGTTAAAACGCAGAAGATGAAACATTGTTTTCGAAAGGCCTGCATGTTAAAATAACTTGAAGAAGTTTAATAATTTAGTTCAGGACGAATGACTTACCAGGTAAAAATTATATAATTAACATCTTATTACATAACCTCAACGGTGCTTTAATATAAATTTCAAAAGTGTTGATCAGTCGTAAGAAAATAAAAGATAAAAGTACTCTCTTAACGTTATGATCGTCTATTTTGTGAAGAATATTATTTTATTGTTAAGTATTATTATACAGCCTGCAAGAAATAAATCTTGTAAAATAAGTATATGGCGGAAACATGAATAAAAATGTTGGCAAACATTTCGGTACCATGAGATTGAACCGAAGTTAAGTGAGAAGTATCTTCCAAGATTCATAGACAGTTATTTGCCTAGATTAGTCTATATTGTATAAAATATAAAAATTATAAAATTATGTTACCTTAAATGCAGACTCCTCAACTAGTAAAATAGTTTAAAAATTGTAGGTCTTTCAGGATTAGTTCCAACTTTAGAAGAAGGTTTTCTCGCTACTCACTAGCATTTCTTATGATCATTTTGATAGGATTGTGTGCACTGAATACGTTCTTGTTTAAAATCAAGTTGTCGATTTTCTTTTACCATGACATTTATAAGTATTGACTATATTAGTATTATAAACAGAAGACCTAGAGTACATTATCTAATATATAAAAATGAATGTTTGTTTGTTTGTTTGTACTTTATGCGCGGCCATGCCGTTCATCCGATTGTGATGGGGCTTTTTGCAAAATGTTCAGACGATTCCCGGGATGAACGTAGGCTATAAGATAGGTTTGATATTCAGCTCTTACACCCTTAAAAATCACCCTTTGTAGTGGAAAACGTAAAAAATGTAGCTCTTTGGACGCTTAAATGGCTTATGCTGCCTAAACCATAACAAATACACAAAATGAATTTACACAGAATTGAATATCTCAAAAACCTCTACAAGAAAGCCTGCGACAGCATATGTTTATCTCTTACGGATAACTCACAAAAACCATTTTTGTCTTTCATTGGTGCCAATAAGATCGAGACAAGTACGTAATTTCCTCTGCAAGCATAGCAGCACATGACAGGTATTCTTTTACGAAAAACTCATAATAACGAATTTTGTCTTTTACCTCATTTATGCCAAGAAGATCGAGATAAGTAGATTTCCGGGCAACAGCGGGTAATCAATACGGAGAATCTTAAAATAATTACGATATACATTTATAATTATTTTTAATTTTACTTTTTCAACTAATCATAAGAAGTACATTAATTTTTGTCTTTCAGCTCATTTATGCCAAGAAGATCGGGATGAGTAGATTCCTGGCCAACGCCGGTAATCAGTATCAGGTAGGCCTATCTATAAAACATAAATTTACAATTATTTTTCCTTTCACTTATTCAATTAAACATAAAAACACATAAATTTAGATTTATTTAGGCGTAGCAGCGCACGTCGGGTATTAGCTAGCATTTCATATATGTTTCTCTGGACTTTATAAAATTGAGCATAAAATAAAACAGTGACGAAGAATAAAATAATTTAAATTCCTTTAAAAACATTGATTTACTTATTATTTTAAAATAAGTTTGTAATATCATTGTGGCGTAAAGATTTCGGTCTTTCTTGATTTAAGGCAGAGAGGACTTAATCGGTAATCCTTGGATACCTAGTATTACAGCACACCATTAAAAATATCTATTTTCCGGTCATCAAGCTATAGATTAGTACAGGACACGAAAATACTGTACGTACAGTAAAAAGTTTAAATCAAGTTTACATTTAATTCCCCATGAAAATAAACTATTTATACTACAATTAAAGATATTAGTCTAAATTCCTCTCGTCTGAAGTAAGTAAAAAATAGTTTGATACATGTTTGCACCTATTGTTATTTCTCCATATATTTTACAATAATCTCCAGTAGAGCTTCCGACCAGGGAACCTAGAAGAACTCGCCACTGAAGATGTACGCTGTAGCCGAGGGTGAAACATCTGGGAAAAACACCAGTTATGGACCATGGTCTTATAGCCCAAAATCTTCTATTAATATATATATATATTATTTTTATATATTTTCCATCATAAACTGATAAGTTATACTTAACCAATATTCCTGTCGATCACACACTCTGCTATTTTTCATCTTCGGAGAACCTGTTTTCTATTGGAATTCTAGGAATTTACGTAATAATGAAGTTTTTTCTATAGTTGATTCCAATCACGAAACGAATATACTGATAAGTTAGATAAATCCACGTACAAAACACGAAACGTTATCCTTATTTAAAGAGATTTAAAGTTTTTTTCTCCATTAATAACATATACAACATTTTATTTGTTCAATTAATTTTGCGACATTTCAACGTCTTATGTCATATAATGTCTAAGAATAATCGGAATATTGAAGTAAGCTGTGTATTTCTATATTGTGCACGGGCTCACATAGTTTTAATTGTTATTAATTATAAATTGGTGATAAAAGAATAAATTGATCTGGGAACGAATTCCAGTTCAAAAATTGCCTTGACTACTAAGAGAAAATCCCGAAAGAACACTCATATCGCCTATACATAAGACTAAAATCCAATATTTCTCGGTTTTAACCCATTCACTTCAGGGTTAAATGGTCAATGCATTTCCCCGGAAATTTGATTTAAGTTACCGTAAAGTATATTGTCTATTTTCAACAAACAAAAAATAACGGTACTTGAGATCACAATTAGGGCGAGGGCCTGAACACATTCCTCTACTATTCATAAATGTTAACAAAAGATTACCCTGCCAAGGTGCACAGGGTGTTTGGGTACAAAATATTGCAAAATATATAACAGCAGAGTTAAGCGAGTGTACCTCGTCTTCTGAGTTGAAGGCAATTTAACTGCCGGCGAGTCTACCTCGTCTTTTGAGGCGAATGGGTTAATAACTTCTGATTTTAAAAACTTCGGAAAACTTAGAGTAAATAAGATGTCTTCTTCTTCTTCCGAATGCAGTATTGGGTGATGATGCTCGTTCTGCGACTACAAAAACTGATCTTTCCATCGGTTGAATGGTCTTCCGAAGTCTCTTTTGCCTTTAGGATTGAGGTGGTAAATCATCTTTGGTAAACGGGAATTTGACATTCTCTGGACGTGTTGGAACCATTTAATCTGATAATTTTGTATATGTTCAACCATTTCCCTACTATTCCACTGCATCCTTATCTCATCACTTTTCATTCTATCCCTTAATGTTACTCCAGTTAGTGATCGAAGGAATCTCATTTGTGAACTATTCCGATTGAGGGTCTTTCCACTTTTCAGCGGTTGCCCTTTTACCAGCCGGCTGCTGGCCCTTCACATCCACATGTGTCAATCACAGAGGTAGATGATCAACAGCCAGTATAGGGGTGACATGTGGTTAGCATGTCGAGTCCCCCAGCCGTTATAGCTGGTTCCTCAACCTGGAGCCGCTACTTATTGTAGCTACCCAATTGCCTCAAGATGCTGGGTGGGCACCGGTCCCATACTGGCCGAAATACCATGAGAAAATTTCTTCCCCCATGGAGACTCGAACCAGCGCAAGTCCCGTAGCTCTGCGCCAAGGCTTCCTACCTTAACCGCTCGGCTACGGCGCGGGACATTTGTGAACTATTAATGCGGGATTTATCTTTTGCTCGAAGTGTCCAGCATTCACTTCCGTATAGTAGAGCAGGTTTGGCTATGGCATTATGAAATCTCAATTGGATTTATTTCCTCGTTTGTTTTCCAAAATGTCTCCTTATTACACCATTTAATTTGTTATATTTTTCTAAATTTGTTTCCACATCTTTTTGATTATGAAACTGTGATATATTATTACCTAAATAATTAAAGTGTGTTACTTGTTCTATTGGTTTAGATGTTTTCAGGATAAGTACAACAGGAAGATATATAAAGCTAAGAATTATATTAACATGGAAATAAGAAAAAAAATGGGAAAGGATTTTTACTCACCAAAAGTCTTCGACATATAATAGTACAATTTTTAGTAAGTGATGGACACAATGGCCTAGTGGTTATGCTCCTTGCTCTATTAAACCCGGCCGCGGTCGATGAACTTTTTAGGATGGCAAAATCCAAGGAGCAGCAAAGTCCTCCGCGAGGGACTTTAAGCCACGGGACTCGAATTTGAAGATTTAGAGGCTCGTAAAAGATCCTTAAGCCTGAACAAAGAGGCCTCTAAGCATAATTTACTGTTCTCAAACCTCCTAATAATACCTTAATTGCCTGCTAGATGTCTCGTTGAGTCGGTGTGTTGACCACATACTATTCATGACATCTTTGGCAAATAAGGTAACTAAAATGACGTTGGTCTACAAACTCCTGACAAAGGAGAGGCTATGGCTCGACAATGGGCTACGTCATTAATCACTCACTTAAGTAAATGAACATAATTTGTATTTTGATACAAAAATTATATGTGTAATATGTATAATATGCAGGTAATATAGTTAGATCGTACAGAAAATATTCATCAAGTGTTTTAAGCTGTATTTGTAAAACTGCAAACAAGTTATTATCTTTTGAAAATAATTTTCGGAAAGTCCCTGATACAAATCCCTTTGTCAATTAACCTGAGTTTTTTCTACTTTTCCTCAGTTGTCAAGGAAAATTGCAATTTTATTACCACTACCTATTTATGTAACCGCTATTTCAATATATCATTACAAATAAATGAAAATTACGTTGAATGTATTATGACGAAGGAAAAGAGGTATTTAAATTAAGACTAAAAAAATATTTTCAATAAATCAAGAAACAAGTCTCAGGCCTATTACCCATTATACTAAGTTTCAATTCTAACAGTAAATAATAATAATAATAATAATAATAATAATAATAATAATAATAATAATAATAATACAGTCTTCTTCCCTGTATCTTGTAAGCGCATGTTTCCCTTAACAGAGATTTAGGCGCTCTCCCCCTTCAGGGAAGAATTTAAACCATACTAATTTAGTTACACTTGTTTTCGTATAGATGTCATTTGAGTGGTCCGTGGTCAGCGTTCCGCCTCATACTGACATCTAGGAAACCAAGGTAGTACTAGGACGGGAAAATTCGGTAAATGTTGCTTAGAGGCCTTTTCATTCAGGCTTAAGAATCTTTTACGAGCCTGAAAATCTTCAGGCTCGAGACCCACGGCTTAAAGTCCCTCTCGGAGGACTTGCTCCTTGGATTTTTCCATCCTTAAAAAATCCATCGACCCCGGCCGGGTTTGAACCCGCGACCCTCGGGACCAGAGGCAAGGAGCATAACCACTAGTACATTATTATTATTATTATTATTATTATTATTATTATTATTATTATTATTATTATTATTCTATTCCATTAACTTAGTTTAATCTCTTACCTTATAGGTATTTCTTACATGGCACACGCCATCCGGGCCTTACTGTGGCACGACCTGACGGGAGAGGGATTTTATACTATGGATCACACACATGCATTTTTGATCACATAAGAAATGGATAGCCCTCACGAATTGGTGGTCAGTTCAATTTCAGGGCCTCCTCCGAGACAACACAATATTATAAGATTAAAGTGAAACACACCATTCACACATACAATCATATTAAACATGTTGAATATGATAATGATGATTATGGTGACCAGATGATGTTCGAACACCATTTGGAGTTTAACATTTTCTGACATTTGTCTTGCAGCTGAGAAAAAAACCCTGCTGGGGCCTCGTAACCAGGGGGTCCGAGCTCGATCCCAAGTGTTAACATTTTCCCTGGTGAGATTTTTTCGAGATTTTTCCTGATCAGTAAGCTAAAGTCGGTAAAATGTGTGGCCCAAATGGTACCCGAACATCATAATCATAATCCGTATCACATGCACATTGTTCAGTAAGAATGTATAAGTGAATGACGTGTTATGTCCTAATTTTTCGTGTTGTTTTAGAAGCATTATGCTGATCACTCATACAGGAAGATCGTCCATGTCTTTGGGTGGTGAAAAAATATGTGTGTGATCAGATTTTCACGAGAATTCGTGTCCCTTAAAGGTCCGTATAGTACTTCCGTTAAACTAATATAAAGAGAGAGAGGAAGATATATATATATATATATATAAAGAAAAACTTTGCTAATTAATATATGTTTTTAACTTTTGCATGTGGGCTAGTTTTCTGATATATCTTCAAATACATAAGAGTAAATACAACATGGTAATATCATCAGAAAAATAAAAAAACAATGCCCTTCAAGGGCGCTCATCCAGTTCGGACAAAGATAATATTAGAAAATAAACCAATAGAACAAGTGGTAAGATATAACTTCCTAGGTTGCTAAATATCATACATATGGAAACAGATATAAATAACAAACTAAATAAGTTTAATTATATAACAGGAACACTAAAAAGAACTTTGAAAAATAAAGCCAGAAAAAGACTCTATAATGAAATTATACAAGACAATGGCAGTGCCTATTATTACTTATGGATCCGAAACATCGACAGTAACAGCACAACAATCTGCCAGAATACAAGCTGCTGAAATGAAATTCCTCAGACCAATACCAGGATATCAAAGAACAGACAAAAAAAATAACAGAAATAAGACAACTACTAAAAGTAGAGGAATTAAACACAACAATAGTGAAATACAGAACAAACTGGAAAGAACACTTGGCAAGGATAACTGTGAATAGAATACCAAAAGCAGTATACAGCTATTCACCATGAGGAAGAAGAAGTTTGGGAAGGCCAAAGAAAAGATGGAAACAGCAGCAATTTGGAGCCGGAACAGGCTAGTAAATAAGCCTAAATCGTGAAGAAGAAGAAGTAAATATACCTTTGTACTCCAAGATAGATCGAATAACATCTGTATAATTTGGTCAGTTTAGGCCTATATCGCTTATAACAAGTAAAGTGGAAAATGCAATATTATATTACATACGTATATTTCATACATTTTATGGCAAATATATTGCTTGCAGATTATAGATTATCGTGTGTGTTTATTATATTGAATATCAGCTGTATACATGGATTAAAAAAGAGATATAAACTGTTGGTGTATCATTTTAATAAAATGACAATTAATTCATGTAATTTCATGTTGAACAAAACATTATTTAAAACAGAATTCCGTAACTTGTTATTCTAGAATTACATCACACATTTTGTCATTTGTAAATATTTCATTCGTTGGCTCTTTTTTATTAACTTGTTACATTAAGAAACGCCAGATAATCATCTCTATAAAAACAAAACATTTAAATGTAGCACGGAATTTTGCATCTCCAAAACATGCAAAACATCCATTATGTACAGACCCAGTATTTAAGACATTTAGATGTAAAATTTTCCAAAGGACAGGACTACTTATTTCACATCAAAATAAACTTTCATAATACAGATATTTATAGTTCCATAGTTTATTTTTGCCATGAACATAGAGTATAGCAACGTCACGTGCACATAAATAATCTTAATATACCAGAAATTAAAAAAAATACAGGAATCGAACGAAGAAGATTAGCCATCAATGTTCGCTTTAACATCTTCTTAAAAATGAATCAAAGATAACCGAAAGTCTATTATAAGATTTTAAATGAATAAATAATGAACTTTTCTGAATTTATTTTACTTGCACATAAAAAAACTAGCAATAAGAGCTATTATAGGCTTTATTAATGTGTGAAAAGTGTCTTGAGAGTTTATCATCTTCTTCATCGGTGCCAGATGCTTTTACAAGGCCTTGATTGCCCCAAATGTGCATCTCCATACTGTCTTAAACGAAAATAATTATTTAAAATGTATTTAAGTTTCTATATAATAAGAGAATTAATTAATAATCAGTTGTGTAAATTACTGTATACCTAATTATGTTTAGGCAATTCTAAGGTGTAAAAAATGGGGGGGGGAATGAGACCACACTGTACACATAGTTTGGGCATCCAATCCCAACAGGATCTTATCGTCATCATTCCGCGTATTACTCACTACATATATTTTAGAGTTTTACTTGACAGAAAGTGGAATTCACTTAAGCACTATGTCAGAGACTGTCAAACTATTTTATTGAGTAATTATTTAATAACTAACTAACAGAAAAGTCTCATAAATAGTATCCTTCTAGCAATTTATTTCTTTTTTAGCATTAAAATAAAATTTATCATTATTTTCAGCTACATTTCTTATAAATAGAGACCGGATTATATGCAACATAACAAGCTCGAAATATGCACGCAAATATGCATGAAAAATGCTTAAAATATGCATGAAAATGTTAATATATGCATTGCCAAATAACAAACAAACATAATAATTATTACTTTATTAGATATTCTATTTCTAAATTAACATAATAATTAGTAATATATTACCTACTTATTAATATTATCATTTATTAGTGATAATGACAAATTGTCAATCAGTATCAGGCAAAAGTATTGTTCATAAATTATAACATTCTACATTTTGCTACTATTGTAAACAGAAACGATCAGGTACTCTTCCAAATGTTCGGTAGTAAGGTTGTGTCTTCGGTCGCTCAAATTATGTTTAAACAGAAAAGGACCGTTCTAAGTCAACTGAAGTAATTGGCCAGTATTTGATTTTGGGTGCAATTATGGCACTTATTTCTGGCAAAAGCTCGCTCGTCCCATTTATAAAACTATTAATTTGACACAAAGGTTCAAACACTGGGTTATCGTTCAAAATGTTTTCAAACTTTTCTTTAGGTTTGTTCGGGAATACCTCCGGCAATAAGGAGTTCAGTTGTCGGATTTTATTCATTAACTGAATAGATTCAAACGACGCTAAACCTTGAGTTTCAAGCTTTTTAATAGTTGCAGATGTGTGGAAAAAATTACTACTAATCACAGCTACGTTATTATTTTAAATGGTGTAATCGTTAAATGCTTCCTTGCACAGACAAACTGCCAAAGCCTCTGCACCATCGAAATCGTTTACTACACTTTTGATAGCCCCGAAATGTTAATTGTAAAACAACACACATTTTAAAACTTTTGTAAATATAGCGCGAAAATATGCATTATCACTAGTTTCTAGTTAAAATATGCAATAACAGGTGAAAAAGGTCTAAATATGCAAATGCATATAATCCGGTCTCTACTTATAAATAACCAACATATCAATAAACTTACATATTTTCATTAATTTTCCTAGTATTGTTTCGTATATATATCTGACTAGTGAATCATTCATATTTTTTTTATATTTTATTAATGGTATTAATTTTAAATGATTAAATATTTCTCACCTCTAAGACAAATGCAAGAAACGTTAAGGCTCAAATGGTCTCGGAACATCATCTGGCCATCACAATCATCCACATCATATTTCCTTCTTTAATATGTCTTAAATATTTGTGTTGTTTTGGAGATGAGACTAGTATTGAGTTGACCACTCATCCGGGAAGGCCCTCCATGTCCTTGTGTAGTAAACAAAAAGTAAGTATATGATCCAGAGTTAAAAATCGTCCTCCGACTGGTCGTGTCCCTGTAGGCCCTGGGCAGCGTGGGACACATATAAATACTTATAAAGGGAGAGAATAAACTATGGTAGATATATATATATATATATATATATATATATATACATTAATTTTAATTATCATTAACATTATCATACATATTACTATAATTATTGTCATTTTGACCAAATTTTCACTCAGTATGTAATATTTATCAATTATCACCATGCTGTATTTTAATATAACATATTTGTCCTGGGTGAAAGAGAATCCCGCATATCCATTACTCCACCAGGTTGAATATATAAATGAATGGGATAATGTTTTATTAAATTGATGAGTTTAGAATATACCAGTCTGCGCAACGTCCAATATTTAATTCAAAATTCACTCAGAAATTAAAACCGAAGTGTTTTAATGAAATGTATTTCAATAAAATTTAAAAGGTATTAATAAAAGATTCCGGGCTATGCGGCCGTGGTCTATAACTGATATTTCTTCCAGACGTTTCTCCCTCAACTGCGGAGGGCATCTTCAGTGGCGAGTGCTTCTAGGTGGTGTTACCTTGTCGTAGACTCAACTCATTCACAGTCGAGTCTACGATAAGGAAACGCCACCTAGAAGCACTCGCCACTGAAGATGCCCTCCGCAGTTGAGGGAGAAACGTCTAGAAGACACACCAGTTATAGACCACGGCCACATTGCCTGGAATCTTTTAACAATATGATTACCGGCCGTGAAAGCCTGCATTCCACAATTTAAAAGTTAAATACAAAATATAGTCATATTTATGTAATATATGTTTTTGTGTAATTTTGTCTGTCCTATCAGTTTACGGTGAACGAAGTTCATCATTCCCGTCTATGTTGAAATGCATACAGAGTGTCCCAAATTGATGTATACACTCTTTGAAACGTTATTTCTCAGCAACGAAATCAGACAGAAATACAATTTTTTTTGTGTTTGATCCACAGGACACTGGAAAAGTATATCAACATGTTCATCGATCTTCACGTCTTTATAAACAACAATGGCGACGAGATTATCATTCGATGAACGTAAGTAGATACTGAAGTGTTATTGGAAACTGGAGAATGTTGTTGAAGTGCATCGGCGTTGGATGGTTGAATTTGGGACACGAACACCAACAAGGGTAACAATAACAAGAATCTGAGACAAGTTTGAAGACGATGGAATGGTGCAAGATGTGTTGAAAGGTCGGTGCGGAAGAAAGAGACGTTCGACTGATAACGAGAATACTGTTGCAGTCATGCAGGTTTCTGCACGATCCCCACAGAAGTCAGTGAGGCAATGTTCTCGTGAGATTGGTATCAAGAAAAGCAGTGTTTATCGAATTTTGCGGGGCCAAAAATGGAAGCCTTATATTCCGAGACTTCTCCGCGCACTAAATGAGGACGACCCAGATAAACAACTGCAATTTTGTGAGTGGTTCCTGCAGAAGTGTGACGAAAGGGAATATTTCCCAGACTCAATTGTTTGGTCAGATGAAGCCACATTTAAACTTAATGGCACAATTAATCGACATAATGGTGTGTACTGGCTAACTAAAACCCAAACATCATTGATGAAAAGACCATCCATCTTCCAGGAGTATCGGTATGGTGTGGTTTGGATTAATTAGACCATACTTCTTCCAAGGAACTGTCACGGGTCAAACTTACCTGGAAATGTTTGGAATCATGATTCCACGTATTGAAGATCTCTTTGAGAATGAAATTGAGGTTAACTTCCAACAAGACGGGGCTCCACCTCACTTTCATGTCGATGTGAGAAATTTTCTCGATCGCACATTAAATCAGAGGTGGATAGGACGAAGACGAAGTGCTACGGAGTTCCCGCCTCGATCTCCTGAATTAACCCCTCTAGACTTCTTTCTTTGGGGAACTGTAAAGAACATGATGTACGCCACAAAACCACAAACACTGGAGGAACTGAGAGATAAGATTGAACATGCCGTCAATGACATTCCAATAACAATAATCCAAAACGTGTGTCGCTCTGTTCAACGTCGTTGTTGGGAGTGTACTGCGGCAGGAGGTGAGCATTTTGAACATGTACGGGCTTAAGAAATAAAACACACAAAAATTGTATTTCTGTCTCATTTCGTTGCTGAAAAATAACGTTTCAAAGAGTGTATACATCAATTTGAGACACTCTGTATTAGTATATACCAAGGCTTTTACACATTGTTCGTGTAACTATCTTCAAACCCAAAAGTTATATAGAAATAGAATATATGTGGACGTACATTTTCCTATTCATATTTCACCTGTTAGCTCTTAGCTATTTTTGAATAAACATATGATTACCTTTTAATTATTCATAATCTTTAGGTCCTGTAATATGTTTAATTCAAAACAATATGGTTTTATTCAAATTTAAATTATACTTATAAATTTTAAGCCAAGTTTAATTCAATTATTTGAACACACTTAACTTATTTTATGCTATTTTTCCGTTAGCTATTTCTGACACAAATAATTTGATTACAGAAGTAACATAAGTACTAAAGGGTAAAACAAGATATATTGAAATAATAGAATTTTTATAATCCACATGAATAATGCATCAATAGAAATATATAGTAAGCCTGCCCCGATATTTTATATTAAAAGACTCTTTTCGCTATACGACCATAGGCATTCATACACGTTTTTTTAATTGATGCAAGCACTTTTTGCCCATTCGTTTCAAGACTGAAAAAAGTGAACAACCTGTTACATCGATAATTATAAATAATTTGACATCAATGAAATGAATGAATATCGAGTATGACATTATTCTTTCAATTTGACACAATACAAAATCTTTTATAAAGGGAAAGTAGAGTTCCGTGACATCTAGATGATACGGCACAAACTATCAGAATAGGATGAATGAAAGTCGACTTTGGGTCGATAATATGTACGCTTCGATGCAACAAGTAATCTATTTTCAAGAGAAAAGTATGCTATTTTATGTATTTCTCAAAAGTGACCTTTTAGAATGTGAAAGACATGGAATATTTTATTTAAAAAATTGTTAATCATCAATATCATCATCATCAACTTCACAGCATGGGCCTCTTGGCCTGTTCCGGTTCTTGATTCCACCCCCTTGTTGGTGTTCCTTCAGATCTCTTGCCTATTTTCAGGTGCATATTTCCAGGCTAGTTTGGGTACTCGGCTCTCTTCCATTCTATCTAGATTTTGAATATATTGTAACCGCTGAAGAGTGGAAAGACCCTCAATCGGATCGGATAAATTTTAACTTTTATCTAAGATTTGAAATTCTTTACGTAAGTTATATCTTCACTTCCTAAGTGGTCATTTAATGACCATCTCATTATTTCTCTTAAAAATAGAATTCCCGATATTTATTCTGCTTTAATTCCTTTTATTCAGCCTCCAAACATTCACAGTCATACAAAAATGATGAAACAGTAATTGTTTTATAAAATATTAATTGGATGTCTTTTCTGGTTTTGTTTCCAAAAAGGTCTTCTGATTGCTTTACACATGCTTTGAAAATACGAGATTTTTATTTGCACGTCATTATCATAATTATAAGATTTGCAACATATTTAAAATGTGAAATTTGCTTCAATATTATGTCATTTATTACAATTTATATATTATTGTAATTATTGTAAGGTCATGCTTTCCCTTTACAGAGATTTAGGCGCTCTTCCCCTACAGGGAAGAATTTGAAACATACTAATTTAGTTACACTTGTTTTCGTATAGATGTCATTTTTGAGTGGTCCGTGGTCAGCGTTCCGCCTCATACTGACATCTAGGAAACGAAGGTAGTACTAGGACGGGAAAATTCGATAAATTTTGCTTAGAGGCGTTTTCAGTCAGGCTTAAGGATTTTTTACGAGCCTGAAAATCTTCAGACTCGGGACCCACGGCTTAACGTCCCTCCCGGAGGACTTGCTCCTTGGATTTTTCTGTCCTAAAAAAATCCATCGACGCCGGTCGGGGCAATCTAAATATAACTGGATATTTTCCGTTGTTAATATCCTTTAAAATCCTTAGCAAGGAAAACAATGTTTAAATTACAAAATAAAATGTAATACAAAAGTAAAGTTTAATACATTTGTTAGCAAATCAAGCAGTAAAATTTGTCAATCATATTATAAAAATACAGAATTTAAAAAATGTAAAGAAGAATGAGAAAATATTTAAAATTTCTTATAAAAATGAAAGTGAAGTTTAGATTGGGTTTGAAAGAAATTTGTATTATAAAGAGCATTTATCATTTACTACCAAATGACATATGTGATAAATTTGACTATCATGAAACATATTTATCTAGACTTAAAAAATGTAAAATTATGTGGTCATTATGTTTATGTACTCATTTATTTATATTATTTTATTAATTTTGTGCAGGTCATTTAATTACCTTGTAAGCTAGAATTACAAAAATTTGTTAAACAATTCAAGCATTTCTCTGTGGCTTTTTTATTGGTTAGTTTGCATTTTGGAGAGATGCTTTATCGCCGTTGTTTTCTTGCTAAGATTTCTACTAGTCTTTCTTATTCTCAATTTCCTCAATCTTTTTGAATAATTGATATCCATGATACTTAATGCTGCCTCCCTCCTGAGTCTGATATACAATAATTTCTGATTCCATTCTTATAGCATGTTCGTGATTATCATTATTATTATTATTATTATTATTATTATTATTATTACTATATTATTATGATTATTAATATTAATATTATTGTTATTATTGTTATTATTATTATTATTATTATTATTATTATTATTATTATTATTATTATTATTATAAATCGACCTATCGTAACATGCTTAAATTCGAGCTTACTCTCATGACATCTGGCAGACACAGTGTAAACTTCATGGGTTTATGCACAAAAATGGGGTTGATATCGATTATGTGGTGCGACGACTTTCAGTGAAACGAATGTCTTTGCAGTAGTGGACTCTGCTGTTAAAACAGTTAACTAACAGGAACACAGCCTTTCTGAGATTTAGCCTTGTTTCTGTAAGAAAACATCGATACATAGTAATTTAATCGCTATGTTTAATGACGAATCGAAGTTTAAAAAATGTCAAAAATTAATTTTATGGTCTAAAGAATCTCCAGAACCATATAATGGATTCAAGGTCCTATACGATCTTCATAGGATCCTAGATAAGTACAGTTAAGTCTCGTAGAATGCGATGGGCAAGACATGTCACACGAATGGGGAATGTATAAGGTGCATGGAAACTCATTGTAGGAAAACCGGGGAGAAAGCGCTCGGTAGGTAGTCCAAGAATGAAGTGGGAGAATAATATTAACCATAATTTGAGTGAGATAATTGTACAGAGATGATTGGAAGACATTAGCTCGGGATAGGGTCATACGGAGAAATTATGTCCGCGCGCCGTGAACTTATGAGTTTTATATTGCTAGTAAGTTAGTTAGTTAGTTACATACCCGTCTAGGGACTATCTTTTGTTTCCTTCTTATAACGAGCTAAGGTTGGAGATAATTTAGAGCACAAAACGTATTTTTTACATTTTTGGTCTTCATTGCCTCCCTAAATTTCTTTGTACCTGTACATTGTTAGGTTTAACTAGATTAGACATAAAAACACAGATGTAAGGACAACATTAAGAGTCAGAGTAACAAACATTACAGAAAGCAATCTCAGACTTAACAGAAATAATTGGCTGGATCATTTCCAGCGAATGGAGTCAAACCAACTACGGAAAATAAAGCTTTATTGTAGAAACGTAAAGGATTCAGATGCAGTGGATGATCAAAACAAGGACACCTTGAGACTTATAAACAGGTTCAGAAGAACCTAAATATGCTATGTTCATGACGATTATGAAAACATGACGATTTAATTAGACTATTTAATTCATGCCCCAAATGGGAGTCAATGACCAATCACGTTTCAATGATTTCTGTTTTACAACCAATCAGAGTCGTGTTTCACCAAATATTTATCAGTGTTATAATTACCATATTAAAGATACTCCTCCTTACAATATTGCGTTCCTTTGGCAATAAATAGTATGATCTGGTTGCAGTGATAAAGAAAAGAAGCAAATGAAGCGTTTCTCATTTGTTTTCAAACATCGCCGTTTACATTAAATATATAAATATTTTAAAATAACTATTTAAATAGTGATTTGTGAGTAAACAGCTTAATTTTATTCGTTAAATAGTCCTAACAAATGCCACTCTTGATTTCCAAATTTTCTAGATAAATTGGAAATCACTCGTGGCATTACTTATGAATATTTGTTTATAATTTATTGGGTCATTAAATATCCATTTCTGTTCTTTTATAATGAAATTAAAACTTAATTTGTTAAATAATCAATTGAGTTGGTGTTTACTTGATGAAAATCCATATTTATTAATTAAATAAAAATAAAACTACGTTTTATTTTTATTTAATTAATACTTAATTTGTTTGTTTAAAGAATTTAGGACTAATTAATATCACTGGTCAACATGATTTTTGTCTCATGAGTACCAATAGTTGTACTTAATGCAGTTTTTTTATCGTGTTTTCAAATATGTATTCAGAATTTCTCCATCGCCCACAGTTTTTTTTTTTTCAATTTCAATTAATGGATTTAAATAATGATTTTTTAATAAACATTTTTTCGTCCATTTGTCCATTGAGCGATGAGCATGGGGAACACTTTCATCAGGATATTTCAGCTATGGAAAAGATATATCAAAGCAAATGGAATCTTAATATGCTAGCCGATTATTGTTGGACCATCAAGAAGGATGCTCCACAGGCGAAATGTAGCAGAAAATCGTAATTTCTTACTTTCTAGGTGAGTCCGAATGTTGGAATATTGTGTAGTTACGAATGTAGAAAATATTAAAGTGTTTGAAATTATAAATTCCTGTCTCTCGAAAACCTTGCGTGATAGAGAAAAACCGATATCATATTTGAATTCAGTAGAACAAAATACTATAGAATCACATATTTTTTTCTTTCTGAGGCAAAAAAAGTTATTTTTTATTGCTCAGCGTATTTGAAATAATAAATTTATTCTTTATAATCCAAATCAAATAACGCCTAATATAAAACGTTATAAGTACTTAGTAACCTTAGTTCAAATATCTTTAAAGTCAATAATAAAGAATTCCGCTAAATACGAAGATAGTCAAACATTTTTTGTTACAACATTTTGAAATATTTTCAGCTTATAGTACATGAAAGAAGTAGATTCTAGTATCTACTTGTTTCAGTTCTAGGTGGGAGAACTAATGGATATGTGCTAAATGCATCTATTATTTTTTCTGGAGAAATTTAAAAGATTTCTCTAGAGATGCTTGAGGTCCATCTCTATTAGGGGTACTTTATAATGTACAAAGGTGTAAGATATAATTAATTTTTTTCACTCTTCTTCTTTCACCCATTTTCCCTTAATCGTATTAATTACCACTTGGAATGAACAGCAACCGGTCAATAGTGGCAACATTTATTTAAGCTCTGAAGTACTGTCACTTTTAATTGTAATAGGCCTATCATCAATATTATTTCATAAATTAATCAATTCTATAAAAAAATTCAATTTTTACACATTTTTCTGGGCCTAAAGTTTCACTTCCATCTCCACAGGTCCCAATCCATATACTCCTTGTCCTCCAGTCCTCTTGTTCTCATTCCAGTTCTGATATCTTGCATACATGAGTTTAGAGATCTTCCTTTCTTTCTTCTTCCAGGTGGACAACAATCCAATGTTTTTTCTGGGCAATCTTTCATCTTGCATTCGTCGTACATGCCCGTACCAATTTAACTGTTTATATCTTATATAACTTACAATTGAATATTTAATATTAATTTCTTCTAGTATGACTTTTTTCTTCCCCCCCCCAAATTTTGAACATCTTGCTGCTCTTCTCAAGAAATCTATTTCTATCGAATTACTTTTTGTTACAATTTCATTATTTATAAATGTATTTACAACTTTTATCGTTTCTTTAAGTGAATTCTTATATTAGTAGTACTTAATACTGATACTGTCTCATAAGTAATGATTTTTAAACAACATTATATTAAGGATGTTTTCTGACAATAAATTAAATTGCTCTTCAAAGTAGAGACCACCAGATTCTATGGTCTTGAGGCATCATTAAGCGCGGTTTAATATCCCACGACGGTTTTTGTTGTGAAGAAATCGTTGAAACCCACTTCAGAACTTCAATGTTTTCAATATTTTTTAAATTTCACGCAAGAAATGGGTTATGGATCGAAGCAGATGATAATCTGAAGACGCAAGATCCGGGCTATATGTTGAGTGTGCAATAGTTCGATTCCTTCCAATTCCTCAATTTTGTCCTGATTGATTCGTACAGTATGGGGTCCGGTCGAGTTTGAACATCAAATTTTCATCGACTCGTTCCAGTTGTTGAGAATAAATATCTGCATGGATTGCACGCCCATTGTGAACAAATTCTTAGTGAATAATCAATTAAATTGGCGTTTACTTGATGAAAATTCATAATTTATTTAATTAAATAAAAATAAAACTAAGTTTTAAGTGATTTTTCATATTTATATCCTAGTGAATATATTAGTTTACTGGTTGAATGCTTTTATTTCTCCAACTTTAAATAAAAAATGTTTTATTATTGTTATTATCTTAATTGCAATAATATTATGGACATAAAATAGGTGTAAAATTAAATTAAACATATTTTGATGCATTTTTTGCAGCGGTATCGTCATTTTATATGATTGTTATCCCTACAAATATCAATTCTTGGTTATAGAGATGAATCATTTAATAAGGCCTGTTATTATGATTAAAGCTTCAGTGTCACTGTAAAAGTCTATTTCAAGATGAATTCTGATACCCTTTATCGTATATTTTGATTTCATAATTGAAGACTTAAATCTCTTTAAAAGTTTCCACCGATAATCCTATTTCACACTTCGATCAATTCATTCATTCCAAGCAATTTAAAAGGCATTTGGATGGCGTTAAAAGCATTTCAATGTAAGCTTAAGCAAAATCTGGTTACCTTTGTCAAAATGGATTTGGAAATAACCGTTCTCAGCACGATTTAAATTCTTATACAAATGTATGAACATATATTATTCTTAAGGATTAAATGCATTATTTTTAACACTTGCAAATACATTGTAACATGCATTATCTGTAACATAATCCAAAATAAATATTTTATTTAGTTCTGGTAAAAAATTACAATTTTTGCATTTCTAATATCATATTAACTAACTAACTCACTGGCTCTATCGAACACGTAGATTCATGGCCACGCGGACATAAGCTCTCCATATAATCATATCCTGAGTAAATGTTTTCCAATCATCCCTGTATAATCTACTTCCCTCAATTATCTCTTCTTCTCTTCTTAAACTTAATTTGTAGGATTTTCATCCTGTTTATTTCCAAAATCACTCCTCGGAGGAAGACATACTGGATGTGAATTCACTGTCTATCCATCTCTTGGCTGGTCTTCCTCTTGTTCTTCTCCCGTCCATTGATCTATCTTCTTTAGCTCTTTTTGCAAGCCGGTTTTCTTCCATTCTTTCTATATGACTCTCTCAATATTTTCGTCTATCTATAATAAATTTGGTTATGTCTTGAATATGGCATTTGTCCCTAATTTCTATGTTGTGTATTTTATCAAATAATGTTTTCCCCTGAATAGTCCTTAAGATTTTCATTTCGCATGTGCTCATTATTTGTTTAGTTTTTGTTGTATCAGCCCTAATTTCTGCACCTTACACGATAACTGGTCTAACTATCGTTTTGTATATGCGGGTTTTGCTTTCTATTGACATATGTTTGTTGCGCCAAATTAAATATTTCATAGATCATGATATTTGTGCTGCTTTATCAGCTTGTTTCTTTACTTCTTTTATTACATTTTTAGTGTTTGTTATTAATACACCTAAATAATTAAATTATGACACTTGTTCTATAATTTTTGTTTCCACTTCTAATTTGCATCTTACTGGTTCTTTTGATATTGTTGAGCATTTTGTCTTAACTATGATTAATGTTATTCTCCCACCTCATTCTTGGTCTACCAACTGGACGTTTTCATTTGGCTTTCCTTCAAGAAGCTTCCATGCCACTCTTCCATTTTCAATTCATGTTACATGTCCTCATCGCAATCTACGTTACTTAACTGTTTTTTATTATATTTGGTTTCCTATGAAGATCATGCAGGTCACCGTTATGAAGTCTTCTCCATTCGCCTGTCTGTTCGTCTCTCTTTAGTCATCTCGTATCACATTAAGAGCACAAATTCCCATTCTAAATTATATCGGATATATGCTATGCAATCTCTGTGCAGTAAGAGGTTAGACACTCGTCTGTTGCCTCGGGGGTCTCGAGATCGAGCCTCGGTCACTCAATGCGGGTTTTGTGGTGGACGAAACGGAGCTTGGGTAGGATTTTCTCGGGATTCTCTCATTTTCCCCTGCCATAAAATTCATTCCGCCGTTTCTCCATACTCATCTCATCCATTTAATTTTGTTCATCCACCCCTGTAACGGAGCATTAGGCATCGTCGGCTGATATCTTTGCGGCTCATAGACTTCTATAAAATGTAGGATATTCATCTCGACTCATCCTTCGACTCAACCCTGAGTTGGACACGAATTGAGGATAATATATATATGCTACAACGACGCATCTAAATGTTAATTTATGCCAATCTATGTGTATGACGTTTTCATTTGATAAATCACTTCTATATATATACCATATTAATTGAACATTTAAGCACACCCAAGTACCAAGGATTTTCCCTTGCAAACACAGTGATTATATTATTTTATTCTCATGATTACCAATACGCCTGCCTCGCACTGAGCCCGAGTAGTTTAAGACATCATTCCTTGGTGTAGAGCCACGTAGCTAAGTTTCCTGGAATTATTATAATTATAATTATTATTATTATTATTATCATCATTATTATTATTATTATTATTATTATTATTATTATTATTATTATTATTATTATTATTATTATTATTAGGGCTAGGATTAACATATAATAAAATGGCTGAAATTCGTACATTTATAGTCTAAAAATCATCAAAATATGGAGTAAAATATGTACTAAAACTTTTTACAGAAATGGTACTAACGTTTTCTGACAGGTGTTACAAAAATTTACTTTACGATTTGTTGATACAATTGTAATTTTACAGATTGTAGTTTGGTATTACTTTAACCCTTAAATTAGAAAAGTATCCTATAAGATACATGTATTTCATTTATTTAATAATGTATGTATATATATATATATATATATATATATATATATACATATATATATAATCAATAGAAAAACAAATGAGAAGAAATTATTTAAATATGTGTAAAATTACGTATTAATATATACGACGTAATAATAACTTGCAGTTTTACATGATTTTGTTTCCACTGCGGTCCGGAACGTTTAAATAACTGTCACGAGAAATTACTGTTTCACTAATTTAAGGGTTAATTACTTAATATTTGCGGTATTGAATGAACAAATATGTGATCACACTGAATGTGCATTAAAATATCATTCAAAGCTATTAATACAAATTACTAGTTCTTGAACTACCGAATAGGACAAGGTAAGATAAATTTGAACCCTGTGACCTAAGTAGAATAACTCTGCTATTTATCTGGACAGAAATGATGTTGTCAGATATAATAAATTATATTGTCACAAAGAGTTGATGGTAATACGAAAGCGGAGGCTCGGCAATAAAGAATCTAATGCTGTAAAATAAATTTTAAACAATTATCTGACAAGAGTAACTTTGAACCCCTAAAATATGGAACAATGATAAAATAAGACGTTCAGTTACGTAAATATATGTTACATTTCTCAAAATATGTAAAAATATGTACCGTGCCCTAAAGTATGGACAAATATGGAAAACCAAATGTCTTGAACTACTCCAAATACCTTAATTTGTAAACAAATATCGAAATATTAACTTTAACTGATGTAAAAAGAAGTATGTATTTACATAAACATTCTAGCCGTCATTTATTATTATTACCTTTACTATTAACATTATTATTATTATTATTATTATTATTATTATTATTATTATTATTATTATTATTATTGACATATGTGTAAGTCTTTTTATTTAGTACTTCATATATAAATTATTTACATAAGTAGCAGTAGTATAACTTGAATACAATTAAGATATAATATAAAACAGAATTATTTACAAGTGGATAGCAGGGGCAGCAACCCGTACGCGCATTTGATAGTCCAGTCGATACATGCATGTCTAGTAGCCTAATAATATAAAACAAATCTAAACAACAGATAACATTAAAATTAATTTCACTACATCTAATATATAAGAATGAATGTTTGTTTGTTTGTTCGTACTTTATGCACGGCTCTGCTATTGATTCGATTGTCATTTTTTTTTGTAAAATGTTCACGAGATTCCCGGGATGAACATAGGCTATAAGAGAGTTGTAATACTCAACCCCTTCTCCCCTAAAAACCACCCTTTGTAGTGAAAAACGTGGAATAAATTCGCTATTTTGACGCTTAAATGGCTTACGCTGCCTAAATCATAACAAATACACTAAATTAATGTACACAGAATTTAATATCTCAAAAAACTCTACAAAAAAAAAGTCCGCGACAGCATATGTTTATCTTCTACGGATAACTCACAATAACCATTTTTGTTTTTCATTCATGCCAAGAAGATTGGGATAAGTAGATTCCCGGGCAAGCATAACAGGGCACAGCTGGTGGTAAAAACACATTAACATTTATTTAGGAGTAGCACCGCACGCCGGGTATTAGCTAGTATTAAATAATTAAGCTAAGTAGTAAGATTTAAACTTATATAATTAATTAAGTAACTAACTCACTGGCACTATGAACCCGTAGGTTCATGGCCGCGCGGAGATAAGCTCTCCATATATCCCTATCCTGAGCCAATGGTTTTCAATCATCCCCTGTATAATCTACTTCCCTCAAATCATAGTTAATGTTATTCTCCCACTTCATTCTTGGTACCAACTGGGCGTTTTCCCTCTGGTTTTCCTACAAGAAGCTTCCATGCACGTCTTTGATTCCCCATTCATGCCACATGTCCTGCCTATCGTAGTCTACTTAAACTTATATAATAGTCATAATAATTACGCTTTGTATATTTATTAATTTATGAATGAGTGTCGTTCTTACTTTCTGCGTCTTGTCCAAAATCAGCCAATGTTAAACTAATTTTCGGGGTTTACCATTAACTCGTAGCATGCCAATTTATCAGGATTTAAATTTAAAATTCATTCCGGAAACAACTGATGCCTCCAATATTCCAAAAAAGTTGCAATTTTCTAGCATACATATTTCGTCTCTAGGGCTTCCGCACTTTGAACGTATTCACATAACGTAATCCCGGTAAAATTAAAATAATATGCCATGACCCATCCCAAACCAAGCTATGCTATGTATATAAGTCTTCCCCATCACGGTTTAGATTTTTTGTAATCACAGCGAACATTTCCCCATAAATATGTAAGAGTATCCTGTTTGTTTATATCCGAGTATTCTCCTGATTTTTCTCTATACATTCTTGCGATTTTCGCTAACATTTTTCCACATCCAGCCGATTCCAATTTATTGGAGACCCTCCTAACTTCATCATCTCAGAATTTCACACCTGTATTCTAAACATTAGAAGTATGCATACCTATATTTGGTCGGTTTAACTTTTTCTTTGATTACGTACTATAACTTTTAGTAAATTTTCGTGTTTGGCGATATTTTAAAACCTATCACATGAGTTAATTTTTGAACGAATCGTTTACATTTTATACTAATGTTGTTATGTTAAACAATGTATTAACTTACATTGTGCAGATGTGTATATTCTGTAAGAGATAACACATTCCGAGATATTACGTGTAAACTACCGTAGAATTTATTAGAGCGAGAATTCCGCATCACAGCGCACGCCTCATAATCACTTACGTGCTGTTCGCATTAATTTTCTATCAAATTTATCTTCACTAACTTATAGTCATAAACAGTTCCTGGGAATTTTATCATCTACCGTACTAACATTTAGCTTTCCCAATACTAATCTTTATGACAAAAATATAAACTGAAGTTTCGTTAATTTTAAAGACCCTAAGCTAGAGAAATTGCTTAAACCGACCTGCATAAAGTAATTTTATACATGATATACAATTCTGATCAATATTAATAGCGTCTCGTCTTTCCAGACCTCCTGGAGCGAAAGAAAAATGAACTTATCATCACAATTATTGTAATCTTAACCCATAAACACTACTATGGACCAACTAGTCAGTAATTTGATTTTGGCGGCATACCGGTATATTATATATGTATATATATATATATATATATATATATATATATATATATACACACACATAATCAAACCATAATTCAGAGCATTTTAACATATGCTGCTGAAGTCTGGCAAATTCCTACCAGGGAAATGAAAAGAATTTTAAGTATAGAAATGGATGTTTTAAGACGATTTGGACCAACTAGTCAGGAAATTGATTTTGGCAGCATATATATATATATATATATATATACACACACCGTGATTCAAAATTGACTTTACAACTTTACAAGCTGATATAAATTTATTTAGAAGACCTACAGAATTGGTTTAAATGTCATATGATAGCACAACTCATCAAGTTTTGAAGACCTACAGAATTGGTTTAAATGTCATATCCTAGGGCTCCGAGCAAAGCTATCCCTCACTTGTTCAACCACAGCTTCAGCCGTACGTGGACGGCCAGTATGCTTGGAATGACTAACAGAACAGCCAGTCCTAACAAATGTTTGGTGCCAAGAATAAATTGTTGGCCTGCTAGGAGGATCCTTACCATACTGGGTACGAAATCTACGCTGAACAATTGTCGCAGATTTAGTTTCTTCGAACAAAAACACACAACGAGCACGCTCGGCACCTGTGAAAGCAGCCATTTTGATATGAACTACGTTAGTGCACGCGGTAAAAGAACTAGGTACTATAAAACTATATCGGTGAAAACTTGATGAGTTGTGCTATCATATGACATTAAAACCAATTCTGTAGGTCTTCTAAATAAATTTCTATAAGCTTGTAAATTTGTAAAGTCAATTTTGAATCACTCTGTATATATATATATATATATATATATATATATATATATAATCAAATCCTAATTCAGAGCATTTTAACATATGATGCTGAAGTCTGGAAAATTCCTAACGGGGAAACGAAAAGAATTTTAAGTACAGAAATGGATGTTTTAAGATCAGCTGGAAAATCTAGAATGCTTAGAATACGAAATAAAGAAATAAGGGAAACTATGGGTGTACAAGAGGAGCCGGACATTATAGACATTATAGAAAAGAAAAGATTGCAGTGGTATGGCCATGTCAAAAGAATGCCAGAGCAAAGATTGCCTAAAATTGTTATGGAATGGATCCCAATGGAAAGGAGGAAGAGAGGAAGACCGAAGGAAACTTCGATAGAAGGGGTACAAGCAGCTATGAATATCAGAGTATTGGAGGAAGATCAATGGATGGACAGAGAGGAATGGGGTTTGATTTCCGGAAGACGGCGGCTGCTGCCATGATACCGGATGATGATGATTATATATATATATATATATATATGTATATATATATATATATATATATATATACACAGAGTGTAACAGGAGCTCGCCGAGAAAATGATAGATGATAGGTCATGCAGAGAGGATCATTTTTTTGTGAAGGAACATACATTCGCAAACACGTCGTTTATGAGTTATGCGCAGATGAAGGTATTCGCCCGTAAGGGTCGGAATTGAATACAAACAATTATACACATATAATTTTATTGAAAAAGGCATGTTTTTACAATAAGTGTTATAACAGTCAACCCTGTGTGTCATTGTATGTTTGATATCGTCGCAGCAACGATCGGCCAGCATGGTCGATCATGGCAGGATTCTTTTTGACGTCGTCATAACACTTATTGTAAAAACATGTCTTTTTCAATAAAAATATACGTGTACAATTGTTTGTATCCAATTCCGACCCTTACGGGTGAACACCTTCATCTGCGCATAACTCATAAACGACGTGTTTGCGACTATATGTTCCTTCACAAAAAATGATCCTCTCTGCATGACCTATCATCCCTATCATTTTGTCGGTGAGGTCCTGTTACATCCTGTATATAGATGTAATAATGTTACTTGTTATAGTGGCCACAAGATTGCAGTTGATTCGATATCCCGCTACCTCTCGTGTAAATTGAGAATACTACATATATAAGAAAAATGAATGTTCGTCTTAAGATTCCTGAGTGGCTCAGATGATTAGAGCGCTAAACATACAGAGTTTAGAGACTCGGCTTCAAATCCCGACTCAGATATTTTTTTATTTTCAAGTCCTATATATATATATATATATATATATAGGCTATATTTTGTCTGAGAGGTTAATTTTTGGACATAAAACTTTTTAATACAAGGCCTACAAGATTTTATATTGTTTTCAGATAATGTGTGTCCACTGCAATTTTCTTGCTAGGTGGATAGGTGATGGCGTTAATGTGGCCTCTTTTCAATTTATTCGCCACTTTGGCAGACCACTTTACGCAGACGATGTGCACTCTATTTTCTCTTTGGCTTCACGGCCCTTTTGAGTCTAGCATTAGCCGTCCCTTTTGGGATTTCTTGTCCAATATGATTCCGATTTCCGATTGAGGGTCTTTCCACTTTTCAGCGGTTGCCCTTTTACCAGCCGGCTGCTGGCCCTTCACATCCACATGTGTCAATCACAGAGGTAGATGATCAACAGCCAGTGTAGGGGTGACATGTGGTTAGCATGTCGAGTCCCCCAGCCGTTATAGCTGGTTCCTCAACCTGGAGCCGCTACTTATTGTAGCTACCCAATTGCCTCACGATGCTGGGTGGGCACCGGTCCCATACTGGCCGAAATACCATGAGAAAATTTCTTCCCCATGGAGACTCGAACCAGCGCAAGTCCCGTAGCTCTGCGCCAAGGCTTCCTACCTTAACCGCTCGGCTATGGCGCGGGACCCAATATGATTCAGTTATGCTTATTTCCCTACAGATGTCATTGATTTAGTTTGTGGCTTGTTCCAAAGCTTACTTACTTACTGACACATCAAACCCGTAGGTTCATGGCCGCGCGGACATAAGCTCTCCATACATCCCTATCCTGTGCTAATGCTTTCCAATCATTTCCTGCATAATCTACTTTCCTCAAATCATAGTTAATGTTATTCTCTCACCTCATTCTTCGTCTACCAACTGGGCGTTTTCCCTCTGGTTAGCCTACAAGAAGCTTCCAATCATGTCTTGTTCCAAAGTTATGAAGTGTATTGCAAATTTTGCTATGTTTATGATCGGGGCTAATCGCTTGAGTTATAGCCTATCGCACTCCGGCAAGAATAATGTCACAACTCAAAAAACCTCATTTTCCAATACAGAAAAAAGAAAGTTCGCTTACATCACAGTTCAAATTGTTTAGGAGTAGCTGTATGTGCAACTTGTACCTTGATTAGTTAAAGTGCATACATTCATACATAAGTACTTTATTAAACTAAAAGTAAGATACATACAATGTTATTTGGAAATATGGATCGCATGGGCAGTAAGCCGTACGTGCTGTTGACAGTCCAATACAATAAGGTGATGTTAAAAAAACACAATAATATTACAATTAGATATCAATACATTATACATTAACTTAGTTATGTAGAATTATTAAGAATTAATGGTATTGCAATTTGTTAACATATTTATTTATTCCTGAATAAGTGTTGTTCTTATTTTCCGCTTTTTGTCCAGAAATCTACCCACGTTTATCCAGTTTTCTGGGTTTACCAGTAACTCGTAGTATGCCAATCTTTCACGATTTGAATTTAGAAATCTTTCCGGTAATAACTGATGCCTCCAATATTCTAAATCGTTACATTTCCTAATATATGTATCTCGTCTTCAAAGCTCCCGCACATTGGACATATTCGCATATCGTGATCGTCGCTAATTTTTAAAAATGTCCATGCCCCTAACCTGTACCAAGCAAGCCCTGATCTCTCTTTAAATCCTAGATTGAGTATATAAAATTCTTTTCCCCAAACTTGTTTTAGGTCTCTATGTAAAAACAGTGATCGTTTTCCCGCACATTCGGCCAAAATATTTTGTCGGTTAGGAATTGAGTTACTTACTTATTTTATACAGTTTAAGCAAATTGCGTTGTTTTGAATTGGGAATTAACTCAAATTCGTCCATTTATCAGTTGTGACGTTATGTTGCCGGGGTACGATATGAATGGCTTAAATTAAAGTGAGGAACGATTCTTTATAAAAGAGAACTCATGATGTGAGATCATTAGCAGCTTTAAAACAACAAATTATTTCATCATTAGAAAGGGATGTTTGCTTATAATATACAAATAAATGCACATAACAAAAATACACACATTATGCTTACTTTATGCAAGGAAATAAAGATCAATATTGATAGAAATCTTCGAAAAGAGCCATGATGTTAAACAAATAATGGATGTATGAAAATACGCTCGTACGTACACAAGCCTCTATAACAGTGAATAAATAAACATATATCGTTATGAAAAGTAAACGACGTCCAATCATTCATATTACATAATATCCTTTGAGTGTATAGTGTTTGCTTTCACTACTGGAAATGGATATCTTTGTCACTAATGTTCGTTCATTCGTGTAAAAAAATTAAACGTGTATATTTACACATTATTATATATTTTACACAAACACATTTTGTATGAAATTACATGTCTTCTAGTGATTGAGAAAACGTGAATGTAAAACTCTATGCTTATCCGATGAATTTTAAAACGAGGAGTATATATATATATATATATATATATATATGGTGTAACATAACTCAACGTCAAAATTTCAGGAATGAGTTCCTCATATAGAGAGAATAAAAAAGTGTATTACAACATGGGTCCGGAAATTGATAATTACAGATTTATTCGAACTTTTATGATTGTTAGGTTATTAAGGTTTACAGTAGTTACTAACAGTCTGTTTTGTGTTGATTGTAGGCTGCTGTCAGGAATGAGTTCCTCATATGGAGACAATAAAAAAAAGTGTACTACAACATGAGTCCGGAAATTGATAATTACAGATTTATTCGAACTTTTATGATTGTTGGGTTATTAAGGTGTACAGTAGTTACTAACAGTCTGTTTTGTGTTGATTGTAGGCTGCTGCCAGGAATGAGTTCCTCATATGGAGACAATAAAAAAAGTGCACTACAACATGAGTCCGGAAAATTGATAATTACAGAGTTCTTCGAACTTTTATGAATGTTACGTTATTAAGGTAGTTATTGACAGTCTGTTTTCTGTTGATTGTAGGCTGCTGTGATGTACACAAATGAAGAATATGCCTGTATTGATGCACAAGGAGTTCACTATGAACATTTCATCAGACAGTATAAAGCGCTCCAACAAATCCCTTGTATTTTTGTCGCCATGTACTAACATTCATAAAAGTTCGAATAACTCTGTTATCAATTTCCGGACTCATGTTGTAATACACTTTTTTTTATTCTCTCCATATGAGGAACTTATTCCTGAAATTTTGCCGTTATGTTACACTCTGTATATATGTATATATATATATATATATATATATATATATAGAGAGAGAGAGAGAGAGAGAGAGAGAGAGAGAGAGAGAGAGAGAGAGATAGCGAGAGAGAGAGAGAGAGATAAAGAAATAAAGAAAAATTGGGCAAGAGTGATAATTGTCTCTTCCTTGAGGGATTCCATTAAGTAGACTTTATTACACAGACAAAGATTAGTTGTTATAGGATTAACCGTATTTATTGAAAACATTTTTATTTCAGTCATTTTACGATTAATTTATCGGGTATTTCGGTTAATTAATGTCCCTCTTATAACAAGTTCTTCCTGACTTGAAAACTATTTAAAAATGAGCTTACTGAATATTTATTCAAGAAGGTAATAAATATATAACTAAATTCAAATTATATTTTCATTATTCTTATATATTGTGTTATTAATTTAATAATAATAGGCTATAATTCATACTTGTTAATATCTGAATAATTTAACCCTGGTGGAGTGGAACAAAGTACCATAACGGTCTCAACTTTATCAGGGCAAATAAATAAATAATAATTAACTAACTAACTAACTAACTCACTGGCTCTATCGAACCCGTAGGTTCATGGCCGCACGGACATAACTTCTTCATACATCCCTATCGCGAGTCAATGTTTTCCAGTCATCACCTGTATAATCTACTTCCCTCAAGTCATAGTTAATGCTATTCACCCACCTCAAATTGGTCTACCAACTGGGCGTTTTCCCTCTGGTTTTCCTACAAGAAGCTTCCATGCACAATAATAATAATATTATTACGAATATTATTATTATTATAATTATATTTATTATTATTACTACTATTATATTTATTATTATATTTATTATTATTATTATTATTATTATTATTATTATTATTATTATTATTATTATTATTATTATTATTTTATCCTGTTTTCAAATATATATTCGGAATTTCTCCATCACGCACAATTTTTTTATTTCAATTTCATTTAATGGATTTAACCCTTAAATTCGTTATGTATCCTTTTGGATACATCAGTTGGTTCAATTAATTTAATATTTTAAATAAATCAGAAGAAGACGAACAAAAATAAACCACTTAAACATGTATCTAATTATACAATATACATATTAATAACAGTTACACAAGATTCCGTTTTCACTGCGGTCCGCCACAGTCAAATAACTAACAGAAGAAATTTTTATTTTGCCAATTAAGGGTTAAATAATATTTTTTTAATAAACTTTTTTCGTCCATTTTCCATTGTAAAATAAAAACAAATGAGCTAATTCAGGAGATGTCAGCTATGGAAAAGAGATATCAAGGCAAATGGAATCCTAATATGCTGGTCGATTATTGTTGGACCATCAAGAGGGATGCTCCACAGGCGAAATATAGCAGAAAATAGTCATTCCTTACTTTATAGGTGAGTCCGAATGTTCGAATATTATGTAGTTACGAATGTAGCAAATATTAAAGTGTTTGAAATTAAAAATCCCTGTCTCTCGGAAACCTTGCGTGATGGAGAAAAACCGATATCACTGAATTCAGGAGAACAAATACTATCAGAATGACATATTTTTCTTTCTGAGACAAAAAAAAAAGTTTATTTTTTGTTGCTCAGTGAATTAATGGGAGCAACTATAGTATTATTTCATTTAATGAGATTATTTAACTTGTAATTCCATTAGCGTTTAAATAAAAGTTGGAACTAGTTGGTTACTCTGCGTTTCTTGAATACTTATTCATCCTAATCTTCTTGTGACCAATCAGCTTTGCGACCCCGAACATTATGAATTCAAAACTAATCTACATAATTTGCACATTTTATGTCTCAATAAACATAGAGACTAAACGTCAACTTTAATGGCACTGGGAGTGTCACTATTCATCTTAGCGATCCTTACAAATTATAGTTTCGACGCTAATATAGGTCATTTTTCGATTATGTTTACATATTAATCTCCGTCGTTATGACCACGTATCTCCTTCATGTCAGGCCTTATGGGCTACGCCTAAATGACATAATAACTTTACATTCACATACCTTACTATTCCAAATTATGCACACATATTTACCAAGTTATTTAATAACACGTTTTCAAAATGTATCGGCTCATCACAATTTAGGAACAAGATCACAAGACTCTTCTTTACTTTTGATACCACAGCACAGAACACGTTTATATTCTGAATCTTACACAATATCTATGACTAGAGCATGGAACTTACTTCCCAGTCATGACAGGGACTGTCAATCGCTATCATTATTTAAATCCAAATTAACTGATATTTTAAGTTCGACACAATGAAAACATTAACTGCTTAACAACTATATACAACATTCTATAAATAATCATCTAGGAAGTTACTTACTTTATTTTATATCATTTTATTATATTCCATGTTTTTGTAAGTATTAGCTAGTATTAGATCAAATCATTATTGTATTTTGTTTAGTCTGCATTTTAATAACATCTTAAAATTGTAATAAGTATGTACTTTTTGTATAATTCTACTATTCGCTGGTTGAGTGGAAGAGAAGGCCTTTATGGCCATAACTCTGCCAGATAAAATAAATCATTATTAATATTATTATTACCCCCTCTCACCCTTCTAAGAGTGCATGGGCTTAAATTTGGACTTAACTGTATTTGGAAAATTCGTCAATCTGCTTAGCGACCTCGGTCGTGGTGGACAAGTAGATATGTTCCTTACCACTGGTCCCGAGGGTCGCGGTTTCACACACGGCCGAGATCGATGGATTTTTTAGGTGGACTTTTTTATGGAAAAATCCAAGGAGTACGTCATCCGGGTGGGACTTTAAACCGTGGGTCCTGAGTCTGAATATTTTCAGGCTCATAAAATACCCTTAAACCTGAGTAAAGAATTCGCTAAGAAAAAATTTAACGACCTCGTCACCCTGGTAATACCTTAGTTCTCTGGTAGATGTCTCATTGGGTCAGTATGTTGATCGCATATTTAGAAATATTCCACAATACAGTGTTTCTCCTTCAACCCAAAGTGATTCGTCGCCAGAGGTTCCTGTCTAAAGCATCTTCTTCCCTCAAATCTCTGGCTTCCATACTTCTCTTCACTCCATCCATCCATCCATCATTCTATAGGCCTGCCTCTTCCACTTCTTCCATTAAATTTCCAATTAAGGATCTTCTTTGGTATTCTCTCTTCTTCCATTCTTATGAGGTGTCCATACCATTTCTTCTATGTTTCCTAATATTTTTTTCAACTTGCATAATTTCAACTTTCCTAATTTCCATTCAAGATATCAGTTGGCAAATAAGTGTAATTAAATTAACTTTTTCTAGTAACTCCTAAGATAGGAGAGGCTAAAGTTCAACATTGGGCTATTACGCCGTTATATAATATATATATATATATATATATATATATATATATATATATATATATGCCTTGTCACGCAGCGGGCCCGGGTTCGATCCCCGGTCGGGGCAGTTTTTCTGGGTGAGGATTTTATCGGGGTTTTTCCTCACCTGTAAGACAAATGTCAAGAGAACTTTAAGGACCAAACGGTCCCCGAAATCATATGGCCATCATCATCATCCTTATCATTATCATCATCATCCTTCACCGGTGCGGAAAGCAACGGGAAGCTACCACACCTACTATTCCCTAGTAAAGCTGCAAGCATAGCATGAAAATGCTATGGTTGCAGTGAATGACCTGTCTTTTGGCAGAATTACTATGGATATATATATATATATATATATATATATATATATATATTATTTCGAATTTAGCTCGTACACCTGCATTTCTGTACGTTCTATACGTATGATCAACAAATGTTATCTCTATGAAATACAGAAGTGCACTTTGAAATGGCATTCTGAGACAATGCAATGAAAATATAAGGTGCAATATGAGAAAAGTAGGTTAGAATGTCTTCGTTTCCATTTCCAGCACGTTTCCATTCAGATTGAATTTGGATGTTTCGATTTGGGAGTGAAGTAAATCCCAGAGAGTATATGATCCGCACTTGTCGTTCAACTTGCGCGTCACATACAAAGAATATAAGTTACATTTATTATTCCAGAAGCTAACAAAAATTGGGTCACTTCAAATAACCTTTTATTCCTTCGTCACACAATTCAAGTCCTCAAAACAATAAATTCTTCCTAGTTACTTTTACATATCTAAATAATTAATTGTTGGAGTCAATTGCGTTATGATATAATTTATTATAATTATGATGACATATCGATCATTATAATTAATAATCGGGAACAAATTAATTATAGTATGATACAATTAAATGTTTACAATTATTTTATAGGCATTCCTGGTATAAAAAGTAAAATAACTTCGATAATTAAATTTTAATTGAGATAATACGCTTTCAGACTATAAAGAAGAGAATAAGAATAAGTATGAATTTTTCTCAGAATAAGAGCACACAATATAGTCAATTGAATATGTACTCTTACTTGGATGCAGTTCATTACAGAATATACTATAAAGTTATAATTAAGGCGAGAGGAAAACAGTTTATACAAATTAAGGAGCGAATTTCAAAATAGAAAATGTACTCTGTCACATAAAATTTAATTAAGACAACAGAGAATAAAATAAGAAGACAATATCAAACACATTAATATCAAACTGAGGAAGAAATTAAAGATAACAGGATCTGATATAAACCAAAATATAGTACTTAATTATCAATTTAAAATGTATTTAAATAATTAATTTAATTGTTTTCTTGAATATATCTATGATTTATTTACTTAATTCGGGATCCGATATAATTAATTAATTATATTATTCGGGACCCAGATATCTACAACCGTACAACAGTTATGTTGAGTTTAGGTAAATATAGCAAGAAATTAGTATTTTGTCTGGTGCTATAAAAACTTGGATTATTATCATTCAATTCATTTATATTTTATAGGAAATAAGTAAGCAATGTTTGTCTTCTTCTTCTTCTGAATGCAGTAATGGGTGATTATGCCCGTTCTGCGACTACAAAAACTGATCTTTCCATCGGTAACTTTGCCTGTCGTCATAGTTTTATTATCCGCCTGCTTATTTTTTGTAGTCTTTCGAGTATTTAAAGTTTTCCCCATTATAGGTTACCAGCCTATAGTTGGGTAAGTCCAGTGGTGGGGTTACCACCTCAGTGCTTCTTGGACAGGTATGCTTTTCTGTAGGGGATGCTCCCTTAGCCTTTGAAGTTTCTCCTTCTCCGCAAGGCAGCGGTTCCTCTCTCTTTCTCTGAGTGAGGGTAGAGTGCCTCTTCCGCCAAATCTGCCGTATTAAGGGTATCCCTCTCCGCCTTCATTGCCGTTGAGGTCTTCACCGTTCCCTGGTAAGGGGCCCTGACATGGTACTATCAGCCGGGCCAGCTGAACCAAGGTTTTTTTTACGAGGTGTTATTCCCCCCCTCCTCCTTTCTCATCCGGGCTTGGGACCGGCAATGGCTGTTTGTTTAACATTTTATTCAATACTAGCTAATACCCGTCGTGCGCTGCTACTCCTAAATAAATGTTAATGTGTTTCTACAACCAGGCTTGAGCTGCTATGCTTGCCCGCGAATCAGCTTATCCCGATCTTCTTGGCATCAATGGAAGACAAAAATTATTATTATGAGTTATCCGTAAAAGATAAACAAATGCTGACGCGGACTTTTTTTGTAGAGTTTTTTTGAGATATTCAATTCCGTGTACAATAATTTGGTGTGTTTGTTATGGTTTAGGCAGCGTAAGGCATTTAAGCGTAAAAATAGGGACTTTATTTCACGTTTTTCACTATAAAGAGTGATTTTTAGGGGTGAAGGGGTTGAGTATTACTACTCTATTACAGCCTATGTTCATCCCCGGAATCTTCTGAATATTTTTCAAAAAGCCCCATCACAATCGGATGAACGGTATGGCAGAGCACGCTTACCATGGAAATCTACTTATCTCGATCTTCTTGGAATCAATGGAAGACAAAAATGGTTATTGTGAGTTATTCGTAAAGGATGAACGAACATATGCTGTTGCGGACGTTTCTGTAGAGTTTTTTTTTAGATATTCAATTATGTGTACAATAATTTGGTGTGTTTGTTATGGTTTAGGCAGCGTAAGCCATTTAAGCGTCAAAATAGGGACTTTATTTCACTTTTTCGCTACAAAGGATGATTTTTTAAGGGTGAAGGAGTTGATTATTACAACTCCCTTATAGCCTATGTTCATCCCGGGAATATATTAGATTTGACTTAGATTTTGCGAATTCAGGATAAATTAGTAAAGATAATCTAAAGATTTCCCCAAGCAATTTATTGCAATTTTTTGCAATAATAGGTCTATTAGGAGAGAAGATGTAGAATTTACAATTCCACTCCACCTTATATTCCTTATTGAATTATGGATTGGACCAAATCTAAATAAACAATATGCAATATTTAAATTTAAAAATATTACATAAGAATGATAAATTTGTGAATAGTTTTGTGCACTTCATGAGTTCATTATGGAATTATTGATCACACACAAAATGTATTATCTTATGACATGTAATACGAGAGGGAATATATACATAATAGCTAGTGACCTTGGGTTTAAATCGCAACTAAGATGCAATTTTTTCTCTCTACTTATGTTATAGCCTAAAATCATTAATGTCCGTATCAAGTTGAAATTAGCTGACACAACAACAAACCCCCAAGAATGACTTCACAGAGTTAAAACACCCCTATTAAATCTTATGTGTACAGTTTCACTATTTACGGGGGACTCGGGAATTGAAAACAGGGGAATTAGGATTTCCTCCAGGAGGTGTGGCTAGCTCGTAAGGCTGGGAAATTTTAGTTCAAATCCCGACATAGTTGCAGATTTTTGTCTCTGTTATCATCATCATCATAGTACATTCACGAATTTACGCCATTTGTTGACCTGTTTCGGCCTCAAGAGAAAACACCATCCAAAAGTCTTTTGAGTGGACGTCCTGGTCTTCTTCTTCTTGCAGGTTGATATCTTAACATTTGTTTGGGTATGTCTCTATTATTGTTAAACTAATACTGTACTAAGTACCTAAGACAACACAGATAACAGTGATGTTATTGAAAATTGGAATAAAGAAATATATATATATATATATATATATACAACTTTATAAATTATTCCATTTATTACTACAGACTGGCGAACATTTGAACGTTTCCCTAAATTTGTTATATCATATAACTATTAAAAGGAATCCATGAACAATTTAAAAACATAGAAAACTTTCCTGACAAATATATAATTGAAATTCATTTATACTAGAATAGTGAAGTCATAATAATTTTAAACCGGGGCAATAAAGCCCAAAATAAAATATTCTGCTTAGAACAATTATATAACGCAAAATTAAGAAATACTATACTTCTGAAATAAATCAGCCGAAAGAATACATATTTTATTTCATAAATACTTACTTAAACATTTCTTCTCGAATTACGTTTATTTCTCACCAAGTATTTTGCCCTCCGATATAAACTGTCCCTATTCTTAAAATGTATAATGAAAGAAACTCCCTGATAGCCTGTGAGAACTCAAATTAATTTTCGGTAAGCTTCACTTTTTTCTTGTTAACCTCAAGTTATTAACCATTATATGGTCCTACTTTTATTTCTATATGTATTTTTTCTGTGAATATCACTAATTTCGGAACTGTCATTCGTATGTTTTTATTACAACTTTAAAATATTTAATTTCTCAAGTTTAATTTCGTTTTCATAAAAGACTAATCAGTTTCCTCTTTACAATTAACATTAATGACAAACCTTTCACAATACTGAATTTTAAAAACTGTCAGATTCATTATTTCGATATAATTATTCATAATGGATTAATCGTGTGAATCTGGAATACATACATTATAGGTTGACTATATGTCTATGCAGACATCGATGGTAATTAAATGAAATTGACATTTAAGATTCCATGACATTTAACATGCTGTTTAATTTGTCAGCGTCAGTATGAAAAGGCAGCCAGAAAGTTTATTTTAAGTGGATAGCTATTTATGTGACTATATAAATATTATAAATTACAAATTCATACAATGAGATTACTTGATTTTATTTCACTATGTACGTGATTTAGAGTTGGCAATTTATTTAACGAAGCGTGGACTCTTATTTTAAGGGAGGAGAAAACACTACAGATATTTGAGAATATAATTCTTAGGTATTTTTGGCCCAAAAATAGATGAAAATACATGCGAATAGAGAAGACTATAATTACAGTGTATATATAAAAGAATATAGTAGTTTCAAGTAATAATATTATCACTCGGATGAGGCGTAGAAAGTTGTGTGTAGACTGAAATGAAACAGGAAAGCAGATAATTTTAGTAGTTTGAGTGAGCGGATAGCTTTCTTTTGTTTTGTTTCTATGGCAACAATAATAATAAAGATGGCAACTCCTCAACAGAAAGCGTTTTGTATTTTGCAGTTTGAGAGTTGTAAATCAGTTGTGACAGTTCAACGTGTGTTTCGTAGGCAGTTTAATCACGATCCCCCCAATGCCAATAACATCCGGCGATTGCATAATCGGTTCGCAACGACCGGTTGTCTGTGAAAAGGCAAAAGTGTGGGACGACCAAGAGTGTCTGAGGAGAATGTTGCTGCTGCAACATTTCAAGCGCAAAGTGAACGTAATCAGTAGGCTTTAGAGCCTGTAACAAGTGTAAACGGTAGGGACGCATATGTTAGCGTTTTTGTAAGACTTTCCACACTGTCATTACTGGATTGGTCGTCATGGTCCAGATGACAGGGCTTATCTCCAATGGCCTCCTAGATCAGCGGATCTTACGCCATACGAATTTTTCCTTTGGGGTTTTTTTAAAGGACAGAGTCTACGTGCCCATACCATTGCCGTACGAACCTGCCCGAGTTGAGAGACAGGATTCGAGAAGACTGTTGCTACCATCAATCTAGACATGCTTACCAATGTAACTTATGGGAAGAATTAGCCTACAGGTTGGGTACGTGTCATGTAACAAACGGGGCTCGCATTGAACGCCTATGAAATTATAATGTAAGCTGGATATGTTACTCTTTCATTTAACATGAGTTTTGTTTTTGTCATAATTAGTTAATGTTGATGTGTAGGTAAAATATGTTAAATCCAATTCTTTTCTGCATGTCGTTAATTTATAGTTCAATTTAAATTTAAAAAACAGAACATGTTTTAATATCATTGATTTGGATTAACAATACTTTAACAAGTATTGAAAATGTATCAGGAAGTGGAAATATTCATATGTAGTCATTGGGAAAGTTTTCAAACATTAAAATGCTTTAATCTCAAAATAGTTTTTTTTAGTTAACACACTTTACCCGCAATTATATTAAATATGAATTGTTAAGTAGATCGCGACATGTGGCAAATGGGGAGGGGAATGGAAACTTCTTGTAGAAAAACCTGAGTGATAACATCCAGTAAATAAGAGAAGAAACAGATGAAAGAATAACAGATTCATTAATATTATCATCATTATTACACGGCTGACGGTCTCACAATAGCGTAATTTCAATAAACAACTTCACTATGTAACGTTCAGATCTCAACTGATACGATTGTAATCTACTTAATATTATTCTGCTTATATTGTTATAGTGTTTATGTTAGTTATAGTTATTACAAATATGTTAATAAGGTCTCTCATTTGGGTGAATGATCTGTATTTCTATAAAATGCATTAAATAAATAACAATTGTAGCATGGTTTTAATGTTGTTTACTTTGAATAACACAGAAAGAGTGCAGCTGAAGTCAAGATCACATTCGTGCGTCAGTCCGTTCGAAAAGGGAACAACTCGGCGAGTTGATCCTTTTTCGAAATGACTACCTGAAAGGTAAAGTCAGAAAGTGGTAAAATAATTATGTATTTGATCTATTCTCACGCGGAATCGATGTAAGGGCATATGTAAACATGGAATAACGAAAAAAGTGAATTTCAGAAAAAATCCTAGATGATCCCTTTTCGAAATGTCTGATTCAATTGGAAAACCTTAACTTAGGAATAGGATGTATGGAGAGCTTATATCTGCGCGGTAAGAACCTCCAGGTTCATAATATCAGTGAGTTAGTTAGTTAGTTATGGTTATGAATAAACTTCCTAAGATGCGATATGATAAATTGATGTAAGCGTCTTTATATACAAAATAATCTCATATTGAAGTGAGGGAATCTGGCCATTTAACTAGAGTGTGCTGTAATTGAAGATGTTGACCCACAGATTGAGAACAATGCAGCAGGGTAAATAATTTGTCACAATGTGGTTGATGTAACTTGACATGAACCCGCTTTGTCCTGTTAGAATTCAGGATTACCTTCTGGACGACATGTGACAGCGTTAATTACCCGATGAGATTTTAGTACCTCCACAGTATTTACATCATCCTGCTAACTGCTCTCTACCTACAAAATAGCCATTCCAACTCCATCATTACTACACATATAGTAGTATCAATACACAATTTTACTACTTGGTTAAATTAAAAGTAGTCACTTTCAACGTGTATTTATTACAGTTTTCAAGGCTCTACAGTATATTAATGTTAGTTTGTGTATGTGCTGCCACTCTATATTTTTAAGATTTTTAAGATTTAAGATTTATTTAGCCTGGTGGAGTTAAGGCCATGTGGCCTTCTCTTCCACTCACCAGGACAAACATATATTACATAAGAATATAACAATCTTAATTAACTCTAATATTAAACACTAAGTAAAAATTTGATCAAAAGATAATATCTAATATACATATTACGATCTATAATACAACCAGTTAATATTAGTTAAAATTAAGACTAAAACCAATAATAAAATGTATACAAGCAAGACATATTAAATTGTCCCTGTCTAGTGTATATAAAAACAGGAAAATAATGAGATATAGAAAACTAATTTTACGATTATACAATATTTAAAACAAAACAAATAAAAATATTTGTTATTCTTAATATTATTTACATAAATAATTAAATATATTAATATTGCTAAAAGAATACTATCAGTGAGGTGTATAAGTTAGTTTGTTATTAAATAATATTAACATTAACATTAACATTAACATTAACTGAAACTTATATAAATTAATATTATTAGCATTGTAATATCTTAACAAATTTCACTGGACCAATGAAAGATGAGACAATCTCCACTTTAAATAAAATTGTATATATTTTTTTTTATTGCGGATGAGCCCATGTAGGACTACGCAAAGTACTTAGAGGCTTTTCCTTTGAGCCCAAATTTCTTTCATTCTTTTGCTATGAGCTTGTTTTCTAGCATCTGTCCAAGTTGTTCCAGTTTCTTTCTTCGGTTTGTCCTCTTGGTCAACTTGCCACTTATTCGCCTTAATTCTAAATATATCTCTGTTTGGGATATCTTCTTTAGTAATTCCTGGCAATTTTAAGTCCTTTTTGACTTCATCAATCCACTTCATAGTATCCACTGGAGCTTTACTTCTGTTTTCGTAGAATTCCATTATCTGTTTTGTAAGCCTATTTGAGTTCATTCGTTTAATATGGTCATAAAATTTTAACCTTCGTTTTCTAATATTACTATGAATGTCTGTATATATTTTTATTTCCTTTACCTATGACTTGTGAACCTAAAACTTTTCTTATAATTTTGCATTATTTTTTCACTATATTTTCGATATCTTTTTTTTCTGTTCAAAATTAATGTTTCTGCTCCATAGAGGCACTCTGGTTTAATTACAGTGTTATAGTGTCGTAATTTTGTATGTAAAGATATGCATTTTTTATTATAAGTGTTGTGAGTAAGCCGAAATGCTGTTTCCATTTTTTGGCATCTACTTTTATTGGCTTTAGTTTCAATTCCATATTCCTGAATTATTTCACCAAGATATTATTATTATTATTATTATTATTATTATTATTATTATTATTATTATTATTTCAATAAATCAATAGTGAGAAGTACTGTCACATTTGGAGCTGAAGTATCGAAATTCAACAAAAACTTAGAACAAAAACTTTTTTCAATGAAACTGAATTTATTACGAAAGCAGCAAGATGTTCAAATTTGAGAAAGTAAATAGAGTCATTAGAGAAAATGTGAATATTAAATATTCAATAGTAGATTATACAACATGCAAACAATTAAATTGGTATGGGCATGCATGACGAATGCAAGAAGAAAAGTTACACAGAAAAATATTGGAATGGTGTCCACCTGGAATAAGAAAGAAAGGAAGACCTCGAAACTCGTGGATGGAAGAAATAAGAACTGGAATGAGAACAAGAGGACTGGAGGATATGAAGTGGATGGATATAGATGAGTGGAGAAAGAAAATGCTTTAGGTATATGAAGATATGTAAACATTGAACATCTGAATATAAATAAAATTATTATTATTATTATTATTATTATTATTATTATTATTATTATTATTATTATTATTATTATTATTATTATTATCTATTCTTGTGATCGTTATCTCGAACAAAGCGGGCATTGTAAGATCTGTAATTAAGACTAGCATCCTAGGTGAGGATTATAATCACATCTGAGATAATTATATGGAGTTGTTTGTTTCGTTGCCATATTACAAATACTCACTCCACCATTTACTAAAATAACCGAACGAAAACAACTTTATCAAATAGGGCTACTGGTTAAGATATTTTGACCCCAAAAAATAAAGTTCGATTTTTAACATAGCGTTGAGAGCTAAAACGGAAAATTGTGTAATTGTCGAACATTTTCTTGACAGTGTACTTATCTCTAAGATTAAATTGGTAATAATTAGTGAGACAATATTATGCCTTTATTAAATTAAAAAAGTTATATCATAAAATATTTTGTTTGTCTTCAAATACAATTTTTACTATAAAACATGAAGAACAAATTTGTGTTGATGTCTTAATTCTTTCCCTTTTCTTTATAAATGTATAAACTAGTATATCATTTTGAATCACTCTGCACTAAATTCTGAATTATAGTACTTATAATTCCCAGTTAGATTGATAGATCCTACATTAAACATGATAGAATTTTCAATATTACCCCTCAAATTGGCAAAACACCAATTTCACGTGTCAGTTATTTAAATGTGGCGGACCGCAGTGAAAACGAAATCATGCATAAGTGTTATTATTGTGTATATTGTGTAATTCGTCCACCGCTGTGGTCTCGAGGTAGCGTGCTGCCTTGTCACGCAGCCGGCTCGGGTTCGATCCCCGGTCGGGACAGTTTTTCTGGGTGAGGTTTTTATCGGGGTTTTTCCTCACGTGTAAGACAAATGTCAGGAAAACTTTAAGGCCCAAACGGTCCCCGAAATCATATGGCCATCGCAATCATCATCATCCATATTCATCTTAGGTTACATTTAGGATTAGGGACTCTCCTGGCGCACCATTATCATCATCAACACCCATCATATCATCGGGGCAACGTAACCCCGCCTTCCAGGCGCCCCAACCTCAGAAGTGGGTTACAAGTACGCCATGCCAGGAGAGAAACCAGGAATGTCGAAAGACAACCTGGGGCATTTCAAAAAAATATATATATTGTGTAATTCGACACAAATTTAAGTAATTTCTACTCGTTCATTTTCTTCTGTTTTATTAAAGATATTAAATTAATTAAATGAATGTATGTGTCCTATAGGATACATTGCCAATTTAAGGGTTAATAAAGATTTGTGACATATTAAGTGATATTAATGTCATTCAATAAAAATTTTAATAATTAAGTTATCTGTAAGCTTTTACTTTATTTATTTTAAGTATTTCATATGACAACTAACTGTTTATAGCTTGGAAATCAACTATGATATTTACACACAAGTATTGGAATTTAGAACTTGTAAATTTGTGTGTTTATTCCGGAAAATTCTTGATTACTTCAATTCAAATGTTGATATTTTAATTTGACATGGATTTAAAAAGGTAATGAAGTAATTTTAAAAGTTTTGATTTGACTGAAGAGTAGATTAAATCGTTCCAGTTTTCAATACTTGCTTTAAAAAAGTGACTTTACTTCAATAGAGTTCCAATGTAGAAAGGTTTCCGGAAGAAAATCTGTAAATTTCACGACGTAATTGTTTTATAAGAAATTGATATTTTTTTGTAATCCTTAAAATATTTAAGTTTAATTTTTATTTGATTAATAAATATGGATTTACATCAAGTAAACACCAACTCAATTGATTGCTTAAAATATTATTTCATCCGACGTTTTGAAACACACACACAGTAAATCTAGTTATAAATTAGACAATTTAACCAGTTCATTTTAATAAGACTAAGGTAATGTTTCATTTTAGCACGAACAATAGAAGTATCTTCAATTAATCTTACCTATTTCATAGGACTCCACAAAAAACTCCACCGCACCCTATTCCGTGCTAAAATATTAAATTCTTCCCATATATTTCCTTCCTCTTTCACACTCCTTTTTTTTTCATGACATTTGTAGTCTTCCTCTTTTCCTCTGACCTTAAAGGTTTCAAAACTGAACTCTTCTCTCGTTGTCTTCATGATTATTTTCAAAGATTGTGTTTATTCTATCACCGTTTACTCATTTATATTTGTATGTTCTTCAATAGATCGTTTCCATAAATTTGTATTAATTTACCCTAATTCTAAATTATATGAAACCAGTACAGGTGTGTTACTGTTAATAATATAATTTAATAAAATTATTCCAGCTAAGGAAACATGTGGATCACGTGAAAGCTACTAACGTATCACTTTAGCGTTTAATTCCGTGTATATTTCATAAATGTTTATGTAGTTTATAATAAAACATTGCATTTTCATTGTAAAATATTAATCTTTAATTATATATTTATTATTTAAGGGTTTAACAATGGCCATAGTATCTTCAAAATTGTCGGCCGCGGTGGACTAGTGGTTATGCTCCTTGCCTCTGGTCCCGAGGGTCGGGGTTCAAACCCGGCCGGGGTCGATGGATTTTTTAGGACGGAAAAATCCAAGGAGCAAGTCCTCCGGGAGGGACTATATGCCGTGGGTCCCAAGTCTGAAGATTTTCAGGCTCGTAAAAGATCCTTAAGCCTGAATGAAAAGGCATCTAAGCAAAATTTACCGAATTTTCCCGTCCTACTACTATCTTGGTTTCCTAGATGTCAGTATGAAGCGGAACGCTGACCACGGTCACTCAAAATGACATATATACGAAAACAAGTGTAACTAAATTAGTATGGTTCAAATTCTTCCCTGTAGGGGGAGAGCGCCAAAATCTCTGTAAAGGGAAAACATAGGCTTACAATACAATGCAAACTTCAAAATTAAGCTCTTATTTTTAAGTTACTTAAATTAATAAAACAATATAAATATAATCACTGGAACTAACACTTGGAAAAACAAATGCCACATATGAGGGGTTCAGAGCAAAAGTGAACCAAGTCCACTTTTGACTCTTTTGAGAAAAAATGAATCAAAGTTAAAGCCTTATATTTAATTCCTCTTAAAATGTACAACATTTATTTATTTTACATCTCAAAGGGTGAATTTCAACTTAACTTAACAATCATTAGGAACTTAAATTATACTTTATCTAAGTACACATTTTAAATTTTATATTCAGATTTTTGGACTTGGTTCACTAGTGCACTGAACTTTTTTGTATCAATTTTTTCAGCACATCATCTTTATTATTACTACTGCCATTGTTATATTAATATCTTTAATTGTGGTTTTAAATGAATATGAGCATGATTTGTAGGTTTTAAATCTTTGTTTTACACAAACACGACTTCATCCCCACTTACTGAATCATCATCTTCTTCCTGCACATCCTGATTCCTAGCATGAGACCTGGTTCTTCCAGTAGTTTGAAGGTTCCGGTAGTAAGCATGGTGTAATGGTGGAATAAATTTCAGTAGATCAAGCATATCACTCTTTTGTCAACTGTTACTATCCTTCTAGTCTTGTAGAGTAGGTCCAATGGGATATTAGCCAATGATTGTATTGGATTCCCCTTTCTCTTCTTCATGAAATTTACCTCACTAAAATCTGCCATGTCATTCAGTGTCTCTTTACATTTCATAGACATGGGATTATCCCTTTGAAATCGCATCCAACGGATTTTGAGCCAATTTACAGCTTGTCCATCAGTTGTTTGTTTTCTGTTAGTGATGACCTGCTCCATTTTATAAAGTGAGATCACAAATTTTACTCCGTTGAATCTTACAATTTACAATTTTGAAGCCTTCCGTTTTGCACGATTTTATTATATTGACCCAGTCATCGGGCCCATAAATATACTGTGTTTTCTTTTGCAGGCTTGTCTATTAAAGACGAAATCCCACAAGCCTCATTAGCGAAGAAACGAACAATATGCACCAGATACCATAAATTGTGGGGTATAAAATTTTTACACCTCCATTTGTGGATCTTGTACAAGCCTTAATAGACTCAATGCCATTTTAATGTTTCTGTTTTGTCCTGTGCATGCATCAGAATAAAGTATGATGTGGTTGTGTGTTTCTAGCATATTTCTTTAGGTGGGTAGTAATGCAACTTGCTACTTCTTGAGATCCTCTGCCTGCTTCAATCTCATCCCACAAATACATACAAGCTAATGATTGATTGAAAGAATGAATTCCAAGATTGTAAACATACATATTTCTTTTATAATATGCTGTGGATGTTGTCAGTTTAGGGAATGGCAAAGCCTTCTGTAAATCGAATGTAGCCACATATAATTCAGTAGATGCATTTTCTTTATCAGACGTCATACAATCTCTACATTGCTGAGCTCTGGCCAAGTGCAAGTCTTTTTCTAGTTTAATTGCTGCTTTCTTTGTTTCATCACTTTCATTTGAGATCTTCAGCTGTAGTTCATCACACGTTCGACAAGTATCAGTGTACGGTGGCTTAAAATGTAAGTTAAACTTTGTACTGAACACATGGTAATAAAACTTCTCTTTTACAGGGGTCTTATTTTCTTGTTCACATTTCTCCACATATAAATCATACATTTTGCGTACATTGAGATCCGGATTGAGATATTTCCTGTTGGGATTATCCTTACGTGAATAATGACTTTGAAACGCTGGAAATGATAGGATGTGATCCACAACATCTGAATCATCAATAGCATTAACTGAAGAGGATTTCCCACGATTGTCAGTCACTGCAAATACTTCTGGTTTAGACAGAGCCCTATAAAGTCTTCCCCAACTAATTTGAAAAGTAGCCAGAAAAAATTTCTTGCACACAGGTACACTTTCATCAGACAGTCTGAGAAAATATTTGAAAGTGTTTGATTTAGAACTTCTAGTATTCTCACGTGGACGTCTCCTCTGGCATTTAGCAGCTTGCACAAGGCCACGAAGATACACATTTTGCTTAGAGTAATCTCCAAGTTTCCAAAATGATGTGAAGCATTCCCTGTGATCTTTCACATTGATTTTCTCCTTACATTTTCGTGAACAATGACAGTTAATTTCTGGGTCAAAGTCTTTCTCTGAAACAGTACTACCTTTCTTGTTTACATACTCTTGACCAGTGTTACGCAGATGTTTCCTTGAATTCCGCTTCCAGGTATCTTCATTCCTGGTCCTCTTCCTTCCACGTTGTGCTTTTATCCATCTCATTTTTCCCACCTGAATTATTTAAACATTTTACAACAGGCTTAGCTACAGAAGTTGCAGCAGTACTACTATTCTCGTAAGCCTCTTCACTATCTGTAAATAATATAATATTAAACAATTTATTACGTCACTGATAATGCCACATTAGTTTTAATAAAAATAAATAAGTAAATTGAAATATAAGAATGACAAAACCTAACCTATAAGACCTGTATAACAATGTTTTAATTGAAATGAGCTTACCTTCATTTTCATCTGTAGCACTACTGTCAAGAATATAATCACTGTCATCTTCCATGATTTCCAAAATAATTATATTCACTATTTCTTCAGTATTTACTCCCACAATACACTCAAAAACAAGAACATAAAACAATGTGCTATGGATTCCCTCCAATTTCTTTCTGATGCAATCATTCTGTTGGACTTGGTTCAATATTGCTCCGAAAGATGGCACTAATATGTCACAGCTTTATGGAACTGCTGCACTCTGGAGGAATAGTATTGAAATTCGGACTTGGTTCATTATTACACCGAATAACTACCATAATTTACTATCATAAAAGGGAAAAATAAGATTTTTTTAAATTTTGGACTTGGTCCACTTTTGCTCTGAACCACTCATATCTTCCATAGGCACCTGATTAAAACACCTGCAAGCTTCTTGTCGCTTCCCAGGTTTCACATACGTATAATAGTACTGACCTTAGATTAGATCTGAAAATGCGGAGTTTGGTTGTTAAAATTTCTCATACTAGTACGAACAGCACCTGTTATTAAAGAAAAAATCTTACATGCTTTCAAACTAAATATAAAAAGAAAAAGGAGGGAAAATTGTTTATTTAATTTACTTTCAGTGACTCTTTATCATACTTCCGTCCTTTCTTTTGACTATATCAACAGGAAAGACAAGTTACCATCGTTCCTGACCAGTTACACACCACCTGCAGTGCTTGTCTTTATTTGCTCGTTATCTCGTCAGATTCAAGTTTTTCCTTTCCAGGGCCCGCTAAAGCTCTTACATTAAAATTCAGGCGAAACAAACTAATTGTATATTCAAATGAATTATAATTATAATTATAAAATCGCTGTTAATAATATTGAATATTTGACATAAATTTTGACAATGTACAAGTATATTACCTAAAAATGTTTTATTTTACATTTCGTTATAAAGTAAACCTTCAACTGGTTCCCGGCGTAAACGAGACCGACGTATAAGATAAAATGAAGCCCTATAATTTCACCTGTTTAAGAAGAGCTGTAGGCTCCTTGCAATTGCAGTCACTTTCCAGGTGATATACAAGGATATGCACGGATGCTACCTGACTAGGTCTATAACAGCATCACATGAACAGATTATATGAAATGAAACCAAATGGATGAGAAGTGTATGAAGAAGTGATGAAATTTATTTTTTTAGCAGGGAAAACTGGAGAAACTTTGATAAAAACGTGCCCTGGCTCTGATTCGTCCATCATGAACCCCGCATAGAGTGGACGAGATACGAACCCGGGATCCATATGTGTTTAACATTTGCGCCGCGGAGCTGCCACTGTTCCATAGTTATAAAATATTTTTTTAGTCCTAGGACTTTGTGTTTGGATTTGAGGAGAAGAAAAATCTATATTCACAAGAATAAATAATGGTGAAAATGTTAATAGTAATAACATTTTTTTACATGAAATATCTTCTCGAATCTAGTTCCATTACAGTAAAAGGACCCACTCTAACAGTTTTTTCGTCGGTCTAAATTGAGTAGATAATAAATCTCATCCAAAATCATAATGACGTTATAGGATCCATAACTTTCTACACACCTTAGGACTGTTACATGATGCTAAATTTTAAAGTGCTTATGGGTAGATTCGCGGATGTTTTCCCTCTTTGTTTGTTGTAAAATAAAATAATATAAAATAGAATATAACAAAACAAAAGAAACCATCTCAGTAGTTAAACGAAAGAAGGCAAATGAATGTTCTTTTTCATTTAAAATAGAATTACATTGTATAAAATTTAAAATAATACGAGTGGCAAGAAGGAACAAACACTGAACAAAATATATTGAAGATCTTCTACAATATTATCATACTAAAGAAAATGTATGCTGTACTGTGATCGAATTTTGGAGATCGAACTGTTACACAAAAATCGGATATCTAAAATAAGAATTAAATAAATTATCATATCAGTACTAACACATTTCAATTTTTCACTAATAAGTTACGTGAACCATATATAAATTGACACCAATACTCTGTTTTACTAAAATGGCAACTATGGAAACAGGTGAAGAGAGACAACTGCGCTTTGTATACATTTGCCATCTGATCTAGTAAAATAAAATATTAACTTATAAAAAAGTTTGACAGTTTCTCTACTTTCATGTACAGTATATGTTATAACCAATGGAACTTCAAGCTGACGTTATTTGCAATAAATAATAGGTTAAAATACTAAAACAACGCGCTTTATTAGAAAACCGAACTAAAAAATGAAAAATAATTTTAATTTCCAACTGCTTGAGATAAAATTAAAGTGGCCAACAAAACAAATCATTTCCAACACAACTAGAATAAAACTAGAGTTATCTACAAACAAAAAATAATTTTACCATCAAAAGCGTGGGGTGCTTTTTATGGTTTTTACGTTTTCTTCTTAGAGACTTTACTTTTACTAATATCTGTTTACCATCAAATATATTAATTAATAAAGAGCACCACACGCTTTTGGTGGTAAACTTATTTTTTGTAGATAACTCTAGTTTTATTCTATATGTGTTGCAGATGATTGTTTTGTTAACGACTTTAATTTTATCCCAAGCGTGTTGGAAATTAAAATTATTTCTCATTTTTTATTTCGGTTTTCTAATAAAGCGTGTTTTTTAGTTTTTTAAACTAATATTTATTTTTTATTAGTTTGGTTTTCTAATAAAGCATGTTGTTTTAGTTTTTTTAAAACTATTACTTCTTTTTTTAATTTTTAGTTTAATTGATTGTCATAAACCGGAATCCCATGAAAATTTAATTGCTTACGATATTTTTAGTGTCTAGGCACGAATATAATAAATTTGTTTAATTGTTATTATGTAACATTAATATAATGTTTTTCAATATTTTAATACAGATAAATAGTTGCAGTAAATCGTATCCTTCTCATATTTTTTGGATAAATTACAATGTAGTAAGTTTACAAAATTATCATTAATATTTAACAGAATAAGATAAAAATGTAAATATCTTTAAATTCGATACTATTGCAGTATGAGCTAAAAGTAATATTGTTCCAAAAAAATCCTCCGGGCCGGATTTGAACCAGCGACCTTTGGATTATTGAAATTATATACCACACTACAGTCCACCGCTATACCAACTGAGCTACCAGAGGATATAATATTAATTTCTTACAACGATGGACTAAAAAGTCGAGAAGTCCGCAACCTATATATTATATATCCACCGCTGTGGTATCGAGGTAGCGTGCTGCCTTGTCACGCAGCGGTCCTGGGTTCGGTCCCCGGTTGGGGCAGTTTTTCTGGGTGAGGTTTTTATCGGGATTTTTCTTCACCTGTAAGACAAATGTCAGGAAAACTTTAAGGCCCAAACGGTCCCCGAAATCATATGGCCATCATCATCATCCTTACCTTTATCATCATCATCATCATCATCAACGGGAAGCTACCACACCTACAATTCCCTAGTAAAGCTGCAAGCATAGTATGAAAATGCTATGTTTGCAGCGAAGGACCTGCCTTCGGGCAGAATTACTAAGGATGGATATATTATACATTATTTATGAAATTATTGTAATGTCATAGGTCCTTTACAAAGTGTACAAAGTCTCAAGTCGATCCAATGTTTTAAGTGGGTGAAAATCGTGTTTAAAGATTCCGTTACATAGACAGATACAGGTCAAGCTAATATAAAGCGTGTAAAAAGATCTTATAGTTCGTAATGGTCACTTCTCCCGAGCAAGACTAAAATTTAGGCTGAATATTGGCGATATTTAGTAGTCGAACTACACGAGTCTCGATTCATGAATATAATAAATCTTAGTCTTTAATTTGTCACACTTAGAGTTTCAATGAATACGTCTTACTGTATAAAGAAGGACTATGCGTCATTGCCAGCATATGAGACTTTGGAACTGTATTTCCTTCAATAACCTTACTATTACTATGAGTGTTTGTATTACTATGAGCATTATTATTGAATAAAATTTAATGTGTACTTTTCCCTTATATATTAAACATAGATTGATGTAGGGATGGCAGCATGTAATGACGATATTGATGTGTCAACGCATGTCGCTACTATATCGAACTTTGCAGATGCATTTCTTGTAACGTTGCCAAAAGGAAGTATCACACTGTCAGCAGATCTCAATTTCTCACATTCATTTTCACTTACGTGTGCAATCAATCACTCAGACACCTTCTGCCGCAATATGAAAATGTTCCTTCCTCAACTTCCAGTCCTCCATATCTTTAACCTAAAAATGATATAGCCTATATATCTGTATATACACTCGAATAAGAGATTCTCTATAGAAGATTATCTAATTCTATAAACTACAAAAAAATAACCTATTCTGCGGCGATTTTAATTGAATACAATGTGTAATCCTCGAATAGTGAATAAAAGTACAAATCCTAGTGATTATAAGCAGGCAGCACTAAATGAATACAGTGAGTCACATCAGAACATATGACACATGAATTTGGTCAAGTGGCTAAACAGTTAATTTTTGCTTAAGAAACTATAGGCTAAGATACGTAGCTCGATGCAATTTTGTAAAACAATATTATGCGGAGCTTGCGTCCAAAACCAGAGAAGTCCAGAACTTCATAAAAACAAGTTTATGGTGTTTTAGGTATGAATTTAAAATAATTAATTGTATCAAAATTAATCTATGGTGGCTTCGGTACAATTTGAAAGTAATTATATTACTTGTCTTGTTTTGAACACAAGCTCCACATATTGGATGATTGCTGTATATTCACATTTTGAAAGATTTAAATTAATTTTATTTTTTATAAGAAATTATTACAGTAATATAATATATCAATAAAAACTATAAAATAGTCATCTTGTAGGTCCGTCTCCTCAACTTAAGTTGTTTTAACACTCTGTAGGCCTTTCGGAACTAGTCCCATCATTAGTAGAACGAATTAGGTATGTGTACTTGTTGACCCTTGTTGAAGCACTGAACTTAGTTGTGAATATTTTGTATAGAGGATTGTGTGACCTGGATATGTTCTCATTCAGAATCGATTTCTCTTAGAATTGCAATTTGTTCCAGGATATTTATCCTCGTTGGAATGTTTTCTGTATGTAATATTGTGATAACGCCCTCACAATATTACATAAAGAAAACGTTCCAACGAGGATAAATATAAAAAAACTCCAAGCGCGTCAGACCTAGAAGGCCCTTGGCTAACCAGCCGGCTGCTGGCCTCACATCGACATGTGTTAATCACAGAAGTAGATGATCATCTAGCCAGTAAATATACTGGAAGAAATTGCAATTCTAAGAGAAATGGATAACAACCTGATTCTGAACGAGAACATACCCAGGTCACACAATCCTCTATACAAAATATTCAGAACTAAGTCAGTGATTCAACAAGGGTCAACAAGTACAGACTAATTCGTTCTGCTGATGATGGGACTAGTCCCGAGAAGCCTACAGAGTGTTAAAACAACTTAAGTTGAGGAGACGGACCTACAAGGTGACTATTTTATAGTTTTTATTCATATATTCCATTACTGTGACTTAATAATCAACGGAAACGTATCATGAATTTTACTAGTATCGAAGACATTATTAGTTATATATAATTATATATCCAATTGTAGAAAGAATAGCGTAGAACAACTTGTCCGCCTAATTTTATTCGTTCTATATATTACGCTGGAATGTATGTATGTATGGATACTGTGCTGAACGATGTCAAAAAAATTCATATTTTATTATATCTAATTGTATTTTAAATCAGCCAAAAACGAGATGAAATATTTAATAATATCATAGAGTAGTCATAAATACGTATTCAATAGCGCAAATTTATTTAATCGTAAGATGCAAAGTCAAAAGTATCTCCATTATTAGAGAGAAAATGTAATTGTTATTAAGGTAGTTAAATAATTATGGGAAGATTAAACCGAATTAAGAAATGAACCGTGTAGAGAACATTAGACTAATAAACAAGACATCAGTGCCCATTGGCAGAAGAAGTGAAGGACGACCTAAATTGCGGATCCAAAATCAGCAAACTTAAAGCGTAAAGAACAAGAATAATGAGACCTCTTGAAGTTGGGCCTTAATATTTCGTATACAATTTCCCATCCTATTATTTTTTCTTATAATTCTATTACAACAAATAAGGAACTTGTCTGTGTAGAAGAAATGTTATAGAAGGATAATAGGAAAGACTAAAAGGGATAAAATAAGGAATGAAAGGTTCAGAGAGGGATAAAAGTAGATATTTGTGAAGAAAATGAAAAAGGAAACAATTTAAGTGGTTAGGGCATGTAGTGAGAATGGAAGAAGAGAGGGTACCTAAGCAGATAATGGAAGGAAGAATTAAATTAAATTAATTTTGGTTTAATTTAATTTATATTCTTCTTCTTTTTTATATCAGTTTAACCTCTCATCTTATAGATACTATTTATCTATACTATTACCCGACTTACAGTGTCACGGCCTGTCAGGAGAAGGATTGTAAACTTTGGATCATACACATACTTTTTTACCACAAAAGAACATGGAGGGTCTCCTTGAATGAGTGATCAACTCCTCCGAGAATCACAACGTTAATACGAATCACACCATTCACACACACACATTTATACTAAACATGGCGAATATAAAAAAGGTGGTCAGAAGATGTTCGGGAATAGTTTGGGCCTCAACGTTTCCTGACAATTGTTTTACAAGTGAGGAAAAAAACCGAAAAACCGGTTACTCAAGAAACTTGTCCCGACCGGGGATAAAACCCTGACCCGCTGCGTACAAGGCAGCAGTGGACATAATGAAATAAGTACCAAATTAAAATTGCTGTGAAAGAGAATTGACTATTTAAGATGATCAACTAGGTATTCCAGATTATAATATACACACATAGTATAAATAGGATTTTTCATATTATAATATTTCTCTTTTAATAATAATAATAATAATAATAATAGCTTTATTTTACCTGGCAGAGTTAAGGCCTTAAGGCCTTGTCTACCACTCAACCAGGTTTAAAAAAAATACAAACAAAAAATAGTCTTAAATCTAAATTACAATATATATATATATATATATATATATATATATATATATATATATATATATAAACGATTACAAGTTATGAATACAATACAATTAATATTTATAATGTATTTTGATTTACTCTAAATTTAACGAATTAAATATATAATATGTACAATATATATAAAAAACAGGAAAAGATTAATGACATAGTATAAAATTAAATAAATAGAGAAAAATTAATTATTAGACAACAGGTAACTGTATAAGCGTGACTTAAAGGTACCAAGTGTGCGGCAACCCCTGATATCTTGAGGAAGGAGATTCCAGGAGCGGGCAGAGGCTACTGTGAAGGAAGTAGAATAGGAGGAAGTGCTATGAAGAGGAATTGTTAGCAGACTGCTATCTTGTGATCTAGTGTCAATATTGTGGTAAGAGGATAACTTCTCAAATCTAGACGCCAGGTAAGTAGGGATGTAGGAATTCAGAAGCTTGAAAAGTAGTGAAAGAGAGTGCAATTTACGTCTGTCAGTAAGACGGAGCCAAGAGAGGTTATTAAAGTGTTCGGAAATATGGTCATAACGGCGGATATTGAAAATGAATCGAACGCAAGCATTATGAACACGCTGCAGTCTCTGCGACAAGTCATAGTTTAGATCATTATATATAATGTCACAATAATCGAAGTGTGGTAACACAAGATTCTGCACAAGGATTTGTTTTAACGAAACTGGGAGAAAATTCTTTAAACGTCTAAGATAATGTAAGATGGAGAAAGTCTTTTTACATATGTGTTTCACTTGTGTTTGCCAGGTTAAATTTGCGTCTAGATGTAGTCCAAGATCTATTACTGAAGAAGAATAAGGGATAATTATATTATTTATAGTAATGTTTGGTAGTGTAGATATGTCAAAGGTTGTAAGCAGTCTTTGTTGTCCCATTAGAATTACTTGTGACTTGTTAGGATTTAGATTTAGACCGATACTTGAAGACCAGTTAAAGATGGATATGAGATCGTCATTCATTTTTGTCAAGCTGTTATAGAGAGAATGAGGAGGTGAATGTAGGTAAATTTGGAGATCATCAGCGTAGAGGTGATAACGGCAGTGCTTTAGTACAGTTGGCAAGTCATTTATGTAGATTGAGAAAAGAAGAGGTCCGAGAACACTGCCCTGGGGGACTCCAGCCGGCACGTTGCGCCAAGACGAAGATCTAGAGTTTAATGAAACGTATTGTTGACGACCGTGCAGGTATGAGTCGAACCAGGATACAGCGCTGTCAGACAAGTGTAGGTGCTTGAGCTTTATCATAAGTAAGTCGTGGTCTACTGTGTCAAAAGCTTTGCTGAAGTCAAGTAAGGTTAAAGGAGTCAATTGACGTCTGTCCACGGCTTCACGAATATCTTCAGTAATTTTTAGCAAAGCTGTGGTTGTGCTATGACCATATCTAAAGCCGGATTGATAAGGATCAAGGAGGTGATTTTCTTGGAGATATTCAGTCATTTGCTTATGTACAATATGTTCCAGGGCTTTAGATAATGTCGGAAGGATGCTAATCGGTCGGTAGTCATTACAGTTAGTAGGTGTACTTATTTTTGGTATAGGCCGAACTCTAGACTGTTTCCATACAGTAGGGAAGATAGAAGTTATAAGGGAAGCATTAAAAATATGAGTCACTGTGGGTAGTATAATGTCAATGATTTTATTTAGCATTAAAATGCTGATGTTATCTGTTCCTTGTGCATTGGATTTAATCCGCTTGAGTGCTTTTTTAACGTCTATAGGCGAAATGTCGTTAAAGTAAAATTTATCTCTTCCTATATGGGGGGATGGGGATAAGTCTTTAAGAATGTCTATTTTAGTCTTGTTGTCTGGAGGTGTCATGGGTATTGAAGTAAAATGTTCATTTAAGTCATCTACAGAAATGTCTATAGAGTCAGTTGAGGGATTCAACTGTCTAAGTCCCATTGCACGGAGATTTCGCCAAGTGTCCCGTGCACTTATTTCAGGTCCGATTATACTGTGGGCGTGTCGTAGTTTGGCATTGCGTATAGTTTGTGTAGTTGTGTTTCTAAGTTGTTTGTACAGTTGCCAGTTCTCGTCATTTTTATGTCGTCTGTATGTTCGGTATGCTTTGTCTCGTTTTGACATAAGTTCACGTATTGAGTCATTCATCCAGGGTGCAGGGGGGCGGGAAAATCGTCGGGTTTTTACTGGTGCATGTCTATCATATAGTTGTAATATCAGTGTATTAAATGTGTCTACTTTTTCATCAACTGATCTAAGATTCCATATTGTGTACCAAGGTAGTTCTAAAGCGTCTGATTTTAGTTTAGTATCGTCTATGTTTTGTAAATTTCTGTACGTAATCAATTTAGAGCGTCTTTTAGGACATTGGAGTGAGTATTCTACGAATACAATGTCATGAGCAGATATGCCGGGAGCAGGAATTTGTCCATATGACAGTACTTTCTGTGGATGTGTAGTCACTATTAAGTCCAGTAGAGTGTCGGTATTAGCAGTATGATGTGTGGCAGAGAAAGGAACAATTGTCATATTTAAGCTTTGGAACATATTTTTAAGTTGTATGGCTGGTGAGTCAGTCTGAAGAAGATTTGTATTAAAATCGCCTGCGACAATAACGTGTTCATAATGAGGTAATGAATCGTTCAGAGCGTTTTCTAGATCCGAAAGGTGCCTTATTTTTGGAGGTTTGTATACAATGCATAAGAGACATTTTTTTAGACTGGCTTGAATTTCTACGAATAAGAACTCGGGGCGAGCGGAATATACAGAAGGGGACTTGTGGACAATTCTTGGATTAAGCTCATTTGATATAAAGGCACAAACTCCTCCACCTCTTTTATCTATTCTGTCATTTCTGAGCAATGTATATCCGTCTAGGTGAACAAGGGACGAAGGTATGGAAGGGGTCAGCCAGGTTTCCGAAATTAAAATGGCGCTCAGTCCAAGAGATGAAAATATGGTTTCAAACTCATCAAAGTGGGACAGAATGCTTTGTGAATTTACGTGAGCGATTTTAAGTGATGATTTATCAATAGAAAATGCATTCTTAAGTAGACTAGTAGTATTTGTTGTTGGAGGGGATGGTTGGGATTGAGGAATGTTGCTACCTGCGTTAAAAGTTGTCTGCACAATAAGAGGGTGATTGGAGAAGGTGAGTGAGTCAGAGGTTACAAACAAGTCTTCATTTGTCAGCTCAATGTTGCCAATAGCAGAAAGTAAAAATAAACTATGTACTGTAATAACTCTAATAAAATTAAAATAATTTAGCTAAACAAAGAACTTAAAAAATTAAAATAAAACAAGTAAGTTGTCCTAAATAAAAATAATAAACTTAAAACTTACCTAAATTAGAAATAAATTAACAATATAATTGTTAGCAAAGAAAAGACAAAGTAAACATATTTTACACTCAGGTCCTATCTAGTTGATATCCGTAGAAGATCTAATTTTGCGTTTTTCGCCATTTACTTTAGCTATGACGGCACCGTCCATTGTCCATACATTTTGAATACCGTATTTCTGTATACTCTCTTGTAGCAGGCGATAGCGACACTTCGTTAGGTCCTCGCGAACAGTGACCCCACTTCCTTTCAACTTTTTCTTGCTTAGAAAAACTTCACTGCGCTTGCGGTAACTAACAAATTTCACTATTATAGCCCGCGGTCTTTCAGCATTACTAACACCAACACGGTGACTTCTGTCAATGTCAGTCACTGATAAATCGACACCGATTTTTTTGGCCACCTCGATGGCTTTCTGGTCAGTGTCCTCTCCGGCCTCTTCTTTTACACCAAAAATCCTGAGGCATTGACGTCTCTGGTATTGTTCTAAGTCGTCTATTTTATTTTCTAAACACCTCAATCTTTCTGTCTTTTTCATCGAGGGTCTTTTTCAGATCCTCAATTACTTTAGTGTTGTCCTGGATGGTCTTCTGCAGTTCCGCCACTACCTGGTCCCGCAACATGGACACAAACACCTGCAGAGTGCCGGGATCCTGTAGCGCCTCTTTCACCACACGTTTCACAGCTTCCTCCGTAGAACTTGTCGAATCATTGTTAGAATTACGTGTGTTTTTTCCCATGTTGTTAAATGTACACACTTTTGACACTAACTAATATAAATTTAAACTTAAACTCACTACGAATATACAACTTTAGCTATGAAATAACGAACGCACCTGCTGAAAAATAACTTAAAACCTGGAGCGTAACTTGTGCGTGTTAGTAGCTAGCCGCCATGACACATATTTTGGGAACACTATTGTCACTTGACGCCGCTGACGGGCAACAAAGATGGAAATATACCTTTCTCTTATTTTTCTAGCACAAGTAAATCATTAAAATAAGTTTTGGCGCGATAGTGCGTTTTGTCGTACTTACAGTAATAGCGAACATGATTGAAAGTTCAACTTCCTACATTTCGGGATTGCCAACCTAAATAACTATACTGTAATATTACATTTACACCCACGCGCGGGAAGTAAAACCACTGCCCTCTTTGTATACTACGTACAATATATAATATATATTCTGCCCGAAGGCAGTCCTTCACTGCAATCATAGCATTTTCATGCTTTACAAGGGAATTTTGTAGGTGTGGTAGCTTCTCGTTGCTTTCCACACCGGTGAAGGATGATGATGATAATGATAATGGTAAGGATGATAATGATAAGGATGATGGCCATATGATTTCGGGGACCGTTCGGGCCTTAAAGTTTTCCTGGCATTTGTCTTACAGGTGAGGAAAAACCCAGAGAAAAACCTCACCCAGAAAAACTGCCCCGACCGGGGATCGAACCCGGGCCCGCTGCGTGACAGGGCAGCATGCTACCTCGAGACCACAGCGGTGGACAATATATATATATATATATATATATATATATATATACACACACAAAAAATATCCAAAAGGTAGTGTTAATATACATTATACGAAACAAATCACTGCATTTTAAATGAATTGAACTTTATTTGTACAATATAAAACAATAAATACGTACTTGCAGCCATTTTATCAATAATAGTCTCACGGCCTCCTGTACTTTCAACTAATAAACATTGCCCACACTGTTAACGTTACTCAATTGTTTATAATGAACGCACATATTTCCAACAAAGATGTTATTATTTTACTACTATTTATTACTTTGAAAACACCATCGCGCAAAAAATAATGTACAACGCACGTTTGTGTAGTGTTTTACAGAACCTCAGAAATTAAAAACTTCGCTATCGCTCGGTTTTTAAACATTTCCCTCGATTCTGTAAGTACCACTTCCCAACCTTGCATCATAATATACCATTACGGCAAAAGTATCTTCACTACTAAAATCTAAATTGTGGTCATTGTAATGTAATTGCTAAAGAATAAATAATATTAACTTTTGGAAGTAAGCTCTAGACAACCTGTTAGACAAATGTCAAGAACCTTGAAAGACCAAACGGTCCCCGAACATCATCCGGCCATCATATTCATCATTATCATATTCGCCATGTTTAGTATGAATGTGTGTGCGAATAGTGTATTTCACCTTAATGTTTTCGTAGTCTCAGAGGAGGGCCTCCATGTCATTGTGTAGTCAAAAAAGCATATGTGTGATCCATAATTTAAAATACGTCTCCCGACAGGTCGTACCATTGTAAGGCTCAGGTGATGTGCGGCATGTAAAAGTACCTACAAAGCTAGAGACAAAACTGGGATAATAAAATAAAATTTCATTTCATTGATATAAAAAGTACTATTAAAAGAAGAATATTAGTATGTACTAGACTAGATAAGAAACATTATATGGATATTCGTGATTAATTAAAGAGTTTAACTATTCTGAATTACATATATTATTATAGAGGCTATATAAAACGGATGTGTCACGGAAAGAATCCTCCTTGAATCCCCATCAAATTTTATATTACCAGCACTTATATTAATAGTCATTAGGAATACCGAATAATCGGTTGCATGTGACGGTGACAAGAACTAGTAGTCCGTTACATGACAGAGAGGTTATTACTTTATTCGATTAAGATAATTCATTTTAATGTAATCTCATATACAGATTTTTACTATAGGCCTAATATAGTCCAGACGAAAAAAGCATTTCTACATTACTATACTCAGATAAGGATTTCAAGTTATGTTGTTAGCAGTGCGCATAATCCATCTACTAAGATAACACAAACACTCGAGATAAAGGACAAGTACCTTTAGATATGTTAAATTTTAATTCCGATCGGAAAAGTCCGGAAAATTGTTGTTACCGGGTTATGAATGGGAATCTCTTTTCCTATGGAATCATCTCTTTTAATTTAAGCTTTTTACGCTTTCCTATTTGCTCGAACTACACATTGATAAACACCGTTATATGTTAATAAAAGTTGTAATAACTTGTACTGTACTTACATAACCCCTGCATCCACTGTAGTTTTGACCACAAAATTAACATTTTATATATTCACTTTTTAACACCCCGCACTTTATAGAAATTCACTTTATAGAATCAGATTGCGATACATAGGCCACGCACTTAGATTATACAGTTTCCGCCATTTTCACTATCCTTAGTGCAACAACAACGTACGAATTTTCTCAAGGAGACGCATATAGGTATATTTTATTCCGATAGATAATTTCTTTTACGATTGGCACCACTGCCTGATAATATGAGCAGTTCTTTCATACAAAGAGGTAAGCTATGTGAGATAGAAGTGTGTTAGTTTTCAATGATAATAGCGTAAACAATCGCTTCAAATGAGATAAGTATATATTCTTTGTTTTTAAAATACGTTACATAGGCCATGCACGTAGATTATACATTTACCGCCTTTATCACTATTCTTAGTGCCACAACAACATATACATTTTCTCAGTGAGACGCATGAAGGTATATTATGCCGATAGATAATAATTGTTTTACGATTGGCACCACTACCTGATATTGTAAGCAGCTCTTTCATATAACAGGTGTATGAGATCGGATTGTGCGTTAGTTTTCAGTTATATAGTGTGAATAACAACTCGAATGAAATAAGTTTACATTCTTTGTTTTTAAAAAGTGCGTGTGTATATATATGTGTGTGACTTTTGGTGCGGTTGGAAGACACAAAAAGAAGATGCAGATTGGTGTCGCAGACTATCGTTCTGCTGCTGAAGGTGAGTCTAGAATATTTAAAAAATGGCTACTTAAAATGAATCATTTTGGCGGCTATAGTATAAATATTGCGAAGAAAACAAAATACGGTGCAACCAATCAATAAATTGTACATACATTTTTACTAGTTAAACACGGAAAATTAATGAAATGAAAAAAAATTACCTTGTCAACTGTGAGGACTACTAGACTAATCTTATTTTGTTTTAGCAGTGACCTTGAAGTCCATCAAAATAGCAATAAAGTTCAGGGAAAACTCCAGTCACGAATACATATCAGTTCTATCTTATGACGGTTATTATCAAGCAAGATAGTGGGATGCACGCGGTACTCGATTTCAAGAGGACTAGGTTCGATCTCTTGTGTAAAATATCTATCTATAGGCCTACTCGTACATCCCCTCGTGGGGCAAGGACACTCCCTTGCGGGAATTACATAACGAACCTAATTTAGTTATTACACCTAGTCATTAAAATCCCAAATCACCAAATTACAAAGTTGAAAGAGTCAGCATGTTTCAATAGCGACGCTATCAATATCAAGACCTAATATTGAGTCAATATTGAGTCAGTATTAAGTCTTGGTAATGACAGCGTCGCTATTGAAACGTGCTGACTCTTTTTTTAAATTTTTTATTTGGTGATTTGGGATTTTATTGACTATGTGTAATACTTTCTTTATCACCGAGAAGATCCTACTTATTAATATAATTTAGTTATACTTACTTCAAAGTGATAAGTGGTTAGCTCATCACTAATAGACAATTAAGGTACTACTTGGATGGTCAGTTAAATTTTGCTAGAGGCTCTAATTTAGGCTTAATTTGATTTTATAACCAATTCTGCTTATAAATATATATTTTTATATATGATACTAATTATTCTATGTTTGGTAGTTCTTTTACGAGTCCGAAATTCTTCAAAAGCGGGACCCACTGCTCAGAAGAACTGGAGGACGTTTCACTTGAATTTTTCCATCTTAAAAAAAGTCACCGAGGGCAATAGAAAATCAGTTGATTTTCCCCCCCTCCCCCAATAGTCAGTGAAAAAAATTGGGAACTACAATTTATTTCACTTCCCAACAGGAAGGGTCTACATTGATTATTTTCTTTATCCTAATGCGATGAATAGGTCACAGTGTTTATCACACTCATAGTCCTTCCTTATCTGAACTGTTATATACAAAGATTCCCTCTCTCACACGATAACTCACTATCTTGTTAATTGTTACAAAAGAAGACGTTATAATAATTTTACAGTCCCAAATGAAATATAAAAATAAAATAATCTACAAACTGAATAAATTTAGACTATGTCATTATGAAGTAATTAAATTATAATTATTGCTGTATATAGGCTTTGCTGCATAATTTATGTATCGACATTTTATTCCCTACAAGATAAAAACATATATATTTATTTTCCATCCAGTAAATCGCGTTTTAGTTATATCTCATTTTTCTACTTGAATTCCTTTTTTTTATTTTAATTCCTTCACTTGTTTACATTTCACCTTTTTAAAACTATACATGTCGGTCTCAGTGATTTGTGGTAATATATATATATATATATATATATATATATATATACCACACATATGGAAAGTGGACAGCATTTTATTTGTTTTGCTAAACAACCACATCGGTCGGTAAATATTCATTCATTCAGGATATAATCCCTACAAACTAATTGGGTTAAAATAACGAATTGCAGTTTAATTTCCTATACCAAATCCAGTAGTTCAATTTTCGGTTTGATCAATTCTTGAAACATTCAAAAGAAATATTTCAGAAATAAATATTTTGTTAACTATTAAAATAAAGATTCAAATTTAAACTTTTTATCTATTATAAAATTATAATTTGTCTATCGCTGTGGTATCGGTGTAGCATCGCTGACTCATACGCAGGGGGTCCCGGTTCGATCCCCAATTCAAACAAGTTTCCTGGATGATTGATTGAAAAGTATATCATCATCGTATTGCTCATTCCGACTTTTTAATGCATCAATCCAACGTTTTCCAGGTCTTCTGACATCACGTCTTCCTCTTCTTGCTTGATAACAATGGATATCTCCCGTTACTCATTCCTTTCATGTGATCAATCCACTTTTGTCTATAATTCGTGGCTTTATCCAATAAAGAATGCACTTTTAATACTTCTCTTATATCCTCATTTCTAATTCTATCAAGTTTAATACATCCTTTAACTTGTCTGAGGAACCTCGTCTCCTCCGTCTGTATTCTATCTTTCCGTTTTTTCTTTGGAGCACAATTTTCACATCCATACAATATTGTGGGAATTACCATAACTTTATATATTTTATTTTTCCTTTTGTTTATTTTTTTAATTATATTTTTGAACGTTCTCTGTATTGTTCCACGTACCGTTTGAAATTAATTTATTTTGGGATCAATATCTCTTTCCATATTTAAGCTAATATAGCAGCCCATATATTTGAATCTAGACACCTGTTCTATACTTTGGTTTTCTAGAATAATTCTGATCTCACTAGATTTTTTCCTCTAAAAGTCATAATCTTTGTTTTTCTTTATAAAAAAAAGTATATCTGATTCACATTTTAAATTCCTACTCTCGACAGGCTGTGTCACTCTAAGAGCCGGGTAGCATGTGGGACGTAAAAGTACCTATAAGGTGAGAGGTTAAACTGCATTAATGGAATGAAATATCAATTAAATAGAATCGATTTGTTTCCGTCTGAAATTATGTCCGCGCGGCCAAGAACCTCCGAGTTCGATACTGCCAGCGTGTTTATTGGTTATCTCAAAATAATAAAGTGCCAATTAACGTTGTACTTGTACATAATGCAACTTAGTCATAATAAATGGGTACCGTACATTATTTCTTTTACAAATCTGCTGGCTCTATTAAGAATATGCATTATCTTACTTTGAATTCATAATTATACATAATCTACACCAATCTTCTCGATTTCATCACATATCCTTCAACTCAATATGAGTGCTTCGCACCAGTATCCAATACTTGACATCCACATTACAACTCCTCCTACTGTTTTAATTCATGTATCCCAGCAAGTCTCTGATACTCCCTGTCATAATAGATTAGGAGAGCCGGACTTTAGCGCCATTAATAGTTCAATATATTTCTTCTGTAATTTGTTCTCTCAGCAGATTAAATGGCGGTTTCTCCTCTTTTCGTTCTCATATAACATCAATTCAAATCACTTTAATTTGAGTTTTATTTATATAAATATTCCATTCCATAGTAATTCTGTCCGAGGGCAGGTCTTTCACTGTAATCATAGCATTTGCATGCTATGCTTTGCAGCTTTATTAGGGAATTATAGGTGTGGTAACTCCCCGTTGCTTTCCACCATATAAATATATTTGCTTTATTTATAATTATTTATGTATTATGTTATTGTATTATTTTATATAAAAATCATCACTTACTTAAATTGGTTTGTTGAAAGAGATGGTGCTGCGACCTTATTTCTGCCAGTTTAAGTAGTAGTAATAATAATAATAATAATAATAATAATAATAATAATAATAATAATAATAATAATAATAATAATAATATTTTTTTATTTATTCTTACAGATCAGGGTTTCTCCCGTTTTGCCTTGCCATAACTTCATTCCATCATTTCTCCATATTCATCTCATCCATTTCATTTCATTTCGTTCATCTGCCCCTGTGATGGTACGACAGGCGTGGTCGGGCGGCACCCTTGTCATTCACAGACCTCTATATATAGGGGCTCCTCTCATCTCTTCCCTCGACCCGACCTTCAGTTGGACACGAGTTGAGAATATTTATTTATATTCTTATTCTTACAGAGTTAAGAAAAAAATAATTTTCCACTAAATCAACACAGATAAACAAAATACAAATTATACTAACTCATGAAACTTTTAAATGTTGTTACATGTATGCTTACATATCGTCGTATCAGAACAACCTGCCTTCTCGTTGTGTCCCCTGAGTGATGCAAATCAGCCAACGCTGTATGCTAATCTTCAAGAAAACTAGCCGATTACTTGGCTGAGTACCTGGACAGACTTGGTTTTATAAATGACAAAACTTACAATATTTATAACACTGGCAAGATGTAGAACTTCCTGAACTAAACAAAATTGTTTGAGATAAGAAGATACAAAGTTATATTGGATAGCTAGGGAGAAACTGATGAGATTACAATTCTGCACATTATATCAACAACTCATATCACGTCTCAGAATAAATATTTGATACAATCAGACTTAAAATTCATTCATGATCTGATTTAAACTAGGGCTAATTTATTCCTATAACATACATTTTTATTAAAGATTTTGGTTTCTACAATATTACATATTAACTAACTCACTGGACCCTGAGTTTCACGGACACGCCTACATAAGCTCTGCATAATCCTTTTCCTGAGATAACATTTTCTAATCTATCCTTGTTTAATTCAGCTCCCCCCAAGTCACGGTTATTGTTATTTTTCCACTTCATTATTGTCCTACCTATTGGACATTTTACCTCTGGGTTTTCTATAAGTTTTCTATAAGCAGTTTCCATGCCTTTATTTCATTCCCCAACCATACATAATACAAATGTCCTGCCCACCGTAGTCCACGAGACATGTGATCGTTTCCTACAGAAATCGTAGATCTCACTGTTAAGAAGTTCCTTCCATTCACTTGTCTGTTCATATTTTTGAGTGCAAAATATTTTCTAAGCATTTTATTTTAATCTTTTCTTCTGTCTTGATGTTAGAGAGACCATGTTTCTCATCCATACAACTGGAAGAATCGCCGTTATATATATATATATATATATATATATATGTTATAATTAAATCTTTAACATTGAGCAATGCAAGCTTAATATGGTAGCCATATATATATATATATATATATATATATATATATATATATTATTAGTTTAACATATTTTTTAAAGAGATTGGGATGTTAGGAGTCCTGTAATGCATAATAACATGCATTTCCGGGGTTAAGCCTATGTTTAATTTCTTTCTCCATTTAATTCATGTTTGTAATTATTGTTTCTATGTACACTGCTCAAAAAAAAATTAGGGGATATTTTAGAATAACCTATTAAGACTATGTTTTTAGGAACAGTATTAGATGCAATCACTTTCTATTACTCCAAAAGAATGTAAACAAGAATTTGAAGTCATTACGTAACCTCTGTACCACGCCAGATGTCAAAGAGATCCTGATTAGGAATATGGCAAACAAACAAAGCAACATTAACATGGGTGAAAATGTTTCTTTAGTATGGTGTATGGTCTCCTCGAACGGCCAGCACTGCCTCACACCTGTGTGGCATTGATGCAATGAGGTTAGCAATGAGTTCTTGGGGGATACGTGGCCACTCTTCCATAAGAGCAATGTGCAGCTCTGGAACAGTTGTGGGAGGTGCTGGTCTGCCTGCAATGCGCCTGCCTAATGCATCCCACACATGCTCAATCGGATTTAAGTCCGGGGAGGAAGCTGGCCATTGCATACGCTCGATACCCTCCACTTCCAGCATGTCGTCCACCAAGCCAGCTCTGTGGCGTCGTGCATTATCGTCCATAAAAAGAAAAGAATCACCTATGGCACCAGCATAAGGCACGACAAAAGGTCGGAGAATCTCATCTCTATACCTTACCGCAGTCAAAGTACCACCTTGGATGACGTAGAGGTCCGTACGTCCACCACTACTGACTCCTGTCCACACCATCAATCCACCGCCACCATATGGGGATCTTTCACGTACAAAAGCTGGATTGTTTCGTGTCCCTTTTTCTCTCCAGATGAATACACGCCGACTATCACATTCCACGTTGAATCGCGACTCATCAGAAAAAAGAACTGATCTCCATTCAGCATGCCTCCACCCACGATGTTCCTCCGCCCAGTTTCTGCGATCTCTACGGTGTTGTGGAGTTAACCTGGTACACACCATGGACCTACGGGCATAGAGACCACTTCCATGCAGTCGATTAGGGACAGTTTGAGTTGACACCCTGCGTCCTGTTGCTGTTTGAAGTGTATTTCGCAGTTGAGTTGCATTCTGCTGTCTATTCCGACGGGCTGTTAACAAGAGGTAACGGTCATCCCTTGCTGTTGTTGCCCTTGGTCGACCTTGTCCGGCTCTTCTGTGAACAGTATGTTCTTTGAAAATGATTCCAAAGTCTGGAAATCACGCTTTGAGACACCCCAATGGCTTGTGCCACCTCTTGTTGTGTCTGTCCAGCTTCCATCCTTCCTATGGCCCTCCAAGCCATTGGTTCAGGTAAATCACGTTGTCGAGGCATCACTGTCCCTAAGGCAAGTCATTCACTAACTGAAAACTGGACTGGATTTAAAAACAGCAACAAAACATTCACCCCCACACCACCCTTTCACATCAACAGTACAGACATTGCCCTCTGGTGTGGTACCGAGGTTACGTAACAACTTCAAACTCTTATTTGCATTATCTTGGAGTAATAGAAAGTGATTGCATCTAATACTATTCCAAAAAACATAGTCTTAATAGGTTATTCTACAATATCCCCTAATTTTTTTGAGCAGTGTATTTTAATCCTACCACTTCTTGAGATTTCCCCCTAATTTGTTAAGTGTCAACTCCCATTTAGAAATGTATATATATATATATATATATAGTGTTGTGTCCAAGAGCAGGTCTTTCACTGTAAACTCGACATTCTCCACTCTTTCCTTGACTCAGTTTTCCTTTTTGTATCCGCATACAAACCATTTATTTTAAGATTGTCTGTAATCTGATGTATTTTTCTGCCTCTAACTTCCTTTCTATTGACCATTCTTTCTAGGGCATCCGTCAGCAGGCAGTTTCTTCATAGCCAGTGGCCAATCCAATTTCTTTTCCTCGTATATATGTATATATCCATACATCCATCCATAGTAATTCTGCCCGAGGGCAGGTCCTTCACTGCAATCATAGCATGTAGGTGTGGTAGCTTCCTGTTGCTTTCCACACCGGTGAAGGATGATGATAATAATAAGGATGATGGTGGCCATATGATTTCGGGGACCGTTTGGGCCTTAATGTTTTCCTGGCATTTGTCTTACAGGTGAGGAAAAACCCCGATAAAAACCTCACCCAGAAAAACTGCCCCGACCGGGGATCGAACCCGGGCCCGCTGCGTGACAAGGCAGCACGCTACCTCGAGACCACAGCGATGGACGTATATGTATATATATTTACTTCCAGCCCCAGTTTTCTATTGTTATTTAATAAAATATGTGTGTTGTTGCCTTTTAGTACATCCTCACTACCGTCTAATAATTTTACATCGTAAAAATATTCCATGTGCAGATTAATAACATTGAGTTGTACGTCGTCTTTATCCTCTAAAAATTTGACTGCTTACATGGTTAGCCTACTTACACCCTACTCCTTGTGCCAATTACATACACTCGGATAATATGCCTACAATAAAATTGTGAGCCCCTTCCTTGGGTAAGGTGGATCGGCAGATATAGTCTGGCAACTTATGTTGAAAGCAATCTCTCTAAAGGAAGGGGATCCCGAAATAAAACCCTCATCCTCTAGTTTTGGCGTTGACGTAACAGGCTAGCTGAAAAAAAAAAGAATATACAATTCTAAGACGTTAAGAATCAAATGTTAAACGAAAAATGCTACAAAACATAAGTATTATTCTAAGAACATGTGCAAGGGTTCAAAAATAAAACGGGACAAATAATGAATAGCTTAATAGATATAATGAAGATACTTATAATATTAACAGAAACAAAAAAAAATGGGGGCACGGAGTAGAAATCCATGGACCACACTTGCATCTGTATAGTGGAGTTCCAAAAAAAAAATGCTCAGAAAAAAGTATCAATTATGGTTAAGAAGATATTTTGAGGATGCCGGTAAATAACAATTGGGAACAAATTGATGAAAATACAGTATCATAAAGATGAATATAAATTTGTTCAACAGAAAATTGACCATTTTGGGAGTAAATATCCTCAGTGATGATGCAAAAAAATATGTAATAGATGAGATTGGAAATATTGCAAAATAATTATGATAGGAGATTTCAATGGCATGACCCAAAAATAAGAAGATGTATTATTGATTATAAAATAACCAAATATAATTCTGAATTAAAATTTCATGATATAAGAATTTATAGAGATATAAATTTTGGTGACGACCACTATATAGTAAATTAAAAAAAAACTTTTGCAGATTTATATTTATGAAGGAAGGAATAACATAAAAGTTGAAACAAGTGAATAGAACAACTTAATTGTTAGACTGACAGTTGACTAATTTGAGGCAGGAAGATGTTGTGAAACATGGTGAAACCTGCAACGTAAATGAATAAAATATTGTAAAAAAAGGTGGATATTAAGGGTATTGTATTCCTCCACTTCTCTTACTATTAAAAATTGGAGGCCTTTAGGACATTTTTCTTCATCGGCTGAAACTTATAGACTCTTCAGCTAGTCAGGTTAAAATAATTAATGTTTTAGACATTAGGTTAAGTCTAAAAAACGTTTTAGGATTTTCGAATTCTAGCCAGATACTGAACAATTTTTCGCTATTAATCACATTGCTTTTTCGAAGTACAGACCATCGTATTCCCATTTCATTTTAGAATCTAAAATAAGACGAATGGATATACATTTTAGAGGAGAGTGTATAATCAGTGAGTCGTTATAATAGGCTGCATAGTTGTAAGTGATTCTCTCTTTATAGGAATTTACTGAAGAAGTGGCAATGAATCCAGTGAACTGCATCACGGGCCTTGTGACAATTACTGGCGCGGAAGTCGCCGTACTTATTGTCTTGTTAGTTAATCGGAGCGAAACTAGGCGGCGCGCGTTGGCACATCCAAACCGCACTAGCACCTCACTTTTCTTTGTTTTTGTCTCTTCTTCTCGCTCATTTTCCAACTCTTTCAATTTCTATCCTTCTCTTTTTCTAACTTTTTCTCTACCACCATTTTGTATCGTTTGTGTTTTACATTTTAACTTGAATATGGTCAATAATAAATCTGTCTAAATAAATGACGTTCTGACGAAAGCAAAATATAAAGATCCTTCATGTTCCAATATTAACGTCTGTATATTAAAATATGAATTCTGTTTTCTACCTGTATGAATAAACTAATAGATTCAATCGATTTCAGGGTGAAAGCGCCTTGTGAAACTTTTCTACTGGGCAAATCAAAGAAATGGTTTACTTACCTTCCGAAAGAAGATTCTAAAGTCTAACAAGAACACAAAATTAATTATTTAACAAGAACAAATGTAATATAATTTAAAAGAACTATAAAACAGAAGATACTTTTATCTAACCTAGTAAACATAATTATTATGACTATTTAACTCATGCCCCAAATGGGAGTCAATGACCAATCACGTTTCAATGATTTCTGTTTTACAACCAATCAGAGTCGTATTTCACAAATATTTATCAGTGTTATAATTACCATATTAAAGAAAGCTCCTCCTTACAATATTGCGTTCCTTTGGCAATAAATAGTATGATCTGGTTGCAGTGATAAACAAAAGAAGCAGTAGAAGCGTACCTATCGTTTCTCATTTGTTTTCAAACATCGCCGTTTACATTAAATATATAAATATTTTAAAATAACTATAGTTAAATAATGCTTTGTGAGTAAACAGCTTAATTTTATTCGTTAAATAGTCCTAACAAATGCCACTCTTGATTTTCCAAATTCTCTAGATAAATTCACTCCTCACTTCGTGAGTCGTGAATTTATCGATAATTTGGAAATCACACGTGGCATTACTTATGACTATTTAACGCATGCTCCAAATCGGATTCAATGACCAAGCATGTTTCAATGAATGTTGTTTTAAAACCAATCATGTTTTATGTCGCTCTTTATCGAATTCTCTTTACCATAATAAATAAAGCTCCTCCTTTTAATATTCTGAATAGGTCAGAGCATTATATTGCAGTGACTGGCTCTCCAGAAAACAAAACACATTGAATATAGCAGATAATGAACAGATTCCTTCGAACTACACATTTGATAATTGTGTGTTCAATAATTGTGTTTTTAAATAATGATTTTACTGAGATATTTCCTAAAAAATTAATTAATAACATATAATGGGTTATAATGTACAGTTTGATGTGTTTAATTTTTTCTTCACTAGGGTGCATTCTTATAATATTGCGATTCTATTTGGCAGTAAATATTATGATCATGTTGCAGTGGAACATAACCACACATTTCAGATTTGTTTTTGAACATCGCCGTTTAAATTAAATTTATAAGATTTTAAAGCACCGGTAACTATGTGTAAATAATGATTCTTGAGTAAACAACTTAATTTTATTCGTTAAATAGTCCTCACAAATGCCACTCTTGATTTTCAATTCCTCTAGATAAATTTATGATTTAGAAATAACTCGTGATATTACTTATGACTATTTAACTCATGCCCCAAATGAGACTCAATGGCCAATCACATTTCAATGATTTCTGTTTTACAACCTATCAGAGTCGTGTTTCACGAAATATTTATCAGAGTTATAATTACCATATTAAATAAAGCTCCTCCTTTTTAATATTCTGAACAGGTCTTACCATTATAGTACAGTGGCTGAGCCCGTGAGAAATACGGCTATCAGATTGTATATATAGTGCCGCATGCGGGAGTTAATATAAAACATTTGTAGCAATTGATTATACCGCCAAAAAAAAGAAACCACTGTTTGCACTTTCTTAAATGTATTTTTTCCCAGGTAACAATCCAGAAAAAATATAATTGTCATATTTACATCATACGACATCAGAAATGAATTAATAAACAGTTTGATGTGTCATTTTTTCTCCACTAGAGAGCATTCTTACAATATTGCGTTCCTTGTCAATAAATAATATTATCTGGTTGCAGTGATAAACAAAAGAAGCAGTAGAAGCTCATCGTTTCTCATTTGTTTTCAAACATCACCGTTTACATTAAATATATAAATATTTTAAAATAACTATAGTTAAATAATGATTTGTGAGTAAACAGCTTAATTTTATTCGTTAAATAGTCCTAACAAATGCCACTCTTGATTTCCAAATTCTCTAGATAAATTCACTCCTCACTTCGTGAGTCGTGAATTTATCGATAATTTGGAAATCACTCGTGGCATTACTTATGATAATTTTTAATTTTTTTTTATTTATTGCAATGACATACAATTTTTTGCCACAACTTTGGAATGTACGTTTCCGGCTGAGTTTGAGCCCACAAACCTAATAACCAAAATCGTGTATTGTAGCCACCACAGCCAATTACATTGCTAGAAACTGTTCATACAGTGTTATTCAAACTTGCACGACCGAATTCACACCCATGAATTTTCCGGCTTTGAGGACTACCGAGCGAAATTCTTAAACTACTTTTTCAGGATACAAGGCGCAGATTCTGACTGAACGTCAGGGAACTCCAACCTTCCTGACCACGAACAACAGGCCTGAAGTTGCTATTCTTTTTTTTAAATATATTATGATGTTTTCGCCATTTCCCGCGGTCTTCTTCATAAAAGACATGATGGCTGAAATGTGAGCCCAACTTTTAAAGTCGTCGTAAAAGTTAGCATGTGTATTATTATAAATATAAACAGTTCCGTTTTGTGCCGTAGCCAAGTGGTTTAAAGCATCATGCTTAATTGTAGAGTCATGGGATTTATATTGGTTTCAGTCCCAATGGGGGAAGATCCTTTATCATGGAATTTCTGCCAGTATGGACTTATCTCCTACCAGCAGCGTGCGAAATTTGTTTAACTGCGATAGTACCGGCTCTATGTTAAAAGAATACAGCTATAACTGCTTGGAGACCACACATGCCACCTCTGTATTGGATGGATAATCGTTCACTGTGATTAACACAGTGAATGTGAGGCCTGTAGCCGGATGGTAGACCAAGAACATTCTAGACGTGTCGCGCCATACAGCTATGGAGTTTAGAAATGGTGCGAAATTACAAATTAAGAACGTAATGTACCATGTATATAACTGGAAGGTTATTATGCAGTATGAAGCGTGACACTAAACTTGCTTAGTTTTAACAATAGTTGCGATATGTCAACCTACAGAATGTCCGCGCCAATTCAAAACCGCTCACATTTTAACTAATCATAACCAACAAAGTATGCGGAATTATGAAATGAAGTCTGTATAACACGAAACAGAAACTCAAATAACTTTCATTTACACAGCTTGGCGAATTGATTTTTGTGGACTTCTCTGAAATCCTGCACTAATTTCTTCAATATTTTCTTCCGAAGCACGTGTACGAGCACCCCCTGATTCTTTATGCACGCTTTATATTAGCTTGACCTGTATCTATCTATCTATCTATCTATCTATCTATCTATCTATCTATCTATCTATCTATCTATCTATCTATCTATCTATCTATCTATCTATCTATCTATCTATCTATCTATCTATCTATCTATCTATCTATCTATCTATCTATCTATCTATCTATCTATCTATCTATCTATCTATCCATCTATCCATCTATTCATCTATCCATCTATCCATCTATCCATCTATCCATCTATCTATCTATCTATCTATCTATCTATCTATCTATCTATCAATCTATCTATCTATGTAACGGAATCTTTCAACGCGATTTTCACCCACTTAAAATCATTGGATCGACTTGAAACTTTGTATACTTGTAGAGGACCCGTGACAATACAATAATTTCATATTGGCCATAATCATCAGAAAATAAAAAAAGTGATTTTGTATCAATGTAACGGAATCTTTCAACGCGATTTTCATCCACTTAGAAACATTGGATCGACTTGAAACTTTGTATACTTGTAGAGGACCCGTGACAATACAATAATTTCATATTTATTTTTTAAAATCCTGGGCATAATCATCAGAAAATCAAAAAAAGTGTTTTTGTATCAATGTAACGGAATCTTTCAACGCGATTTTCACCCACTTGGAAACATGGGATCGACTTGAAACTTTGTATACGTGTAGAGGACCCGTGACAATACAATAATTTCATATTTTGTTTCTAAAATCCTGGCCAGACTCATCCGAAAATCAAGAAACTGAAAACTGGTATAATAGGTTGCGGACTTGTCGAGTTTTTAGTCAATCGTTGTAAGAGCTCAGTTGGTAGAGCAGTGAACGCTTAGTGGTATAAAATTTCAGTAATCCATACGTCGCTGGTTCAAATCCGGCCGGGAGGGTTTTTTTTATAGAAGAGTATTACTTTTAGCTCATACTACAATAGTATCGAATTTAAAGATATTTACATTTTTATCTTATTCTGTAAAATATTAAAACTAAAATATAAAAAATAAATAATAGTTTTAAAAAACTAAAAGAACACGCTTTATTAGAAAACTAAAAAAATGAAAAATAATTTTAATTTCCAATACGCTTGGTATAAAATAAAGTTGTCAACAAAAAAATCATCTCCAACACATGTAGAATAAAATTAGAGTTATCAACAAAAAGAAAATAATTTGACCATCAAAAGCGTGGGGTGCTTTTTATGATTTTTACATTTTCTTCTTAGAGAGCTTACTTTTACCAATATATTTTTATTATCAAATATATAAATTGATATAGAGCACCCCACGCTTTTGATGGTAAAATTATTTTCTTTTTGTTGATAACTCTAATTTTATTCTACATGTGTTGGAGATGATTTTTTTGTTGACCACTTTATTTTATACCAAGCGTATTGAAATTAAAATTATTTTTCATTTTTTTAGTTTTCTAATAAAGCGTGTTCTTTTAGTTTTTTAAAACTATTATTTATTTAACGCTTTCAGTCGCCAGAAACTTCTCAAGTCATACCTCAATGGTCTTCACATCAGGTACATTTCCTTCATACATATACTCTCCGGTAATTTCTTTGCACTGTAATTATTAACTTCGTTCTCTGCATGCCAAAAAGTTTGTGCTCGTTGGTGAGGAGTCGCCATTTTGTTTTTTACGTCATTATTTTCCAACATGCGACAGATCAACAATGAAAACAAAAATTCTTTGAGTTTCTCTTTCTTTTAATACCAACCTTCTTCTTCTTCTTCTTCGGCTTTACTCCACTTATAGGTTTGCCGTCTTAAGTTTCCATTTATCTCTATCATTCCAATCTCCCTCTTCCAAATTCCTATCATCCATTATAGTTCTGACGTAGGTTTTCCATTTCCATCTTGGTCTGCCACGTTTATTTCTTCCAGGGGTGACCATTGGTATATATTTTTCGGCCATCTTTCATTTTCCATTCTTTGTACATGGCCATACCATTTAAGCGTTTGATTTTCAATCCTCTTACAACAGATGTGGTGACATTCATTTCTCTCCAAAGGAATTCATTTCTTATTTTATCCTGTCATGTTTTTTGGAGGCTTCTTCTAAAATAATCAAATTCAACTGTTCTAATTTTATTCTTTTGTAATTCCGTCAAAGACCAAGTTTCACTTCCACATGACAAAATATTCTGTATTATGCTCTTATAAATTTTCATTTTAGTTTCTTTGTAATATTTGTATTCCAAATTATTCCATGTAATGTCTTAGTTGCATTTTTTGCCATTGCAATTTTAGTCTGTACATCTCTCACAGGTACCTAAACTTGAATTATTGACCCAAGATATTAAAAAAAATCACACTTTTTTATTTTCCCTGTTTCAAGTATGAGGTTATCCACATCCTTTCCCAAACACATATATTCTGTTTTCTGTAAATTTATATTCAGTCCCCACACCATTTTTTATATTCTTCCATTAGTTTATAATACCAACCTCATTTCATAATTCCGCATACTTAGAGAGTTATGATTGATTATAATGTGGGAGGTTTGAATGGGATGTACAATATCCATCCATAGCAATTCTGCCCGAGGGCAGATCTTTCACTTCAATCATAGCATTTTCATACCACGATTTGCAGCTTTACTAGGGAATTATAGATTGCTTTCCACACCGGTGAAGGATGTTAATGATCAGGATGATGATGATGGCCGGATGATTTTCGGGAAGCGTTGGGCCCTAAGCTTTCTGACATTTTTCTTACAGCTGAGGAAAAAACCCGAAGGGAACCTCACCTAGGAGCCTGTCTCGACCGGGAATCGATCCCGGACCCGCTGCACGACAAGGCAGCACGTTACATCGAGACCACTGCGGTGGACATATACAATATAGTCTATTTATAATTCTAAATACACAATTTACATATCACACAACTTTATTACTGATGTTGTTAAGAATCATTTTATCGCTTATGGGACAATTGTTTAAGTTAAATTGTACCTGTGGCTTTAATTAAGTGTTACACCTGGGGTCTCGTAAAACATAACGTGTCATCTTATCGACACATTTGAATTTAAGGTGAGTATACTAGACTGTCGCGTAGGCAGATCTCACCGTTTAGAGAAGCCTTTGCCCTTAATAGGATATTTTTATATTAATGATATCATCTCATGTCATATCAATCGTACATTTACTGCTTTAGAATGATATAATTATTTAATCTTCAGTTAGAAGTCTGGTGTTTTGACACTTTTTCCGATACGAAAGATGGCTGTGTCGAGTTATATGCTTAATATTTTAATTGGCTTGAAAACGTAAAGCTAACAGTGGAACTGTCAACCATTGCATACAGAAACCTACCTTCAAATTTCTCCCAGAGAAGCGTTGTGATGTAGGCCGTGTCCAAAAAAATCTGCCGTTTTAAAGTACACAGAATCCAGCAATGGCAGCCTACTGTACAGAGCAGATGTACATCCCTTAATGAGTTAAGCACAGAGTGGAGTAAGGCGAGACGAGGGAAGGTCAGCAGGAATGAGGGTTTTCCAGTCTGCCAATACAGGAGTTATATTATTTCCCAATTGTTTAAATGAGATATATTGACGCTTTATTTCAGTGTATTGCAGTTATACATGGCAGATAAACGACACAATTTGTTATAGCTCCAGATATTTCCATTATCCTTGTAAAGTTTCATTTTTAAGGGAGGTAGAATTTAAGTTGGGATATATCTAGTTTGCAATTATCAATAATTGTGGATTATTAGGCTGATCGGGGCGGATGGGATGCTAAAATGTTCCTATAGTATAGATGATAAGATCATAAAATTTGTTACAGCTCTAAATAGTTTCATTATCATAAGTAATGCCACGAGTGATTTCCAATTTATCTAGAGAATTTGGAAATCAAGAGTGGCATTTGTTAGGACTATTTAACGAATAAAATTAAGCTGTTTACTCACAAATCATTGTTTAACTATAGTTATTTTAAAATATTTATATATTTAATATAAACAGCGATGTTTGAAAACAAATCAGAAATGTGAGGTTATGTTCATTCACTGCTGCTTGATCATATTATTTATTGCCAAATAAGATCGCACTATTGTAAGAGTGCACCCAAGTGGAGAAATAATGAAACACATCAAACTATATATCATAATCAACATTACGGGTTATTCACTTTAGACAAACAAAACACGGAAGTATCACTATCAATAAAAATTTAAAATTAGATATAATAATGTTTGCAGATCTTGTTTTACTAGCAACATCTGAAGATGATTTACAATGTCAGTACATAACTTAAATTTGATAGCCCAGAAATATTCAATGGAAATATCTACCAATAAAACTAAAATAATGGCCTTTTGTGGAAAATCCCCAATACCAAGCAAAATTTGTCTAAATAACAACATTTTAGAGAGAGTTAATGAGTTTACTTATTTGGGATATAAACTCTCTTTTGTTGAAAATTTGGATTTATCAGAGAAAATTGTGAAATTCAACAAATCAATGGGAATCATTACTAGAGTTTTAAAACCTTCATTAATGCAAAAATCAACTCGTACTCGTCTTTATCAAATAATGGCTCGACCAGTCCTATGTTATGGGAGTGAAGCGTGGACTATAAGGACGAAAGATGAAAGCAGACTAACAGCTTGTGAGATGAGATTTATGCACCGAACAGCTGGCTACACCAAATGGGATCGAAAGAAAAATGTAGAAATCCTTCAAGAACTTAATATGTCATCAATACTGGACTACATCTCCAGATATCAGCTAACTGGAAGGAACATGTCTCAAGAATGGCTAGATCCAGGATCCCCAAGGCAATAATGAACTACTGTCCAAATGGAAAACGGTCACTTGGTCGACCTATGAAAAGATGGCACGAAAACCGCTTTCTCAGGCCGTAACAGTTCTTCTAGGACTAATACCTGGCAGGATGATGATGATGATGATGATGGGTTATTCATTTATTTTTTAGTAAACAACTCAGTAAAATCAAGGAATCTTTTGATTATTTGCTATATTCAATGTATTTATTGGAGAAAAATAATGCTTTGACCTGTTCAGAACATTAAAAAGGAGGAGCTTTCTTTATCACAAAAGCAGGAGCTGATAAAGAGAAATCGATAAAGAGCGAGGTGAAACTCGACTGTCATTGGTTGTAAAACAACACTCATTGAAACGTGATTGGTCATTGACTAGCATTTATGGAATGAGTTAAATAGTTCTTGTAAAGTTTTATTTTTAATTTTTTGGACACGGCCTTTATACATCACAAAGTTTCCCTGGAAGAAATTTCAAGGTAGGATTCGGCATGCAATGGTTGACAGTTCCCTTGTAAGATACCTTATAATAATACTAAACAATCTTCTGTCAATTTTAATGACTCTACACATCTTGTAAACTTGTAGCACTTCTCCGCAATTAGTACAAGTTGAAAGGAGATTACGAGAGAGAGCTCTAATAATGGAGCTATCGTATTTGCAATATCGCCTTAGAGGAAACAGACCGCAAAGTGGTTGACCCTATCGTTAGAGTAAAAGGGACGGTGAGTAAATTGGACTGTGAGAATCTGAGAGACAGACAAGTGACTGATAATTAATACGACGTGTGACTGCCATCAGTCATTAACCCACCGCCAGCTTTTAATTATTGCCTTTGGCCCACTGTGTTTTTTTATAGAGATTGCTCTGTCTGTTGCTCTACCCCAATCGATTATCATGCAAAATATCCAGTCTCGAGCGCGTTGTGTTTTTACACATCTGAAATCCCACTGCATATAGATGGTAGAGACAATCTCTATATGCATTCACAGACGAAACTTTTTTATTCAGTCGAGTTTCAGTTTCTTCAGCACATGATAATTAAAAACTGAAATATTGATAGTTACTTATAACGTATAGGAGCATAGTTCACTTTGACATTTGTAAAGAAAGCATGAAGATTAGATCTGTAAAAAAATCAATAGAAACTCAACAATTACAGCTCAACGTAAAACCAAAATTAGATAAAATTGTTGAAATGAAAATGAAACTGGATTAAATGTGAGTTGGTTAGTTTGATGTTTAACGACGTTCTTTAACTTCTCAGTTTATTAGTGCTTTAGGGTCGCAATTTGGATTTAGGTATGAAAGAGTTCACTAATTTTGCTCAATATTCTGAAAACACATTTAATAATAATAATAATAATAATAATAATAATAATAATAATAATAATAATAATAATATCAGAAGTAGTGTTAATATATTGATAATACTGCAGTTACAAACATTATAACATTTGAGTTTTAAAGTGGATTTTTTTAAATATTTCAATTAGCCTAAAGAAAATTTACTTATGTAATTCCTTAGTTTTTTCTATTGCCTCCAGGTTGTATTTTATAACATTTCTTTCTGCCCTGGCATTGGCGGAATTGTAATTCATTTCTTAAGCCCGATGACGATTTGATAGGTGATAAATGATAATAAAGCGCCAGAAGATCCCTTAACCTAAATGCAAGCAACCACAGGAATAATTACCTTTATGGGAAAATTCCTATGAGCTGACCGGGATCTCATGAACTGTAGTCAGAAACTCTGAACACTAGCCCATGAGGCTGGTCGAATTCCTTAATATCTAATGTATAAAAATTAATGTTTGTTTGTTTGTTCGTACTTTAGGCGCGGCCATACCGTTGATCCGATGTGATGGGGCTTTTTGCAAAACGTTCAGGAGATTCCCGGGATGAACATAGGCTATAAGAGAGTTGTTGATACTCAACTCCTTACACCCTTAAATATCGCCCTTTATAGTGGAAAACGTGAAAAAAATAAGCTCTTTGGTCGCTTAAATGGCTTAGGCTGCCTAAACCATAACACATTCACAACATTAATGCACACAGAATTGAATATCTCAAAAAGCTCTACAAAAAAGTCCGCGACAGCATATGTTTATCTCTTACGGATAACTCACAATAACCATTTTTATCTTTCATTGATGCCAAGAAGGTCGAGACAAGTACGTAGATTCCTGTGCAAGCATAGTAGCACATGGCGGGTATTGTTTTACGGATAAATCACAATAACGAATTTTGTCTTTTAGCTCATTTATGCCAAGAAGATCGGAATAAATAGATTCCCAGGCAACACCGTGTAATCAGCACGGGACTCTTAAAATAATTACGATATACAATTATAATTATTTTTCATTTTACTTATTCGACTAATCATAAGAAGTACATTAATGTCAGGGACTGTCAATCGCTATCATTATTTCAATACAAATTAATTAATGTCTTAAGTTCGACACAATGAAAACATTAACTGCATAACAACTAAATATACAACATTCTATAAATAATCATCTAGGAAGCTACTTACTTTATTTTATATCATTTTAATTATATTATATTCCATATTTTTGTTAGTATTAGCTAGCAAATAATAAAATCCTTTTTATGTCTCAGAGGATATAAAACCTCTATAGGCATAAAGCAATGTGCACAAATTTTCAGAGATTGTTCAGGGATGTTCTGTGATTTTAATAATACAATGAATCCATGGTATCTTATTACAGAATAATTTGATATTTATTTCAGTGGCGTATTACATCCGTTGGATCAAAATACCACGCTACAAACAGTCAAATATCGTATGTGTTTTCGAGAAAACACCAACATGATAAGGTGGTTCAGTACCATGAAGAATTGTGACAATATTTTTCTTTGTGGCGCAAGAGGATAGACACTTGCCTCTTACCGCTGGGTCTCGAAATGAAAACTCTGTTACTCCATGTGGGTTTCGGATGGACGAAATGAATCTTGAGCTTCCCCTGCCACAAATTTTATTCCACCATTTCTCCATACTCACCTTATTCATTTATTTCATCCGCACCTGTGGCGTTGCGTCAGGCGTGATCGGCCGCTACCATCGTCATTCACAGATCTCTAAAATTTAGGGTCTTAATATCATCTAATCACTTGAATCATCCCTGAGTTGGACACAGATAGAGAATATTATTATTTATTGTTATTATTATTATTATTATTATTATTATATTTTTCTTCTTTGATTCCTTGAGAATTTTTTACCCCAGACACTCCCTGGCTAAGTGCCTTTTACAGAATCATATTCATTTGTATTGATATAATCTAAAACCAACACCTCAAGATAGCACAAATGCTTAATACTAGGGACAGAAATTTCTTAGGCATGAAAATTAATTTAAATTCAAATTTCGCCTCAAATTCAGCGAAAATTCGGCAAATGTATATTTTATAACTGTGGATATTGAACTCGGTACTGGTACTCAAATGTGTGTTACAATGGAACCATTTTGCTATGTTTCATACTATTTGTTTCTGAAAAATCATAATTGCCATCTTACTTGAAGGTTATTAGGCATATCTTGTCTGTTCCGTCATCTCACTGTTAGAACCATCTCTTTTTCGGAGTCCCACATCTCTTCTTCCTTGAGACTGATAGTTACACGCTAGTAGACGGGCTCTCCAATTGTCTTTATATTCCTCTATTTTCTCATTTAACTTGTATATATTCAATTCGTGGCTTATATGATTTCTTATTATATCCATTTTTGTGCAGCCTTTTACCCTACGAAGAACCTCATTTTTAGCCGATTGAATTTTTAAATTTAAAATAATTCCCTGACTAAGTGTCTCCTCACAAACTTATTTATTTGGAATAACGTAACGAAGACATGTCCTCAAGTTACACAAACATTTAATATAATATTACACTGGTCAACATAAGTTTTGTCTCATGAGTACCATTAGTTGTATTTAATGCAGTTGTTTTATCGTGTTTTCAAATGTGTATTCACAATTTCTCCATCACACACAGTTTTTATTTCAATTTCAATTAATGGATTTAAATAATTATTTCTTTAATAAACGTTTTTCATCCATTTGTCCATTGTAAAATAAAACCAATTGAGCTAACTCAAATGGTTTGCAGCTATGGAAAAGACACATCAAGGCAAATGGAATCCTAATGTGCTGGCCGATTATTGTTGGACCATCAAGAGGGATGCTCCTTAGGCGAAATATAGCAGAAAATCGTAATTTCTTACTATCTAGGTGAGTCCAAATATTCGAATATTGTGTAGTTACGAATGTAGAAAATATTAAAGTGTTTGAAATTATAAATGCCTGTCTCTCGGTAATCTTGCGTCATGGAGAATAACCGATATCATATTTGAATTCAGGAGAACAATACTACCAGAACCACATATTTTTTCTTTCTGACACAAAACAAAGTTTCTTTTTTGTTGCTCAGTGTTATTAGTGATGGATAAACATTAATTTAAATTCCAATTTCGCCTAAAGGACTACAAAAACTCGGAAAAATGCACATTTTATGATCACGGAAATAGAACTCGGTATTTAAATACAAGATCATGTGTTATGATTACGCCATTTTTCTCTGCTTTAAACAATATGTTTTGAAAAAAAGTGTCCAATTTAAAATAACTTGTCCCCTGCAGAATTAAACTTGGATTAAACAGTACCAGCGTAAATCTGTGAAGAGCAACCGCTTGGAAAGTATTTTAACTTTTTGTACGTATTTCCAGCAAATTTACAAGGAACGATATTCGCCTACACTTCTTCTAATTTCTTGCATTTTCTCTCCTTATAAAAAAACACAGTAATTTACATTTGTGCGGTGAATTAGTAAAACGTTCATTAGGCTTCGTCAGCGTTTAAAATGTTGGAGTCGTTGCAACACAGTTTTTGCCTCTCTCTTGAGTACTCCTTCTCTTTCTTTCATCGCAATTATTTTGTGTAGAGTGGAGTCACTTCTACTCTAGCGAAATTAATAGCAGCGACTTCATCTGCTCCTTGGCTGTAATTATGTTCTGAATGACTCAATGATCACGTTGTCTTGCAAGTGTTCAAATCACACGAGAGAAATGAATCTTGCTTTGTAAGCTAAATGAACTAGTTTTGCTCGCATCTAACATTTTCCATTGCCTCTTACTTTTTTTCCGTCAAGTTTATCCCTTAACCTTCTGTTATTAAAATAACAAATGAGAAGATACATTAACTAAAGAGAAGAGTAGAATAAAAAATAGCAAGATTTAGCAGGAAAGCTTAAACAGATTGTAAATTACTTTTTTTCTTTTACACATGTTGAATTTTTTTTGTAAGCCCATGTTTTCCCTTTACAGAGATTTAGGCACTCTCCCCCTACAGGGAAGAATTTGAACCATATTAATTTAGTTACACTTGTTTTCGTATAGATGTCATTTTGAGTGGTCCGTGGTCAGCGTTCCGCCTCATACTGACATATAGGAAACCAAGGTAGTACTAGGACGGGAAAATTCGGTAAATTTTGCTTAGAGGCCTTTTCATTCAGGCTTAAGGATTTTTTACGAGCCTGAAAATCTTCAGACTCGGGACCCACGGCTTAAAGTCCTTCCCGGAGGACTTGCTCCTTGGATTCTTCCGTCCTAAAAAAATCCATCGACCCCGGCCGGGTTTGAAACCCCGACCCTCGGGACCAGAGGCAAGGAACATAAACACTAGTCCAATACTTTCTTTATTTAGTTTAAAATAATTGTTGAAAAGATTGTGTATCACATTTTGACGACTGTCGAATTTTTACTGAAGAGATTTGCAGATTGTAGAAGATATTCACAGGTCATTTGAACAGGGCGTCTCTTACGGGCAAGAGGTACTATACCAGGATTCTTAGCCAAATTGTGGAATTCCTTAGATTTGGACAGGGTGTATCTTTCTATAATTGCCATCGCTGCCATTAGAGGATCAATTTAAATTTTAAGAAACCATATTTACAAAATTTCTACTTTATAGTATGTATACTTCAATTAGGCTTACAATTTGAAACTTTTTAATGTATTCAGAAAATGTATTTCGTCAATTCCAAAAATTAATTGTCTGTATCACTTTGTCCTTGAGGCAGTCCTCTAATGAGGAAAGTTGTATATAATAATATAATAATAAGCCTATTGTTATATGTTTCTACCAAACACGCTTATTGTAATTTTCATGAAAGATAACTAATTGATGATTTCCCTATACATAATTTTTTAAGGTGTTTTTAATGGGTTTAAATGTTTTTATTATTTATTTAAATGTCTATAATTTACTCACTAAGTAGGCTAATTGGCACATTACTAAGTGCATGATATTAATTGATATTTGTTTGCGCTTTGTTATACCATTGAGTTCCACTACTAATTTAAAATCATAAAAATTACTATTTACATCTCTATTCAAGAGATCTCAATTTTTAAAAATTCGACTAATAATCCATATATATTAGTCAACTAAGCGGACTAATTATTGTATGTCCATTCACGTATTAATAAAATATCGAAATAAACAATGGCACTTTGATTGTTTTTACCATATTATGAGTAAGTACCTAATTGAAACAAAAATATTTAATTCGTTTATCTAATAACATTCTGTCCTTATTAATAATAAATTCAAGATATAAATATGTATAAATGTATGTTCCAAATTATTGTAATATAGGTCTAATTCACTGATTATCTGTGAATAGCATTTTGAATTACGAAAACATAAAGGAAGAATTCAAGTCTGGAAACTAATTCAATTTTTATTCCGATATTTCATTAGCCTGAACTCACAGACGCAATTTACTGGATCACTCTCAAAATGTTGAGTAGATTGTCAATTTTTTCCGTTCCATTGTTTCACGGTTTTATTGAATTATACTGCGTGTAATTAGAATGGTGTCGCCGCTGTGCTTCCTTGCCTTTTATGTAGTGACCTCGGGTTCGATCCGTGATCGGGACAAGTTTCCTGGGTTATTATTTCTTCGGGATTTTTCCTTACCTGTAGAGACAAATGCTACAAAATGTTAAGGCTTAAATGGTCCCCGAACATCACGTGGCCTCACAATCACCATTATCATTTTCGTCATATTTAGTATGAATGTATGACAAAATTAATTATGTGTTTCGTGATATTGTTGTTTGTTGTGTTGTCTCGGAGAAGGCTCTGGATTGGGCTGATAACTCATTTTGGGAGGCCCTCATGCCCTTGTATAATCAAAATGTATTTGTGTGATCAAAAATTTAAAATGATAGTCATGCCACTATAAGGCCTGGACGGTTTATGGGACATAAAAGTACTTCTAAATGTGAGAGGTTAAACTACGAAGGAGAAGAATAAGAATAAATAGAATGGTTTGTTTTATATTAAAATATATCGAAATTGCAGTAGAGCGCGTAACTTAACTTCAATTTCAAATTGTGAAATAAATGTTCGAGCCACAGGTAGATCAAAACCTCGCCAGGCGATATTAAAAAACGCGTTTAACTATTTTCTCATAGTTGACTTTGGAGTACATTTTTACAGTATAAAAGTCTAAAACATTACTGTACAGTATATGAAATACACCAGATACAACAAGTACTCATTCCTTTATCAATAGAAGTTAAGCATTTTTATATTTATTTTTATGCGTTCTTATTTATAGAAGCTTTAACATCTAAGATTGTATCACACCTATTATAATTTTAATTATTTAATGATATTATGAAATGATAAATGTGACGAGATGGATCCTGCTAATGATATACCAAACCCAGCATTTAGTTTTACGACTGAGGGAATCAAGGGAAAAACCTCAGTCAGGTTGATGAAAACCGGGGTTTGAATCTTAGACTTCTCCAATGTGAAACTCAAACGCTATCACCTGAGTCAACTCATTCGGTAAAAAAGTAATTTTGATCTTAGTTCTTCCAACTCACTAAAAGCAACCTTACGCAACAATTCATATCCCTTTGTCAAAATACTTAAAAAACAGCAATTTTGTCCCCAGATAATAATCTGGAAATATTTAAGCGAAGAATAAATCATGCAGATTCCCTTGATATTTAAAGTATCCAGAGTTTAGAACATTTTTTCTCGATATACGAATTTAATAAAACAATTCAGAAAACCTCAAACATACGTACTGTAATGTACTGTTCCGTTCTGCAATGGGATATGATTAAGGAAGCCAATCTCAAATTCATTATCGTAATAACATAACTCGCAGGCTATGGCGCATCAGCAGATTTTGAAATTAAATCTGATAAATTCAATAGTGATAAGGGCCTAGGAGACCCAATTTAATACATATTAGTAAGAGAAAAGTAATAGCCAATACGGTGCAGATGTCCGCAACACTACGTCAAAATGAAAGAAAAAAATAATAACTGGAAAATGTTAAACCCCACCAGTGAGCAAAGCAATGGGAAGCATTTGTTAATGTCTGTCTGTTTGGCGGTGGCGGCCGTGGCAGATCTGGTAGGGGAATTCTGCGCAACATGTCCCACAGGGCAGTACAGTGATTAATTAAATGGGAAGCTAGATGCACGGGAGGCCTCCTTCCACTTGTGATCTCTTAACTAGAAAACAACATCCGCATATCTGAATTCATGCAAATTATACAGTCTCTTCTATACATACCACTCCAAATTATCGAAAAGAAAATTCTTAAGAAAATAAATAATAAGTTATGTAGTGCAAAAACCAGATGGCAGATTTGCATTAGTGAGTTAGTAGGCTATGTTTTGAATGGTCGGCAGTGGTGGATTAGTGGTTATGCTCCTTACCTCTGGTTTCAAGTTTCGCGGGTTTAAAACCTGCCGGGTCGATTGATTTTTTTAGGACGGAAAAATCAAAGGAGCAAGTCCTCTGAGAGGGACTTTAAGCTATAGGTCCCGAGTCTGAAGATTTTCAGGCACGTAAAAGATTCTTAAACCTGAATAAAAAGGCCTGTAAGCAAAATTTACCGACCTCAACGTCCTAGTATTACCTTATTTGTCTGTTAGATATCTCATGGGTCCGTGTGTGACCTCATGTCATCTATGGCATCTAAGAGTAAATAAGGTAACTAAAAATTAACTTCCTCTAGTATCTCCTTACAAAGGAGAGGTTATGGACTCATTATAGATATTGACATGTTTAGAATGACAGCAGTAAGAGAATAATTCATATATTGTTACATGAGTTATGTATTTTATGGGCCACATCACACAGGTAATTCCATAGTTATGAATGTTATTATCACCTGCACGTTTTCATCTCCTATAATTTACAAAAAAATACAACATGAAAATATCCTCACAAAAATAAAAAACAATGGCCTTCAAGGGTGCTCATCCAGTTCGGACAAAGATAATATTAGAAAATAAACCAATATAACAAGTAGTAACATATAACTTCCTAGGTTGCGAAATATCATACACAGCAGAAACATATAAATAACAAAATAAATAAGTTTAATTATATAACAGGTACACTAAAAAGAACTTTCAAAAATAAGGCCAGGAAAGACTATATAATGAAATTATACAAGACAATGGCAGTGCCTATTATTACTTATGGATCCGAAACATGGACAGTGACAACACAACAATCTGCCAGGATAGAAGCTGCTAAAATGATATTCCTCAGATCAATAGCAGGATATCAAAGAACAGACAAAAACATAATACAGAAATAAGACAACTAAAAATAGAGGAATTAAACTCAATAATAGAGAAATACAGAACAAACTGGCAAGAACACTTGGCAAGGATGACTGAGAATAGAATACCAAAAGCAGCATACAACTATTCACCACGAGGTAGAAGAAATTTGGGAAGACCAAGGAAAAGATGGACAGAGCAGCAATTTGGAGCCGGAACAGGCTAGTAAATAAGCCTAAACCGTGAAGAAGAAGAAGAAGATAATTTACAAATATATTTGAAACAATTAAAATTAAAAGAAGATAAATAAAGAACTTTCAAAAATAAATTGAATAAATTCACATACGTGTGCGGAACAATTATAAATTGTTTTAAATACGTGACGATAAAAACAAAATTAAAATTTACTGGGTTATACTATTCCTGTATTGTTATATGGCTCCTAAAATTGGGCTTTGACTAAAAATGAACTAAAAATATACATAATCTGCAGAAATGAGTTTCCTGAGACATGTAGATGGATATAGTTCACAAGATAAAAATACAGTAAACTATTAGGGATGAGTTTAACATATTCAGCTTAACAGATAGAATATAAAAAAATACAAACAAAATTTGTTCGACCACATTCAAAGAGTGGATCAAGATCGTATAATAAAACAGTTATTCACATATATGCCAGAGGGGTATAGATGTGTGGGACGGCCAAGAGCACGATGGAGAGATCAGTTTTCTGCATGAGATCGAAAAGAAAATGTTGCAGTTCAATCCGTGAAGAAGATGATAATAATGATAAAATGAATATCAATATCACCGTATTATCATGTTGAAACAAGCACCGATAATCTGAAATACAACTTTTTTTTATATTTTCACTCAGTATGTTATAAAATTTCTGAAATTTTATAACGAATATAATTTTAAAGACCGATTAAAATATATTCGTTGCGAAATTTAAAATTATGCACATAAATATATATTAAATAAGCTTACTATTCGTGTCAGGCATAATACCACATCGAGGAATGAGATGAAATGAAGTCCTTATAATAGATGGTCTATGATATACGAGGATCTCGACTGAACAATCCTTTCGCACTATCATTGGAGCAGATGAAATTAAATGGATGATATACGAATTGATAAATTGTGGAATGAAGATCTGATAGGGTAAAAAAGGGGAAAAAACCAAGAAAAACCTACCCAGGTTTAGAATCGTCCGTCACGAACCCCACATAGAGTGAGCGACATGCGAAGTTGTGACCAGAGATTGAAGGTGAGGGAGTAAGGATACTCGTTTATCTATGAAAAATAAGCGAATTTTTTAAATTCAAAATTGTTTAAAAAATGCATTTATAAAGGATAAGAGATGAAAAAGTCTGTGTAAAATTTGATTTACATTACAACGCAAAGACATATACTTTGTAAAAAAAAATGAGATAATAAATTTAAAAATACACTAATATACATGCAACTGGATTATATTTTCAAAACGTTACGATATTAACCAGAAGAATACCGAGCAATTATTTTAAATTGAGTTTCAGAATTTGTTTTCGTGGTAATATTCACTTTCTAACAAAACGATATCGTTATTATAGTAAACATCTCATTTTATGACACTAAGACATCCATGTTTTATAGGCGAAGGTAAAGGTTCAATTCAATGATTACCTCCTCATCAAACATATTGCATAATAAAATTAACGAAGTGAATAACAGCTAATCCTGTAGAAAAATAAAATGAAATAAACAAAAATGTTTAAATATCTTAATGAAACCATTTCCTAAATTAAGTCTTTAGAATAAAACCCCGCTAAAAAGGGTATTCCTCACAGTGCAAAATTATAAATTATTAATCAAGACGAAGTAAGAGGCATCTGAAAGGTATGTCTGTGTTATGATTGTGGCGGCAAAACAAAAGTTTCAGATGGTCATATGATAAGTTATGCTCTGTAGGATGAAAATTACTGTTCATGTGTGCTTTATACCTAACTAATAATTTCCCTTCGTAAACTCTATTTTACTTATTTTTTTACATTAAAAATAAATTTACAAATAAATATGGTATGATAATAGCCAAGAGAAGAATAATGAAAATGATAATATTGATACACATCTGACAGAAAATACGAGTTTCTAATTATATTTTTAATTGACATTTTAAAAAAGTTATCATTTGTGACATTTCTTTAATGCATATTGCGAATGACAGCCATTATTTTGCGGTGAGAGAAAATTAATGATAGCATTTTAAGCTTTCAGAGAAATATTGCTGCATCACAATTGTTACATCACAAAAAATTGGACGAACAGGAATTCGTTAAATTTACAGAACTGAGCATTATTTAAAATCAGAATCTGAGTGACAATGAAAAAATTATTATTTATTAAACCACTTTATAATTACATAACAGTTTGTCTCTTCAAATCAATTTATATATATATTTTTTGAGAAATTAAACACAATGGGTACAACTGGGACACGACACACACTAGTCCCAAGGTTGAGATATTTTTAAAAATCCCTTGCCCCGCCGGGAATCGAACCCGGGTCGCCGGAGTGGACTACCGACTACGCTACAGCGACAGACAATTTATATATATATTGTAACTAGTAAATCAATGAATTATTGTTCAAAAGGTTTTTTCTTTTACTATCTGAATGTTTAAACTAATAAACAATACAGATAATTCCAAAAGTAAAGCAGGATAATGAATCTTTATTTAGTGACGTATTTATATGGCACTTCATGTTTTATCTCGCAAATAATTATTTGTTTACAATTATGGTGATAGTGACTTACGTGCTAGAAAATTTTAATTTTTGTATGTATTTTTTAAACCTGAAATATATTTTTAATAAATAAATCTTCATTCAAGTACTTAATAAGTTATAATTTGAGTCCTGTATTCCGGACGTCACGGGTCCAAACCTCGGTACCGACAAACATTTTTTTTTTAAGTTTTTCCGTCGTGTTTCTTAACTGTAAAAATGCTTAGTGATAAATTAATTACCAGGACCCAATCCATCACATTCATAATTTCATAGTATTATGAACTGTAAATAAAAATAAAAATAATAGGTAAATAAATAGGTCCAAGGCGCTACATGATCTTGGATATTAAAAGCGTCCATAAATAAAAAAGAAAAAACAAATATTAAATGTGCATTACAAGTAATTAATAACTAGAGGGAACATCCATTACGCAGCACAACAAAAAATACAATAAGCAAAGACAAGAATATTTAATAATATCCCTTTACATGTTTCCTAGTAAATATATTTTTAAACTAATCCAAATGTATCACCAATAGTAAAAAATTGTTAGCTTATTACGTAATAACCTAATTTGCATGAAATGCCCCAAATGTTCTCTTTGTTTTATTATATTATAAAAATATTACATTTGGTATGATTCATTCTTCTGATACTTATAATTTAAAGAAAAATTGTTTGGTAGTATTCAATTGAGCATTTACTTTTCAAGAATGGATTGGGATAAAAAATTAGGATTTGTATCACGAATTATTTTGTGTGGTAATTAAAAATAAAGAATACATTCTTCAAAAATTTTCCAACCTCATTGGTCGATATCCCACTACACTATTTAAATATGCCCTTTACATAATTATTTTCATAATCTTTATATTGTTCAACTGTTCCTAATAAGTGTTTATTAAAAATTACCGAAAATGTGCTGCATAATAAGTTATATCCAGGTTAGAAAGTTGCTCAAGAATATATTTTTTTTCGACCTCTGAATTTAGTTCTGATTACATGACCATAAATATTAACCAGTTTATTGAACATTTTAGGTTAGATCTATAACAATTCCTTAAAATATATCTTAAACTTTACACCATGTGAACTCCATGAAATAATTTATCAGACAGAAAGGGAGAGAGTTAAGTTTGCAGAAACACTACATGAGTGAAATATTTTTGAACATAATTTATAAAGTATTATTAATTATGTATGAGATATTTCTTCAGAATAATACTTACTCTTCTACCACTAATACTACTACTACTCCAGGGGTTAGGCATTTCTGCCTGTTCCGGGCCCAAATTTATGGTTTAATCCACCCTTCTTGTCAATGGTCATCTTTGACTCTTCCGTCCTTTGACTTTGGTGTTTCTTCAGAATAATACTAAGTTTACAATTTAATTTTCCGTACAATCAGATATTTTATTAATGACTTAATAAAAATAATAAGTTTAGCAATATTCCATTTAGTACAGGGTTGATGAAAACTGTTAAAATGTCTAGGTACCATTTCAAAAAAATATTTTTCAAAGGAAATAAGAATTTATTGTTCGTAATAAATTTTGTAATAAGCATACATAAATATTAAATATTGATAATATTATATTTTTCGAAATAATAATTAAAGAAGATCGTTTGAACATAATCAGCAATAAATTGTATTAAAATTATAATTTTAATTTCCTTAAATTCTAATTTCCTGCAAGACAACGTAAATTTACTCTGTTGTGGGATATATGATAGGCCTGGTTGAGTGGTAGACAAGGCCTTAAGGCCTTAACTCTGCCAGGTAAAATAAAGCTATTATTATTATTATTATTATTATTATATCAGTTTAAATTAGGGTACAACGTTTCAATATACGTATAATAACACTTTTATTACTTACAGATTAACAAAACGTAAAATAATTAATGACAGATAATCCATCTAAACGCACATTAATCACAATGGTCAAACTTAAATATATATTTTATATGTTTAAATATACAACTAAGGTTCCACTATACGAATTCCGTATTTTCAGAGGTAACAAGTAGAAATTCCTCACGGAGACAGGTAGACAACTGTTTTTACAAAGAATGTCCAGAAATGGTGAAGTTTCTAATGCAATTAAACAGTTGTTTAAAGTTGTACAACAAGTTTAAATTAAGTGAATTATACAAACAAGTTGGATGAGACACAAAAGACAAAACCCAAGCTACTAAAGCTATTTTGGCTCTATAAAATGGCAAAGAAACTTGCCTGAAAACGAAAGTCAATAAATATATCAGATAGTCTATTAACTCAATATATTTACACAAATATATCAAAATCTATTACTGAAAGATTATTTTCATTTTATAATTCGATGATTTCTAGAATAATCATATCAACCCCCCTGTTGATAATCAGTATTTCGTATAAGTTATTTTGGTAATCTTTTTACATCTATAATTATTATTTTATTATTATCATCATAAACAAAAATAAATCATTTCAAATTTGAATTTGAATATTGCGATTCTAAAACAACCTACCAGTTTTACATATTACACATTTCTTAAAGAAGTTACTGTTAGCAAACATTAATTTTGGTACCATAAGATATAATCAGTAACTTACCGGTAGAAAGTTTTATTTTTTGTACAATAAAATTTTCATTAACAAGATTTATGTCCATAGTCCGTGAAAGATTCTGAATTTAATAAATAAATAAAGTAATTAAATTTAATGTAATCTGATGGACTGAGACAGAGCATATTGATGCAGAATATTGAGCCCTTGAGTATTGCCTCATGTCCACTTATGGTTCATTTACAAGTGAGCAAATTAACTGACAGCTCAAGAGTATATTTATGTTTATAATAGTACTTTTCCCAGTATTGCCAAGCGTCTATTAAAAAATAAAATATTTCTTCTTATTACTCTTTACAATATATTATTTAAACCAGTATTTGAAGATAATTCTGTATTCTCGAAATATGACATAATGAAAATATCCCATTAGTACCTAATGGCTTAATTATAAATTAATAATTTCATAAGTAAACGGTTCCATCCATCCATAGTAATTCTGCCCGAAGGCAGGTCCTTCACTGCAATCATAGCATTTTCATGCTATGCTCGCAGCTTTACTAGGGAATTGTAGGTGTGGTAGCTTCCCGTTTCTTTCCACACCGGTGAAGGATGATGATGATGACGATAATGATAAGGATTATGATGATGATGGCATATGATTTCGGGGACCGTTTGGGCCTTAAAGTTTTCCTGACATTTGTCTTACAGGTGAGAAAAAACCCCGATAAAAACCTCGCCCAGAAAAACTGCCCCGACCGGGGATGGAACCTGGCCCGCTGCGTGACAAGGCAGCACGCTCCCTCGAGACCACAGCGGTGGACAGTAAACGGTTAATGTTACAAATAAATATTAATTTATTTAATATAAAATCAATTAACATGAAACAAAAATTAACTGATTCTTCAAGAACATACAAAACCTGTGAAACCATATTATTATTTTTTTATTAATTTAGCCTGATGGAGTTAGGCTTTCACCCACTAGCAATCACAATTAACTCTAATATTAATCATTAATAAAAATTTGATCAATAGATAATATCTGTAAAATTATGATCGATAACATAATAATATTAATGATAATTAAAATTAAATCTAAAATTAATAATAAAATATACTTAAGCAATATACATTAAATTGTATTGACTTAGGCTTTCATGGTCGAAGTTGCTATGATGATCTTGAAAAATATTTCCGGGTTGTAGGCCGTGGTCTCGAGGCTTGACGTTCCCCGACGTTTCGCCAGAGGATGCCAGACGCAGTCTCTGGCGAAACGTCGGGGAACTTCAAGCCTCGAGACCACGGCCTACAGCCCGGAAATCTTCTTCAAGATCATCATACATTAAATTGTTCGGTAGACCGTCCTTATCCAATGTACAGTACGTGACAAAATTTATTAGGAAAAATAATGAGATGAAATAAAGTAATTTATATGTTATTTACAATATTTAACATCTACTTAATATACTTGTTAATCTTAATATTATTTTATAAAATAAAATACATTAAATTGTTATTGATTATTAAAATAGTAGTATCAGTACAATGTATAAGTTAGTTTGTAATTAAATAGTTAATTAAGTTGTGGGAAGTAAAAAAAGTGCGATTTTATAACATTATTTCAATTTTCTTTTACCTAAAAATTTATCTAATTTTACCTTCTTCTAAGTTTCACTAAAACGGCAATTAGTACTAAAACTTATGATGATCTTGTAGATCATAAGTCAATATAGTACTAACACTTGTTTAAAGAAATATGAATTAAAGGAAATAAGGTAGTTTTCCTGTCTGATCTCAATACCGACCTAATTTAGTTTCGTCCTATGTATACAAGATTTTTTTACAAAAAGGAATCACTCCATGGTGCGACAGGTTCAAAACCCCGTTGTCTGTAGGTTGGTTACTGCTCTCACATCATCATGTATCATTTACAGAGGTGGACATCATCCAATCAGTATAGTGGTAACATAATACGGTCATCATATCAAGTTCCCCAGCCATGGAAACTGCTTTTCTCATCACAATTGGATTATTCTTCATAATTTTATTAGCATTAAGGCTAGATCGTGTTTCCATTTCTTCTTAGTTCTGTCGAGATATTTGTTTTTTACGAAGATAAATTATAATCGTTTTCGAAACTTATGTCTACACATTCTCTTAATATATGTACTGTACAAACTAATTTTGTTTTTGTTTTTTTATAAATTGATTTAATTTTAATATGTTGTACGTATGTTTTCTTTTACAGTATTTTTTCCCGTAATTTCGAAGTATAAAACTAACCAGGGATCTAAAATTTAAGTTCAGCCATTTATATATAATTTATTTTGTTTTTGTATTCATTTTTAAAACTTTAATTCAATAAATTTAATTATATTCCAATACAATATTTTTCAAAAATATGTTTATTTACTTATCAATTTTGTTCAATGTTGACATTCCGGCTACCAGGAGAAATAAATGTAAAGGCATGTTTTAACTATTTGAAAGTCTAGTGTTCTAAAACTATTTAGCTGTATACATATACAATATATGTATAATTCGCTTTGTGGCAATACTTTGCATATCTTATTACGAGCAAGCAATATTTTGTTTTGCATGCAAGTTTTCAATTTTGTTATAAATGTAATTAATTGATATAACATAAAACCTTCAGTCTTCAAAGGACATAAAACGTCGTTTCGGAATAACATTATAAACAATACTACCAACAGAAAATAATACTATTACATGTAACAACTTGATAACAACAACAGCACTATTATCATAATATGAAACCCACATTCACTAGTTAAATATATGAAATGCGTCAGTTCATTGAATAAATAATTGTAGATAATTATGTATTCGATATTTTTTTCATTATAATTTTACAAGCTAGATAAATAATTTTGAAATTTTATTTATCTTTGTTAGCGAGATGAAACTGAATGACGATAACCAGGTATGTTGTTACTGCACTCACCATCTAGAAAACAAAATTATACATTTATTATTATTATTATTATTATTATTATTATTATTATTATTATTATTATTATTATTATTATTATTATTATTATTATTATTATTATGATTAGTGTATATTAATTTCTTGAAAACTATATTGCTCAGTAGCATAATTTACTTTAAGTGTATAAACTAATGCAATATAAAATTATGTATTATAATTTACACTGATAAAATTCAATAATATGATTAAGTGAATACCAAAATGAGAGAAAACACAAATTGACTTATATTACCAAATTAAAATGATAAATGACGAAGGAAATGAATGTATGGAAATATTTTGAACAAATGTTTTAGTATTCAATTTGTAAAAAGAGGCTTGTTTTGAATAAAATATTCTACTTGTTGTGTTAATCACCTCTGTGTTCATATTTTGTTCTCTCATTTTAATTGTATGATAAAACTGATAATGTGGATTTGGAGAGTATATTCAGGAATAAAATGTAACAACTTTATTGAGCCTAATAGACTAAAACGAATCAGACATAAGATGACGTAAAACTTATAGTATGAAATTACTAAAGACTTTTTTTTCTTCGCATGAAAGGATTTTTAATATTTAATGAAGCAAAACTTCCATTAAATTAGAGACATTTGTAAAAAATATATTAATTCATAATAGAGACATTTTATAAGTTTGCAGAATGGCTGTATGATAGTGTTCCATCTAAAGTATTTCACACAGAATTATTGGTTACATCCTTATTCGAGGGAGATATTCAATTAATAGAATGCTAGAAATTTGTGTAAAGCCTAAAGAAAAGAGTTTTTAATGGAATCAACGTAAATTTGTGTTAACTATAAAAGAAAGACATTTAAATTTGCACAGAGTCAAAAGGAGTTTTAAAGTTTTATGTATCGAATTAAATTATTTGTAAACAATTTATAAGTAGTATATCGAAAAATAATCAATTGAGTTGGTGTTTACTTGATGAAAATCCATATATATTAATTAAATAAAAATAAAACTTACAATTTTATTTTATTTTCATATTTATTAAGATTATAATTCAGTTACAGCTGTTTCGGTACACTGTACCTTCTTCAGACATGTTAACAAATTAAATTTGTAAGGTACAGTGTACCGAAAGAGCTGTAACTGAATTATATCTTAATAAATATGAAAATCAAATAAAACTGTAAGTCTTATTTTTATTTAATTACTAATGTAAAATTGTGCGGATATGAAAAGAGTATTAGAATAATTTAATTAAATTTTCTTAAAAGTAAAAATGAATATAAAATTTAAAAATGAAAACGTGTTGGAGAAGTAACGTTTTCGCACTCACGTACCGAATGGAGAAGAGTGAAGTCTAGTGCAAAGAAATCGCAGGCTGTGAACTGTAGCTTACGATGCAACAGCTGCAAGGAGAACTCCTTCAGCTGCAATAAGAATGTCAACATACACACATCAGATAAATACAGCTTTAATTTGACGTCACTTCTCTAAGAAATATAAAATTTTGTGTGTTATTTCGTGTGTGACTATTTTTATCCTTCAAAGTATTATATTTCTTACATACTTCATTCGATTTATTCCAGCGTGAAAGGGATTAATAAAAGAGGATTTTACAGCTGTTCTTTGGTTGTTCGTCACTTATAGTTTTTCTATTTTGACGCTATTGACCAGTTAATCTGTAATGTAGTAGTAGGACTTTATTAGACTAAACGTTAGATACATACAATCTTATTTACAGATAAGGGTCGCATGGGCAGGAAGCCGTACGTGCTGTTGACAGTCCGTATCAATAAAATAATGCTTGGTAATAATATAAAGTAAACAAAAAATATTACAATTAGATAACAATACAATTACATTGTGCATTAATTAGGTTACGTAGAATTATGTGGGTAATATACTATGTTCCTGCTGCCATGGGTCTGACCCAAAAATGGCGGTTGAGCCAAGAGAAACCCTGGTGTGCTGGAAAAACAACTCACATAACACCTTAATGTACACTTCATTCCATTCTTACATAATATACTGACACAATGCAATAGATCTTTCAGTCGTGGTATTCAGAGCAGTCTGCCTGCCCACTCCGAACAAAGAACTAAATATATTATTTTCTTATTTGTGCAACTATAAATTTCCTCGGGAAAGCTTTCCTTTTCGAATAACTATTAGGCCTAACCTAGATCATATTGAAGTATATTTTTATTTAAATGTACTAAATTGGAAACACCATCTTGAAAGAATGAGTTCAAATCGGATCCCCAAAGCTGTTTATAATTATATACCAAGAGGACGAAGATCACTGGGCCGTCCTATGAAACGCTGGAGGGAAAATTTTCTATAGGATCGTAACAGGCCTTGGCCTAATACTTGGAAGGAAGAAGAAGAAGAAGAAGAAGGCGTTTTCCTAAAAACAAACGAGGCCTGCATAATTACTTTTTGTTCCTCCATTGACTTTTTTTAAAATTTGAACTATATTTTACATAGGCCTAATGGAATAATACCAAGAACGTATTACGTTATTATTATCCAGATGCTTGAACACTACTTGGAATTTGGTATATTAGAATTATGATTATTTATTAATGGCATTTAGTATATTAGCATTATGATTATTTATTAATAAGTATAAAAATCCAAGGAGCAAGTCCTCCGGGAGGGACTTTAAGCCGTGGGTCCCGAGTCTGAAGATTTTCAGGCTCGTAAAAGATCTTGAAGCCTGAATGAAAAGGCCTCTAAGCAAAATTTACCGAATTATCCCGTCCTAGTACTATCTTGGTTTCCTAGATGTCAGTATGAGGCGGAACGCTGACCACGGACCACTCAAATGACATCTATACGAAAAAGTGTAACTAAATTAGTATGGTTCATATTCTTCCTTGTAGGGGGAGAGCACCTAAATCTCTGTTAAGGGAAACATGGGCTTACAAGAAACAAGAAAGATAAAATAAAACTGAAGTTAATATTATTTGAATTTAAAAACCTGAGGAGTGCTGCAACAATACCAGATCAAAATTGCTAATAGATTTGAAATATTGGAATCTTCAGTTGAAAATGTGGTACCGAAAAATAAACTGATATAAATAAAGAGTGAGAGACTTTAAGAGCATCAGAAAACATAGGTTATTAAAAAAGAGGCAAAACAAGAAACGGTTTGATGAGGGATGTGCCGACATTCTAAAGAAAAGAAAGATGTACAAACTGAATTGTTTACATGAGCCAAATTAAGTAAATTTACAACAATTGGGTAACACCAGAAGGGAAACTACTAGGCTGTTAAAGAGTAATGGAGAGAAAATTTGAAAGCGAAAATTATTGATTCGAAATTAATGCAAAAAATTAGGAACATAAAATAATTATTTTAATTAGGATAGAGAGGAAAGTGTTTCAGGCTGGAACAAAAATAATTAGGAATAAAATGGGGATATGATGGCATATTCCAGTAGCATATTAAATATATGGAAAAAATTATTGTAATCAGCTATTAAATATACATATGCACAACAATATATTGAAGAGGATGATTTACAGACAGCATAAATGTTATTCACAGAACCAAGTGCATTAGAAATTGAAATGGCGATAGCAAATTTAACATTTATAAAGCATCAGGTACAAATGGGATCCTAGCAGCACTTATAAAATTAGGGGGAGAAAAATTGATGAGAAAATTCAACGGCTGTTAAATCTCGTAGACTGCGATGGGCAGGACATGTGTCATGAATAGGGAATGACAAAGGGACATAGAAAGTCTTTGTAGGAAAACCAGGGAAAGCGCCCAGTACGTGGGCCAAGAATGAGTGGTAACCATGATTTAAAGAAAGTAAATTTTACATGGAATGATTGGAAAACATTGGCTCAGGTTAGGGATATATGGATAGCTTTTGTCTGCGCGGGCGTGTACCTAAGGGATCGATAGTGCCAGTGAGTTATTTAGAGTTAACATTATTTCTATCTATAATGACGTAGACAATTGTTGAGCCATAACCTCTCCTTTGTTAGGAGTAGCTAGACCAAGTTAATTTTTAATTACTTTATTTGCCCATAGGTGTCATGAATGGGATGCGGTCAACACACCCACTCAATGAGACATCTAGCAGGCAACTATGGTATTACTAGAACGTTGACGTCGGTAAATTTTGCTTAGAGACCTTTTAATCAGGCTTCAGTATCTTTTACAAGACTGAAATTCTTTTGACTCGGGATCCACGGCTTTGAAGTCCCTCCCGCAGGACGTGCTCCTTGGATTTTTTCGTCCTAAAAATCCATAGACTCCGGCCGGGATTGAACCCACGGCCCTCGGAACCAGAGGCAAGGAGCATAATGACTAGTCCACCGTGGCCAACATAATTAAAATTATACATGTCTTAATATTATATATCAGAGTTTTCGGTATATTTAAGTATAATTAATACAAAATATATTCAGTGTTAAAAATTAAGGTGAAAAATTTTTACCGAGACATGTAGGTCAGCAGAGTATCTGCGTTAATATGCTCATACGTAACTAAAAGAACGTGAAGGTGACTATCCATTCTTATTCTTATCATGCAGGTGAATTGTTTTTACGACAAAAATAAACATGTATAAATTAAGACAAAAAAGGAGGAAGACTCTGGAATCGATATTTACTCATTTATTCATGACATTGGTGCAAGCTTTCCTCTATAGGTATCAGTGGAAATATAAAATGTTTTAATGCGAATGCAGCTGTTAGCGATCGCTTTCCAAAGCTTCCCGCACGAGACTACAAGCCTCTGGAATTCACCATTTTTTCTCTTATGGTGTACGAAATACGAGAGAAAACTATGTTTTCCCAGTAATCTGCAAAAAAAAATGTATAGATCTGCTATTTTTGTGTGAAAATAATATTAATTAAAACATCGTCTTCTCCCACGCTGTACGTACGATTATTTGGAGAAAAAGTAATACCAGCTATCGTTTCTTGCAAGTAGAGGAAAATTTAAATTAAATAATTGTTACTTTTGATATAAACAAGCAGAATTATACAAATCTTATAAATACCTCTCTCTTGGTTGAAGCCTGTGTAGTTTCACGTAGAATATTATGGACATATACTCCCGATCGGTTAGCCTGAAATATAGAAAAATCACACAAATACAAAGGAATGGCATAGTGTATTAGTTATTTGCAAAAGTTAATTATTTAACCTCAATAATCTAAAAAAAACATATCTCATTACATAGAGTGATTCAGAATTCCTATTGTTCAAGTATAGGAGTTGTAGAAGGGAATTAGCAGACGAACTGTTCGTAAGAAACCTATGTCCGAAAATTACCTTTTTGTGCTATAACGGTGAAAATAAACAAGAAATCCTTACTTCACAATAGACAACCCACATTAACAAAAGACAATATCTTAATATATGTAATGTTATGTGTCTTCGGTTTATAATCCAGGATAGATAAATCTGCCAAAAATAACTGTAGGAAGAGACTTCGTAGAGCTTGATTATAGGTTAATTATTTTCTAATTTTAACATTTCTTTTATAAAAAAATAATATCGAAGTTTTTGAAGTTAATGAATTATTTTCAATAGCATGATTTAAAAAAAATATTTTTTTGTCATATGATTTATTGTGATCATGTTTAATCTGTTTTATTAATCTAAGTCTTCTTGAAGGAAGTATTGATGGAGTTCCTTGAAGTTGTACTACTGCATTTTCTTGAACAAGTGTGGTTACACGTTTTGCTTTTTCATCTGATAAAATATCACCTAAATACTTGAGAAAAACTTAAGTGGCCGAAAAAAGCAACTGCTTGGCTAATTGGCTTTTTAAAGGATATGATATTATTATAAGACTAAAACATATTTCCGAACATGCGTTCTACATGAAAATTGTAACTATTAAATATTCTATACAATTTACAGAAGTGAAATAATAGGAATTCTAAATAAACCTACATTGCAATATTTATCTCCAAAAGATAATATAATCATTATTTGAAATGAATCCTATAATTTACTTTAAATATAAGTTAATATTCATATTTGAATCATGGCAACCAAAACATGTCTTAGCACAATTACACTAGGAATAGTAGACTTAGAATTATTCACGATCATTGAGATATAACATTTGTGAAATTATTTTTTTTCACGTAATCTAGTTTTTCTATGATTGAACAATGGTCTATATTGTTTGGGATCATTAACTCGTTAAATTGACAATACATCCTATAAGATACATTGATTTAATTGTTTAACGTTGTTTTTAAAACAACACAAAAAACAAACAAGTAGAAGTTACGTAGTTTGTGTCAAATTACATAACAATGTATAATATTAAAATAGTTTTAAATTATTTTGTTTTCGTTGCGGTCCAAAACATTTAAATAACTGGCACGAGAAATGATCGCTTCGCCAATTTAAGGGTTAATTTCGTAATTCTGTTTTTTCCGATAAATTTTACTCAGAGGAAAAGTAACTGTTTTACTTGCCATGAATGTGCAATATGGGATCCATGGCTTTACTTCCCTTCGGAATAAAGTCATGTTCAGTATTCAGGACTTTAGGCCCTTAAAAATCCATAAGGGCCTAATTGGATTTGAAACTGAGAATCTTACGAGTATGGCTACTACTGGTCCACGAGGATCGAGTTTTCCAATACATAGGCCTATATATAAACTGTGAATATAATATGCCCCAGCAGTGCAATTTGCAATTTTTATTTTACTTTTTATCAAAATTCGAGTATTTGGATGATGTTCATACAATTATGATTAAATCTATTAATTGTGAGCTTAAATTAATTGAAGATTCGATTAAATAGTTGTAAAAGAGATAAACTTATTTAGAAAATTATATGTATTTATATTTGGTAAGTAAATTCGATAAATTATAATTACGAGTAAATTTAAAATGCTATTTGAAAAACTAAATAACTTGTTTTAAAAATTATAGAAACTTAAATAGGTTTCCCCCTCTTAGGACATTGAGTAATAATATTAATAATTATTAGGAACGAGTGAAAGAAGCCATAGCGAAAAAAAAAACATTGTAAAATTAATCTATAGCACATAAATATGTCTTTCATTTCTAAATGTCTGCACATTAAATTTATAAATACTAGAGAATTTATAACTGAAAAGTTTATGATACAGCACTGTTACAATAAAGATGTTCAAAAATGAATTTTATATAAAACATTACTTCATATATTACGTCTTGTATTCTAATAATGAAAAAAAAATCTTGAATGCATTAAAAAGTAAGCAAATGTAAAAAAAAATCTTACCTCTTGAGAAGTGAATGCACAAGCAGCAACAACAGCGATAGTCTGCAGCATGCTGATAATTGTCCAGTAAAGTGCATAGAATACTATCTGGACATGCAGAGGATCTCTCTTGTGTAACGTTGTCAACACCACAAAACAGCAGTAAAACGTAACTGTCATATCTATCAAACAAACTCCTGAACACAACATATTTTGAAAAGAGAAAGATGAATTTAAAAGCAACGCCGAATCGCAGAGAGTATCATGAAGGTGTCCCAAAATCCTAACCCTACTCATTCCTGCAAATTCCTGAGATTCTCCCACATGTATGATCTTACTCCTGGGTTTGATGTGAGTAACAGTTTTAGCCATGTCAACTTCAAGCATATTCCTGTAGTTAGTCGTTGTGAAAGGTAGATCTGTTTGTTTCAGAGTTTCGTTCTCTATCAAAGGAGCCACAGGAGCTATAGCTGAATTCCCACTTCTAACTCTAAGAGTCGAATTTTCGTCAATGTCACTTAAAGCAGAAGATAGCGTCTCTCTTACTAGAGGCCCAAATATAGAATAATCTTTAGCTTTGCCTTTTTCTCCAGTGTCAGTTTCTAATTCAGATATCTCAGCATTTATTATCTTAAAACGTTGTCTATGTGCCAACATGCAGTCGAAAAAAGTTATTTGCATCCAAAATGATATTATTTTAGGAAAAGCATATATCAAAATTGCACATGACATTATATAAGATTTTACCACGAATGCGAAATAAGCACAGAGTGAAGCACAAGGGACTACCATCAGCATTAAACAAAGGAACAATTGTATTTTAAATAACGTAATTGGCAGATGAAAAGGAACATCAACCCCAATATTAGCCAAAGCTCGATCAACATAATCAACAGACGACAAAAAAGACAGAATTTTGCGATGATTAAAACAACTCATTAATATAAATACAGTCGTAATTGTAGTGTCGACATACTCTCTGAGCTGAAAGATTATTCTTGTTAGTGCGGACCCAAGAGAAAATTGTTTTTCTCCATCCTCAAGAGTAAAAACTACAAACAATCCTACATTTGCCATTAAAAATAGTATACTGTATAGCAGAGATTTTATAGATGTTCCAAATGTAGACGAAGAACTCAAAGATATTGGGACTAGACCAAATAATCTACCAAACCAAAATAAAGGATAAACAGAAGAATAAATATCATCTACGAGTACTTCACACATTTTTAATTTTGATTAATCTAGTAATTACCTTCCAAAACTTTATGTATACCAAAAGTAATAGAAATATTTAAAAATATCAGTTTGTGTTCAATTTGTAACTTCTATAAAAACGTCGAACTTAAAGTGAATATTACGGATATTGAATTTGAGTGAATTATTGAGATAAGCTATTAGATAAAATATAAAAATATTAGGTCCACAATTAATAAATTAGAATCTGTAGATATCTATGATATAATTATAGATAATATATTTATAAAAAAAGTGTCAGGCGTAAGAATAAGTAATAGACAAGAACGAACAGCGAAAGCAGAACCAAAAATAATACTTTAGTACGTTGTTAACCTCTCAATATATATTTTTTCAGGTTATTTAAATTGTTACACAGATTTAAATTGTAGCAGATTTTATACTGTTAGATGCTAGATATATTTTAAAAGTAAACACCTATTCGCAGTAAAATGTAAAATGTTTTTATCTTCACAGATGCTAATAGACTGGGAGTTTAAGACGTACTTTCACAACTTGTTTGTTACCTGTCTAGAAATAATATTGATCATTTAATCAAGTGTATGTGGAAGATAACACATGATGATAATAACCTTCGCCTCTCCAGTTTTAATATAATTAATGGAGAACATTATTGTAACAAAAGCAGTCTTCATTCTAATGACTGCACATACTTATTGTGTACATTCTATTCAAACGGATTACTTTTTCTTTACAATGAAAAATTATGTAGGTCTCTATCGCAATGTTCACTAATTTGTATCACAAATTTTATGAAATTATTACTATATACAATTGTAATAATGATAAGCAAATAACGTAATAATTGAGTACTTCATAATGAATTACAACACTTCTAATTTTTAATTTGCGTTAATGAATTAACTTCAAGTTCAGCCTTATTAGCAGTAGTGACATTAATATCAATTAATAATAATAATAATAATAATAATAATAATAATAATAATAATAACATCATCATCATCACCATCATCATCATAGTACATTCACGAATTTAGGCCATTTGTTGACCTGTTTCGGTCTCAAGAGAAACACCATCCAAAAGTCTTTTGAGTGGACGTCCTGATCTTCTTCTTCCTGCAGGTTGATATCTTAACATTTGTTTGGGTATTCTGTGATCTTCCATTCGATGAACATGTTGCATCCATCTTGACTTATAATCAGAAATTTTGTTTTCTAAAGGTTCCATGTGTAATTCTTCTAAGATGTCTTCATTTTTTTTGTGATCTAGTAGTGTGTATCCTGCAGTCCTCCGAAGGTATCTCATTTCAGCAGATCTAAGTCTCTGTATATCCTTCTGTTTCAACGTCCATACTTCGCTACCATACAAAAGAGTTGGAAGAGCCAGTGTTTTATACACTTTTAATCTTGAATGCTTTTGGACTAACTGTGGCTTGAAGATAGAATTTATTAACCATAATAATAATAACAATAATAATAAAATAATGTATTTGTTTATATACATACTTTCAATGTTTACACATCTTTCTGCGAATAATAATAATAATAATAATAATAATAATAATGATAATAATACAGATGATTATTCTTACATATAACCATGCATTTTTTATATATAGATTTTCAATGTTTACACGTCTTTCTGTGCCTAAAGTTTTATTTTCCTCCGCCACTCGTCCTTATCCATCCATTTTATGTCCCCCAGCCCTCTTGTTCTCATTCCAGTTCTTATTTCTTGCATCCACAACCATGAATACGTGTGTAATATAAATATATATACGATATTTTCGTTTTAAATTAAAGTGGAGAGGATATTCAAGCAATTTATGTTAAAAATAAGCAAGTGTTCATTTCTGCTTACTTTATAATAAGTAGTATGTGAGGGATTGTATGTGTAATATTTGCATGGACTTTTGCGCTCTTGTAAGCTTCTTTGTCTCGGATTTAAATATCACATTTTCCTGCTCGACCATAATTTCCCAGACACATTTTATAATATAGTACCATACATATTTTAAGTATCTTCTAAATACTAGATGCACATCCAAAAAATTAAACTAGTATACTCTTTATACTATTAGTAAGTGTTCTAGAGTAAAAATACGATAGTAATTATTTTAAAATATCCTATTACGTTTCTATCTTTCCGGGAAAGAAATTCGAGAGTGCTTTTGTCTTGTTTACAAAGATAAAAGTAAATATTAAATTATATTATTGGTATAACTTGTAGATAAATCTCACGAGTGGGGATTCACATGTAGGATTCTTGTTTGACGATACTTTCGTATACACATGATCAAATAGGCATAATTATAGTTAGTGAAGAATATAATGTTGATTACCAAGTTCGGGAAATTGGAGGACGAATATAAGAAGTGGCGCCTCAACGTTAAAATGTTGAATATTTGAGTAGAAGAACAAGAAGACAAAATTGTATATTCGGAATATCAAGGAATGTAATGAGTTTAAGTATTTGGGAAACAAACGGAACATCCCTAAATGACATACACAATCGAGTATAACGAAGAAAGAAAAGTGTTATATTTCAAATGAAGTTCTATGGTTGATTAAGACGAACATTAATACATACATGAGAATATAGAGTGCTATGGTGGAACCAATATTATCATATGGGTCTGAATGTTGGAAACTACCGGTAAAGAAGAAAGGGTAAAAGAGACAGTGGAAGTGGACTTCCTAAAAATAGCATACGTATCTCTAAATTACAATTGCCGAATGCAGTAAATCAAATATGAACACTTGAAGTATTAGTACAAGTGATGAGACGATAGAAACTAGGCACATAATGTGTTATGGTCATATGAAAAGGGTGAAAATGGATAGATGGACAAAATAAAATCTTTACATTATAATGCAGTGAACAGAAGGAGATGAAGAATACCTTCAACGTAATGGAGAATAGGAATTAGAATGACTATCCTCGACAGGGCAACTGGAGAAGATGGACAGAATGACAGAGAAGCATGGCAATCTAATGCGGCAAAGGCTATAGGGCTCCTGCTTGATTGATTTGACTTGTATATATTTTATTTAGAAGTTAAACCTTAACATATTTTTCTTTACTTTTAAAATCAGTTTAGATCTATATAGGCCTATTTCAATAAGTTATAAATTGAGACATAAAAAAATAGAACGCTTTCTTCATTTATATTTGGCGAATGTTTATCTAAGCGTAAGTATTTGTTTATCCTAGAAATCAAAGTTTTATACCAGATAAAAAGTATAAACATGTTTCTTTCTATTCCTTTAAACTTATGTGTATTGTTTTGGATTGATTACTTAATAATAATAATAATAATAATAATAATAATAATAATAATAATAATAATGATGATGATGATGATGATGATGATGATGATAATAATAATGATACTAATAATGATAATAATAATAATAATAATAATAATGATAATAGTAATGATAATAATGATGATGATGATGTTACTAATAATAATAATAATAATAATAATAATAATAATAATAATAATAATAATAATTCCGATTCCGATTGAGGGTCTTTCCACTTTTCAGCGGTTGCCCTTTTACCAGCCGGCTGCTGGCCCTTCACATCCACATGTGTCAATCACAGAGGTAGATGATCAACAGCCAGTGTAGGGGTGACACGTGGTTAGCATGTCGAGTCCCCCAACCGTTATAGCTGGTTCCTCAACCTGGAGCCGCTACTTATTGTAGCTACCCAATTGCCTCACGATGCTGGGTGGGCACCGGTCCCATACTGGCCGAAATACCATGAGAAAATTTCTTCCCCCATGGAGACTCGAACCAGCGCAAGTCCCGTAGCTCTGCGCCAAGGCTTCCTACCTTAACCGCTCGGCTACGGCGCGGGACAATAATAATAATAATAATATTAATAATAATAATAATATTAATCCATCCATCCGTCCGTAGTAATTCTGTCCGAGGGCAGGTCCTTCACTGCAATCATCGCATTTTCATGCTATGCTTGCAGCTTTACTAGCTTTATTAATAATAGTGATAATAATAATAATAATAATAATAATAATAATAATAATAATAATAATAATATAAAATTTAATATGGTATTGTATTATATTTTTTTTTACATATCTACACTTTTATGTTGTTCTCAAGTGATATAGACCCGATAGTACACATTACAAATTTTATCAGAATGTTTACGACCTACAAAATATTTGTAAATTTAGTATTGCAGGCATACAGGATTTAAATCCTTAGAGAAGAGAATAATGTAGATCTTGGGAAATATCATGAAAAAGTTAGTTTATGAATATTACTTTTGGGAGAGATATTTATATTTTTGCTTCTACACATGCGGTGACCATTTATGGTATCATAAGCTATTTTCATAGCAAGAGAATTTTGAAAGTGGTAAATGCAATATTATTTCATTTATTACAAATAAACCACAAGCGGGCACGTGCATTTGACAAGGTTGTGGGTTCTCTGTGTGGCTTAACTGTAGCTATAACCACACTAGTTTTATAAAAATCTTTCCCCCTTCCCAATTGCCTTCATGGATTACTGCCACCCGAATATCATTTTATATTTATTTATTAATGTATAACAGTTCTCTGTACCTTATTTTGAAGATCTTGACAGGTGAGAATGCTATTTATAATTTCACGGTTTTATATATCTTTGTGTCCACCGCTGTGGTCTCGAGGTAGCGTGCTGCCTTGTCACGCAGCGGTCCCGGGTTCGATCCCCGGTCGGGACAGTTTTTTTCTGTTCGAGGTTTTTATCGGGGGTTTTCCTCACCTGTAAGACAAATGTCAGGAAAACTTTAAGGCCCAAACGGTCCCCGAAATCATATGGCCATCATCATCCCTATCATCATCATCATCATCACCCCTATCATCATCATCATCCTTTACCGGTGTGGAAAGCAACGAGAAGCTACCACATCTACAATTCCCTAGTAAAGCTGCAAGCATAGCGAAAGTGCTATGATTACAGTGAAGGACCTGCCCCCGGGCAGAATTGCTATGGATGGATGGATGTATCGTGGTGTAACTCAAAAGTTTAAAAAAAATAAGGTAGAGTTGTCTTTTTATAATGTTCTTGAAGGCTAGATACTTTTCTACCAGTTTGATAAATAAGAAATTCATGAAGTATTTCAACAGAAGCTTTCATTTAATTGTTTTCTAGTATTATAAATGTTAAAGTAAGTGGAAGGAACTTTTAATTGAATTTGGGTTAAATTCCTGTGATATGAACTGTATGTACATATGAATGCATTAATCATTGTTTTCTATTTTATTATTATTTACTGCTATAGTTAATATTATTATTATTATTATTATTATTATTATTATAATTATCATCTTGAAAGAATGAGTTCAAATCGGATGCCCAAAGCTGTTTATAATTATATACCAAGAGGACGAAGATCACTGGGCCGTCCTGTGAAACGCTGGAGGGAAAATTTTCTATAGGATCGTAACAGGCCTTGGCCTAATACTTGGAAGGAAGAAGAAGAATTATTATTTATTCTTTTTCTTGCTTCCAATTATGACGGTTTGCCTGTTCTTCTCCAATAAATCATCTCTGATCAGAAATTAGAAAAAAGTTACCCTCCAGCTGACCGGTCACGACTGAAACTTCCCTGATGAATAGATTATATTAAATAGAAACTCAGAAAAGTTTCACCATTTTGTATGTGACAGAAAGATATAAATTATTAGAGTATTAAACTCCCAGTATCCCTAAAAGGTTTATGTTACAATTAGAACAATATTACGTTTTGCAACGAATATGTATATTTAAAAAAATGCATGCTTTTGCTGAGAATTTTTGAGAATTAACTGTATGACTTTTAACAACATCATGTCGAGGGGCCCCTGTATAGTGTAATATAAATAATCAGTTACAGTCAGAACTTTTTTCAACGAATAGGTATATTTAAAAAAATACATGCTTTTACTGAGAATTCTTGAAAATTAACTGTATGGCTTGTAATAATTGTATTATGTCGAGGGACACCCTGTATAGTGTAATAAAAACTAATCAGTTGGTTTTAGATGTACTCGATGACAAGAAAAATTGTATAAGAATAATTACATGAGTTGTTATGCCACCGACAACCTGAAAAAAAAAATAAATATAACAAATTACAAATAGGCGAAATTTGTTATTTTTCGAAACGAGTTGGCACAGGCGATAGTGTTTCAGATTCGCATTCGGTGAGTCATAACTTCAAACCCCTATGCATACCAACCTGACTGAAATTTATTCCTGGCTTTCTTCTAATGTCAATGAAATGCTGGGTTGAAATTTAATTACCAGAATATTTCAATCATAATCGCCATTTAATAGTGTCATTAAAACTGAAATCAATGAATGTCTGAAGAAATCACATGATATACACAGCGGAAACATATAGCTTTACTAGTACACTTAAGATTCTAGACGTGGTGTTACTTTAGATGTTTAAACGCCACTAAACAAGAATTATACCCGAGCCGTCATATCTCCGGCTCTGAAGTTTAGGTTATACGAGGGGTAAAGAGAGAATTCACCCTCTACTGCCAATAAGGATATGGTTGTAGTAGGAGTAGAAGTTTGCCACAACCAATCACTGCTCTTGACGCAGCTATAGCGCGCTAGTAAGGTTTGAAATTGCTGAGATGTTGTCAGCTGTATGTCTGCTAAGCGCATACATAAAGCGGCCACTCCCACTGAATATCCATATCGGCAAACACTGTCGTGAAAACGTCAAGGCCGGAGAATCAGTGGCTGCAGTGTAAATGATTTCATTCTTATTTTTAGTTTAACTTCTCCCTTTTAGCTAGATCTAAGTGCCCCATGCCATCCGGGCCTTACACTGGCCCTATCTGTCGGGAGAGGATGTTTAAACTTTGAAACATATAGGCTTGCATACTTTACAGATCACCCGAGGACGTAGAGGGCCTCCCCAAATGAGGGTTCAGGTCAATTCGGAGACACCTTCGATACAGGATGAACATCTAAGACGAAACACACCAATCGCTCACATATTCATACTGAACAAGACGAATTTTGATAGGATGGTTATGAAGCCCTAAAGACCAAATGGTGCACAGGGAAAATGTTGACAGAGTTTCCTGGCGTTTATCATATTGGTGAGGAAAAACCACGAAAGACTCTCCTCCAACATTGTCTCGACCGGAGATCGAACCCGGGCCCGCTGCATAAGATACAACGAAGTTACCACAAGAATACAGCTGTGGACGAATAAGAATATTTTAAATAAAAAAAGATGTAACTTAATTAATCTAGTCTAGCGGTTTCCAACCTTTTTCGACTCGCAAACTCCTTCCACAACGATCTGAGTTGGGTGAACCACTGACTTAAATATACATAAAGTATATATGCATAATTTAATTCCAAAGCAAAATATTTAATAACCTTAAATTAACTTAACCCTTAACGATTAAAACCCAAAGTTACTCTAGTTACGGCTTAAAAGTTACACAACATGTAAGCCTAGTTGTAGCGAAATGAAATACATTCCTAACGTTGTTACATAACTGTAAATCAGGCATTCGCGGTAAATATTAATTAATTTAGGAAATAATGTCACAAATTCTCATTATAGGGTTAATTTAATTTTAAAGTAATAATAATGATAATATTATTATTATTTTTATTATTATTATTATTATTATTATTATTATGTGACAATACCGCAGAAATGGAGGAAACAATATTAGGCCTAACCTCGAAACCCACCATTACGGAAAAGTTTTGGCGAACTCCTTGAAATATTTTGCGAACCCCCTGGGGGTTCGTGAACCACAGGTTGGTAAACGATCATCTAGTCTAATACATTATACACGACAATGGAGACAAATCCTTCAAAATTGCATTACATGTAATGTTAAGAATGGAATTAAATATATATTTTTTATTCAAATGTCCCAGGTTGTCATTTCGACATTTCTGGTGTTCACTCCTGGCATTGGCGTAATTGTAACCCACTTCTGAGTTGGGGCGCCTGGAAGGCGGTGTTATGGCTGCCTCGATGATATGATGGTAGATGAAGATGATAGGGGTGCGCCAGGAGAGTCCTTAATCCTAATCTTAATCTAAGGCGAATATGAATGATGATGATGGCCATATGATGTATATTTACATATTCATTGTATTTTATTCTCATAGAAAATACTATCTTGATAAACGGTGTTTTTATAAAGACCTTCTCGCAATGTCAACATTTACAACAACTTAATGGAAAATTAATATAGTACAATATAAGAATATTGATCGTTGAGTTACCTAGTTTTGACACTTGCTTTGTTCCATACACGAATAGAAAAGTCGTGGAAAATTAATTAGATTTATACATCTAGAACATTATATTAATTAAATTACTAAACAAAAACGAAAACGATGTCTTATATAATTAGTCGCTTTACATAGGGTATTTCGAGAATGTAAAGAATTACAAGGTATTTCTGCGAAAGGGCTGAACTGGTCTCCAACCCTTAACGCGCTGCCTAGGCGGCCGAAAATATATTATGCGACACTGGGCTAAAAAAATCGCAAATACAAATCAAGAATGCCTTAAATTTACAATAATTGCTCTCCACATTGCCACAATGCACTCATGGCATTTTCTAAAAACATTCCATGACACTCGTTGGAGCTCTTGTCACGTATTTACAAAAGCAAACTCTGAATTGAAACAATATGTTCGTGCTTTTCAAGGTTGAGCCAATGAGCAGTTATAGCGTTAATAAATAATTTTGGTCTGCAGACCGTACCTGTACCAACTGAAGATGGAGCAAAAATGCTTTGAAACAAGTCGTACAAGAAAAAACCAAATATGAAGTAAGATGAAGTCAGACCAAACTTATTTATTAAGTAAAACTCCATAATAATGTATTTCGAATAAATTAAGACTACTTAAATCTTAAGGAAGATTATAAATACAGATTTTGATTTTTACGTACAAATAACAGATTGCAAGATAGCATCATCCAGCTTTCAAGAATTCTACAATATATATTTTTTCATATTTTAAAGGGGAAATAAAATAAGTTTATTGAATTGAAAGAAAATGAAAATAAAATAGCATCAGATAAAAGTTATCAATCATTGTTTAAAATTAGATTTATGCCCCAAGTTAATTAGAAAAACCATAAAAAATAACCAAAACAACATTTTTTTTTTTGGAAAAGAAGTTACTTCAAATGGAAAGAAACAAACATTTCGCTCTAGTAAACAACTTAGATATTGAAATTTATCTACTATACACCTAACTTTTTAAACAATATTAGGAAACATCATGTGCGAAAATTTAGAAAGGAATATTTACAACAAACTAAATGTAACAATGGGGAAGAAAATTCAAAAAGAAAATAACAGTCTTTACCAACTGAAGATTGAACAAAGATGCTTTGTAACATGTCTTACAAGAAACAATACTAATAAAATTCATTGTTAAAACCGTTGAGGTGGAGAGTAATGAAATAAAATAAGTTAAAATACCTTCTTAGGTAAAAACCGTCGTCCTCAAAAAAAAAAAAACAAATACACTACGAACGATTAACACAAAAATACAACATATAATTAATCGCTAGATACGTGGATGACATTATAATCATTTATGAAAGTACAGACAGAAAAGAAGAAGAAAATAATATACACAATAAATTGGAATTCACAGAAGAAATTTTAGATCTGCTGAAATGAGATATCTTCTGAGGACTGCAGGATACACACTACTAGATCACAAAAAAAATGAAGACATCTTAGAAGAATTACACATGGAATCTTTAGAAAACAAAATTTCTGATTATAAGTCAAGATGGATGCAACATGTTCATCGAATGGAAGATCACAGAATACCCAAACAAATGTTAAGATATCAACCTGCACTCAAAAGACTTCTGGATGGTGTTTCTCTTGAGGCCGAAACAGCTCAACAAATGGCCTAAATTCGTGAATGTACTATGATGATGATGAAATTGAACAAAACAACAAAGTAAATTTTTTGGATCTTAACATAGTTAAAAACACGAAAACAAAAAGACTTGAAATAGATATGTACAGAAAACCAACAACTGATATGCTTGCAATTAACAATAAATCATGACATCCGTACCAACAAAAAATCAGCGTATGCAATAGCCTAATTAATAGAATGCTAAAACTGCCATTAAACAAAATTAATTACAATAAGGAATTGCGGTACATAAAAAAATGGCTAGAAACAATGGATACAACAGCAAAATTATAGAGAAACTTGTAAGAAAACAAAAGCGGAGAACCGATATAAATAAAATAACAAAACTAGAAAGAGAAACGGATATTAATAATACATGGATTGCCTAACTTACACAGGCCAAACCATAAAATTGGCAAACACATTAAGAAAAATAAATAAAAACTTAAACATAGCCTATAAAACTAATATTAAACTAAACAATGTAATAAGTAACAAAATAGAAAAACATAATAAATTTAATGGCAAGGGTGTATATAAATTAACATGCAAAGACTGTGACAAGTTCTATATAGGTAGAACGAAAAGAAGCTTCAACATAAGATTTAGAGAACATCGTAACGGTTTCGTATACGCATATGGAAAGTCTAATTACGCTAAGCACATAATAAACGCCGGCCATAGAATGAACTCAATAGAAGACACCCTTATAATAGTACACAAGGAGGGAAATCCAACTAGAATCAACCTATTGGAAGACCTGGAAATGATCAAGGAAATAGACAACAAGCTTTTAATAAATGAAAGCACTCCCAGACTAAACAACCCACTATACGATATCGTCAGGAAGAAGCTTTAGTCACGACAAAGCCACATTAGGACCAGTAGCATCAAACATCATACTGGATGCTGTAGCGAAGAATGAACTGCTGAAGATGGGACGGATGTCCTGAAAGGCCTACAGGCATAAAGATTACATATTTTAAAAGTTGAGGACGACGGATTTTACCTAAGAAGGTATTTTAACTTATTTTATTTCATTACAAGAAACAACCAAAATGAAGGCAGACCAAACTTATTTATTAAATAGAACCTCATAATGTTAATTCCTATTATATTTTCAAATACGTTACTGTGTTAATAATAATACTGAATTATCGGCTAGCGACAGCTGCTTTGCGGAGGTTCAATTTCCTTGGCTTCCATTCGGATATGCTGAAACATCGTGCACTATGTCATATATATATGGTCTAGATTTATTAGTTTTAATTATTGCCAAATAATTTCAGTTATGGCGACTCCGTAGCTCTAACCGCTGGGGTCCCGAGAAAAAGTTTCGGTCACTCAATGTGAGCGGAGCTTGGGCAGGTTTTTCACGGGATTTCTCCCATTTTCCGCTACCACAAATTTCATTCCACCATTCCTCCATACTCAGCTCACACATTTCACTTCATTTCGTTCATCCGCCTTTGTGACGATGCGTCAGACGTGATCGGCTACACCCTTGTCATTCACAGACCTCTATAAATATAGGGGCTTCATCTCACATCTCATCTCATCCCTCGACCCGACCCTGAGTTGGACACGATTTGAGGATATTATTATTATTATTTCAATGGTTTTATTAAAAATATAATGAGCAAAAAAAATAGTAACCGAATATGAACATTCATACTGAAAGTTCTTAGATCCGACAGAGAAGTATTATTAAGTCTATAGTTACAGAGAACCATCCAAAGCGTTACGTTTTACCCAGGGAGCCCGTCCTCAATTCGAATCATGTTAATTTTCCGGATCAATAATTTATTAGGTCTTTCACGAACTTCAACGCAAATATCAGAAAGCATATAATAAATTTCACATCTGCTATTCTGTAAAATTAAACCAATAGATTTTATTGACATTAAAACTTTCGTTTCAGGTTATTGCAAATCTCGACAGCTCCAAAATTATTAGCTTCGATTGTTCATGAGTTGTTTTTTTTTTTGCATCTAACCCTGGATTCGCATATAAATGTCTCAAATATTATTCAAAATAGTATCTAGCTATCTAATATGATATTTTCTCACTTTCTTTCACTCAGGCATAAAAGTCTTTATCGTCATATCGATGTACTCATCATATCTCAGCAACTTTATTCTGGATATTACGATCCTTTTACAATATGGATGATCACGGCCATATTATAGCCACTACATTGTGTGTTGTAATTAATATAGAGAATGGCAAGGAAAGGATTAAATAAAGATCGCAAATATAATAAAATTTAAGTAGCACTAAGTCAAACCGATATAGGCAAAAGTAATAAATGCACACATACACACACACACACATATATGTATATATATATATATATATATGCATAAAAATCCAATAAAAATATATTATATACCTGCTCTTACATATTTCTGAAAAATACAAATGAATTTCGTCTCTTATTTAATTTAGGAATAATAATTTTAAATATTTATTTACAATAATTTGTAATTAATAGATAGCTTGCTTTGTATTATTTAGCACTCGGTTCCATAATTAAAACACACGATCATAGTGTAATATACCACAACAAAGGATGTCCGTAGCACCACATCATATAATATCTTAACTTCCCGTAACTAGAATTCCTTACCTCAGGAAATCACGTACTTTCGTACGTTATAATGTTTTAAAAGAAATACTTCTATGTGCTGAGAAATTTGATATAAAGATCCGGTTCCTCAAACATTAATTTTCAACTTAAATTAATAGTGTAATTATGAATTATTATCGAAAACGTTGAATAAAATTATTGTTGCAGCTACTTCTGTCAGCACTGACTTCCGAGCTATCAAGAAACAGTGGAGCTGTCCAATAACAAAGCGCATTTTCTCCTTCGAAAATTTTCACCCGCAAGGAATGTAGCTTTCATTTTATTCTTTCTACTAGAACTGCAGCTCTTTGGATTCTCTGAAAAACTTTCCGTTCACTCTTATAAGTATGTGGCGCATATATGTATTTGATTTATCCGCTAAATATACCTTGCGCATGGCGAATTAAGTTAGTTTCTGCTTACATTTTATTGTATAATACTAAGTTTCAAATTAGTTGTTTACTTATAATAATAATACTTATTGTTATTATTATTATTATTATTATTATTATTATTATTATTATTATTATCTATCTACCTTCGGGTTTTTACAGCTGCTGCCGTCTTCCCGTGCCAAACCTCATTATTATTGTAAATAATAAATAGTAATAATGTAATAATAATAATAATAATAATAATAATAATAATAATAGTTTGTTTCCATTTTAGCGAATTCCGAAAGAATGAAACTACTGCGGTTGTTCTCATGAAAATATTTTATATTTTTTTGCACAAATATACATATATTTTAATTAACCCTGATACACAAGGTACAGAAATAACATAAACTTTTAAAATAAATAATATTATCCTATACAGTACAATAGAACTAAAATTTCGCTAACCCTATCTAGTATACACCGAAAATGGTCATGACCAAAATTTATATGTACAGTACACTAGCCACGCCTTAAAAAATGAAATATTAAATATTAACTATATTATATGGCATACACTGCGACAAACCAAACATGGCGGTTCCGAGTCAGTTTTTAATTTCGAATTTCAGGTAAACCCACACTTCTAACGGCCGGATTTCGATGATTTTTGCCCAATTTATTTTAATATCATAAACTGAGTTTCGTTTTTAAACATAAAAAATTACGACTGCTACAGCAATTTTTAATTTATGTTTCAGGTGAAATCCTACATCTAATGGTTTTACCGGGTCCAATTGTGAATCTAAACAATCCAGGGACTCACTCAAACACTCACAAAAAATTTATTCAAAATCGGTCCAACGCGTCGTTTAGGAGGAGTTCAGTGGCACACACGTACAGAAGAATTATATATACCGGTATATAAAGATTTCAATGTTATAATTAAATTTTGACATTTAGCAGTCCCGCGCCGTAGCCGAGCGGTTAAGGTAGGAAGCCTTGGCGCAGAGATACGGGACTTGCGCTGGTTCGAGTCTCCATGTGGGAAGAAATTTTCTCATCGTATTTCGGCCAGTATGGGACCGGTGCCCACCCAGCATCGTGAGGCAATTGGGTAGCTACAATAAGTAGCGGCTCCAGGTTGAGGAACCAGCTATAACGGCTGGGGGACTCGACATGCTAACCATATGTCACCCCTACACTGGCTGTTGATCATCTACCTCTGTGATTGACACATGTGGATGTGAAGGGCCAGCAGCCGGCTGGTAAAAGGGCAACCGCTGAAAAAGTGGAAAGACCCTCAATCGGAATCGGACATTTAGCATTGAAATCCAAAAGTGGCATGAAGAAATAAATGCCTTAATCAGGGTTTGAACCCTGCTCTAGCGCCCGCAATTTATATTTCAAACTTGGCAAATAGCAACTAATTAAAAAAAGTAAGGTCGAATTCACTAACCAGCAAAATAGGATCATTATGTGCAGGAGTTCACTTGAAACTTAAATTTAAACGTCGCTCTAGCGATCGCAATTGTCGATATTTCACAACGAAACTCAGTGTGTGCTATTAAAATAAAAAAAAATGAAGATTTCTCCAAAACTCAGCGAAATGCGGTAATTGGAAGTGTGGATTTGCCTGAAACCCAAAATTAAACATTGATTCTTAGAACCGCCATATTTGCTTAGTCCCAAAAGTATGCCACACAATTTAATTAACCGTCAAATTGATCATGTATTCCACAATATATATTAGTTCTGTTTATTTAATATTTTTAATAAAGTAATGGAAAAACGAATTGCTATATTTTTTAAATTGTCAAATTATACTATAATATGTACATAGATAATTTATGGTTACCAATGATTCGTTTTCAATCCATCCGAGTCTTTTGAATAAAATGGCATCAGAACTTAGTTTTTTTTAATTTAATAAAAGGAATATCTGCAAAATCGGACCGTAAATTCGACTTTCTGAAGAATCCACTAAATTTATTCTGTTCCAGCATGACGGAATTTTGTTATGTGTTTCTAGTTAGAAATCGCTTGTTCAATTTAATAATAATAATAATAATAATAATAATAATAATAATAATAATAATAATAATAATAATAATAATAATAATAATAATAATAATAATAATAATAATAATAATAATAATAATAATAATAATAATAATATAATAATAATAATAATGCATATCTTTACATAAAAAATTACGACACTATAACACTGTAATTAAACCAGAGTGCCTCTATGGAGCAGAAACATTAATTTTGAATAGAAAAAAAGATATAAAAAATATAGTGAAAAAAAATGCTAAATTATAAGAACAGTTCTAGGTCCCCAAGTCATAGGTGAAGCATTTAGACTCAGGAGTAAAAAGGAAATAAAAATATATACAGACATTCATAGTGATATTAGATAACGAAGGTTAAAATTTTATGGCCATCTTAAACGAATGAACTCAAATAGTTTTACAAAACAGATAATGGAATTCTATGAAAAGAGAAGTAAAGCTCCAGTGGATACTATGAAGTGGATTGATGAAGTCAAAAAGGACTTAAAATTGGCAGGAATTACTAAAGAAGATATCCCAAACAGAGATATATTTAGAATTGAGGTGAATAAGTGGCAGGTTGACCAAGAGGACAAACCGAAGAAAAAAACTGGAACAACTTGGACAGATGATAGAAAACAAGCTCATAGCAAAAGAATGAAAGAAATTTGGGCTCAAAGGAAACGCCTCCAAGTACTTTGCATAGTCTTACATGGGCTCATCCGCAATAAAAAAAAATAATAATAATATCTAAAACAACGATGGCCCTGTCAAGGGCATCTTAAGACTTAGGACGTGTTCAGATGAACCTAAACCTAATATGCTTATCATCATGATAATGATATAATAATAATAATAATAATAATAATAATAATAATAATAATAATAATAATAATAATAATAATAATAATAATAAATCTTTACCTTGTCGTGGTGGAGTGGCTTGCGTGCTTAAATGATCCTGAGAGCTATGCCGGCGGTAGCATTGCTGCCGATAGGGTTACCCATGCCGGACTGGTCGAAGGTGATAAGCCAGACGAAAAAAGTACCTTGGGCGAAAGAGTGACGATCTTTCACCGTAAAAATACAACCGTCAAGAAATGCGGACATGGGTTCATCTGGGGTAAAATTTTCCGGAGGTCAAATAGTCCCCCATTCGGTTCTCCGGGCGGGGACTACTTCAGGGAACCCATGCCAAAGGCTCAAACACAGGGACTTGTTCCTAGGAACATGGAATGTTAGGACTTTATACAATAGTGGGGCACTAGAGATATTAACGCGGGAACTAGATAAATCGCCCTTGGATATAGTCGCTTTACAGGAAGTTAGGTGGCCAGGAGAAGGTAGTCAGGAATCAGGAAGCTTTGCATTATACTATGGGGGTGCAGAAAGACCTGCATTTGGAACGGGTTTTTTAGTCAGAAGGAGGATCCTATCCGCTATCCGAGATATTAAGTTTGTTAGTGATAGGATATCATACATAATTCTAAAGGGTAAACGACATGATTTTATAATTGTAAATGTACATGCCCCCACAGAAGATAAAGATGACAAGATCAAGGATGAGTTCTATGAAGAATTAGAATGCTTATTTGATAGCCTTTCACGATATCATATGAAAATTGTCTTAGGAGATTTTAATGCAAAAGTGGGGCGGGAAGATATATTCAAACCAACAATAGGCAAATTCAGTCTTCATGAAGATAGTAACGACAACGGGGTTAGATTAGTCACATTTGCCACATCAAAGAATCTCATTGTTAAGAGCACAACATTTCAGCATAAGGATATTCATAAATACACCTGGACGTCCCCAGATGGAGAAACTCGGAACCAGATAGATCATGTATTAGTGGATAAACGCTGGCACAGTAGCATCATTGATGTTAGATCAGTTAGAGGGACAGACTGCAATTCGGATCATCATCTGGTCAGAGTGAAAATCAGACAACGGCTATCGCTTATGAGAGGAACAAACGCTAAAGATGATTCTGTAAAATATGAATTAAAAAACTTGAAAAATGATGAAATGCGGCAAGAATACCAAATCAAAATTGCTAATAGATTTGAAGTACTGGAATCTTCAGATGACAATGTGGCAAACGAAGAAGAAACTGATATAAATAAAGAATGGGAGGCTATAAGAGATACTATTAAATTGTCAGCATCAGAAAGCATTGGTTGTTTAAAAAAGAGGCAAAACAAGAAATGGTTTGATGAGGAATGTGCCGACATTGTAAAGAAAAGAAAGCTAGCAAAAATGAAATGGTTACACGAGCCAAATGAGGTAAATTTAGAGCAATTGGGTAGTGTTAGACGGGAAACCACCAAGTTACTAAAGAGTAAAAAGAGGGAATATTTGAGAGAGAAGATTAATGATCTTGAAATGAATGCAAAAAATAGGAACATTAGAGAATTATATCAGGGAATTAGTATAGAGAAGAAAGGGTTTCAGGCTAGAACAAACATAATTCGGAATGAAAATGGGGATATGATTGCAGATTCTAGGAGTATATTAAATAGATGGAAAAGTTACTTTAATCAGCTATTAAATGTACATACAGAACAGGACATTGAGGAGGATAATTTACAGACAGCAGAAATGCTAGTCGCAGAGCCAAGTGCATTAGAGGTTGAAATGGCGATTGAAAAATTGAAGATGTATAAAGCATCAGGTTCAGATGAGATCCCAGCAGAACTGATAAAATCAGGAGGAGAAAAATTGATGGACAAAATACGCTGGTTGCTTAGTATGATTTGGGAAAAAGAAGCTCTTCCAGATGAATGGAAGGAATCAATTATCGTACCAATTTATAAGAAAGGAGATAAAACTGATTGCAACAACTACAGGGGCATCTCATTACTTTCAACTTCGTACAAAATTCTAACAAATATATTAGTAAGCAGACTTACTCCCTATATTGATGACATTCTAGGAGATCATCAATGTGCATTTAGAAGAAACAGGTCTACAACAGATCAGATTTTTTAGTATAAGACAGATTTTAGAAAAGAAATGGGAATATAATGGTACTGTACATCAACTATATGTAGACTTCAAAAAAGCATATGATTCAATTAAGAGGGAGAAGTTATATAGTATCCTGCTGGAGTTCGGAATTCCTAAAAAGTTAGTTAGACTTATACGAATGTGTCTAAATGGCTCAAAGAGTAGGGTGCGTGTAGGCAAACAGTTTTCAGACACTTTTGAAATCCAGAATGGGTTGAAGCAAGGAGATGCACTATCTCCTCTACTATTTAATTTTGTACTAGAGCATGCCATTAAATCTTTAGAGAATGAGGAAGGCTTACAACTGAATGGTATTAATAAGCTGTTAGTTTATGCTGATGATGTAGTACTATTGGCCGATAGCGAGGAGATACTAAAGGCCAACACGCACACACTATTGAGTAACACTAAGAAATTAGGACTGGAAGTAAATATCAGTAAAACTAAATATATGGTCACACGTAGAAATTCAGTATATAATGGAAATGGACAGCTAATGACAAATGAGGGAAATTTTGAGGAAGTGGCTGAATTCAAATACCTAGGAACAATAATCACAAATAGGAATGAGATGCACAAAGAAATTAAACATAGGCTCAATTCTGGAAATGCATGCTATTATGCATTGCAGAGACTTTTGATGTCCCAACTCCTTTCAAAAAACGTTAAGCTGAAAATATATAAAACTATTATTCTACCAGTTATATTATATGGGTGCGAAACATGGACTCTTACTTTAAGGGAGGAAAGGAGATTACGAGTATTTGAGAATAAAGTTCTTAGGAAAATTTTTGGACCAAAGAGAGATGAACAGACAGGTGAATGGAGAAGACTACATAACAATGAACTACATGGTCTTTATAGGAAGCCAGATATAATAAGAACAGTTAAGTCTCGTAGACTGCGATGGGCAGGACATGTTGCACGTATGGGAAATGAAAGACGTGCATGGAAGCTTCTTGTAGGAAAGCCAGAGGGAAAACGCCCAGTTGGTAGACCAAGAATGAGGTGGGAGAACAACATTAACTATGATTTGAGGGAAGTAGATTATACAGGGAATGATTGGAAAGCATTAGCTCAGGATAGGGATGTATGGAGAGCTTATGTCCGCGCGGCCATGAACCTACGGGTTCGATAGTGCCAGTGAGTAAGTAAGTAAGTAAGTAATAATAATAATAATAATTAATAATTCCATTATCGCAGTTTAACATCTCGCATTATAGGTGTTTTCATGTGCTACATCTACCCGGGCATCTGACGTGACCTGTCGGGAAAGGGTTTTTTGTTACTATGGATCGGACACGTGCTTTTTTGACCACACAAGCGACATGGAAAGCCTCCCCGAATGTGGGATCAGGTCAATGTTAGGGTCTCTTCCGAGACAACACAACACACAGCATTAATACGAAGCACATCATTCACACACACATTCATACTAAACATAGTGAATATGATGATGATGATTATGATGGTCAGATGTTATTCGGGGAACGTTAGGGCCTTCAAATGTCCTGACATTTGTCTTAAAGATGAAGAAAAACCTCTGAAAAATCATCACCGAGGAAATTCTTCGTGGGGATCGAACCCGGATCCTCTGCGCTATACCCAGACACACAGGCGGACTATTATAATAATATTATTATAATAAATTATTATTATTTTTTTTTTAATTTTAAAGTCTCCTCCTACATATAAAATGTCTGAAACGACACTATTTATAAAATTATTTAAATACATATATCCTGCATACAATTCAGCAAACATTTACATACTGTAAATTTATTTCAATAAATATCCTTCACTTGTGATTATTGTCATATTTCCTAGCGTTTATTTAATCTTTATTTATAGACTCTTAACATCGAAGGCTATATGGCGACTTAATATCGTTTGTTGCGTCCAGAAAACTCCGTTTCTATTGATTTTTTGTTACTTTCACTGATTTAATTACAACAATATTACAAAGTGATTCGTGGTAATAAAATTCTAACCCCGTATTTATCTTGAAGACTAAAAAAATTAGAATAAAATCCCAGTTAGCTTAGTCGTCACCAAAATTTGAACTCAAATCTCCCGAGTTCGAGTCATAAACACTAATGTTGGTGCCAACTCGCTCGTTGCATTATACCTTTTATTCAAAAATTTTGTTAAATAGTTAATAATAGGATGTACTGTATGGACCTTGTTGTCAAATACATATAGTAAACACTGGTGTATTTTATTTTACACGATATTAGTCATCATCATCTGCATTCATGGATTAGGTCTGTTGACCCGTTCCGACCTCAGCTCTCTTTCTAGGTCTGCCCACATCTCGGGTGCCTTTAGGTTTGCATTTTGGTATTTGTTTTGGATATCTATCTTCATTCATTCTGTCTGTGTTTTGCTTCCATTTTTGTCTATATGTATCTATTTTATCAGTTATTGCAAATATTTCAAGTTCCTGTCTTATTTCTGTGTTCTTGATTCTGTCTTCCTTAGTGCACCCTTTAACAGATCTCAAAAATTTTATTTCTGCCGCCGTTATCCTACTTAGATCTTGTTTTTTATGTATCCAGGCTTCTGAACCATAGAGCAGTACTGGTACTACCAGCGTTTTATAAAATTTCAATTGGGTCTCTCTTGTTGTTTTGTTATTTAGTGATCGTTTTATCGTACCACATATTCCCTGGAATTTTGCTATTTTATTAACGATGTTAAAGTGATAGTCTCAAAACACAGTTGGGGTGAAAGGACTGACAAATTTTGTTCGGAGGGTTTTTTATTTCAGGCTTCAGAATTTTTTTACATGTCTTGTGTCAACCGACCGAGCCCAAAGCTTTACTTCCCTTAGAAGGAAACCACATTCCGGATTTTTACATCTTGAAAAAATCTATCGATTCCGGCCCGGTTTCAGTCAATCTCCTGATCTCCTTGTGAGGATCATAGGGCATTCACAAAGTATTTCCATTGTACCGTATTTCTCGCCAGCGTTTTTACTTAATTCGTTGTGTTTCCCTCCTTACAAATCTAATATATAAAAATAAATGTTTGTTTGCTCGTATTTTATGCGCTGCCATACCTTCATCCGATTGTAATGGGGCTTTTTGAAAAATGTTCAGGAGATTCCTGGAACGAACATATGCTATAAGAGAGTTGTGATACTAAACTCCTACACCCTTAAATATCACCCTTTGTAGTAAAAAACGTGAAAAAATCTTTAAAATGAATGTTTGTTTGTTTGTATTTTATGCGCTGCCATACCGTTCATCCGATTCTGGTGGGCCTTTTTTCAAAATGTTCAGGAGATTCCGGGATGAACATATGCTCTAAGAGGGTTGTGATACTCAACTCCTACACCCTTAAAAATCACCCTTTGTAGCAAAAGACGTGAAAAAATATTTTTTTTACGTTTAAATAGATTACGCTGCCTAAACCATAACAAATACTTGCTTACTTACTCACTGGCACTATCGAACCCGTAGGCTCATGGCCGCGCCGACATAAGCTCTCCATAATCCCTATCTTGAGCTAATGCTTTCCAATCATTCCTGTATAATCTAGTTCCCTCAAATCATAGTTAATGTTATTCTCCCACCTCATTCTTGGTCTACCAACTGGGCGTTTTCCCTCTGGCTTTCCTACAAGAAGCTTCCATGCAAGTCTTTCATTCCCCATACGTGCAACATGTCCTGCCCATCGCAGTCTACGAGACTTAACTGTTCTTATTATATCTGGCTTCCTATAAAGACCATGTAGTTCATTGTTATGTAATCTTCTCCATTCACCTGTCCATCTCTCATTGGTTCAAAAATTTCCCTGAGTACTTTATTCTCAAATACTTGTAATCTCCTTTCCTCCCTTAAAGTAAAAGCCCATGTTTCGCAAAACCATAACAAATACACCAAATTAATGTACACAGAATATCTGAAAACACTCTGCAACGAAGCCCGCGACAACATTTGTTTATTTTTTATGGATAACTCGCAATAAGTAGTCTTCTCTCTGTTCGTCTCCCTTTAGTCTAAAAAAAATAATAAGGATTTTATTCTCAAATACTAGTAATATTTTCGCCTTTTTAATGTAAGAGACCATGTTTCGCATTCATATAACATAAGTGGTAGAAAAAACAGTTTTATGTATTTACAATTTAACTTTTTTTTTTCTTCTTCAGAGAAGTTGGAATGACAAAAGCTCCTGTAATGCAAATATATTTGAGCGTTTAATTTCTGTTTGTAATTCTTGTTCCTGCATATTTCAATTCAGCCTCTTTTCAAAATGTCCTTCATTTTTCAATTAACCATCTTTTTCATTATGTAATGAATTTCCATGTGTGCCATATATTTAGTTTTATAGAAGTTTACTTCCAGAACCAATTACTTGGTGTTACTCAATAGAATGTGCATGTTTGCCCCTTATATATAGGGCCTATTCACGCTATTGCCTAATACCCCATCAACATCAGCATATACTAAGAGCTTAATACTATTGAGTTGTACGCATTCTTCATCCTCTAAAACTTAGATGGTATGATCTAGTACAAAACTGAATTGCAGAGAAGACTGTTATTATCTTTAAAATTGAAAGCATTGTTCCCTTTACTAAACTATTAATATTTTATAAAATGTAACACTTACCATTGAAAGTAATGTGAAATCTAGTGTAAAGAATCCACAAACAGAAAATTCAAACTTCCTGTGTAATAACTGCATTGTAAACATTTCCACCTGCAAACAAAGAAAACAGAAAACCATCAGCATCATCAACCTCAAAAGTGTTACAAGTACGCTATGCCAGAAAAGAATACCAGAAATGTCGTAATAACAACATAGTGGCATTGATTTAAGGAAAAAATCTTAAATTATTTGTGGAAAATGTGTTTTTTATTTAATTTCTATGCCAATATATCATAAATATCATGATAGTATACCTGAATTAATTAATTATATATATTTAAATTTCCACGTTTATACTAAGCTTGCTTAAGTTACATTTTTCTCATCACTCATTCAGTCACACACACACACACACACACATATATATCGCTGTGGTCTCGAGGTAGCGTGCTGCCTTGTCACGCAGCGGGCCCGGGTTCGATCCCCGGTCGGGGCAGTTTTTCTGGGTGAGGTTTTTATCGGGGTTTTTCCTCACCTGTAAGACAAATGTCAGGAAAACTTTAAGGCCCAAACGGTCCCCGAAATCATATGGCCATCATCCTTATAATTATCATCCTTACCATTATCATTATCGTCATCATCCTTCACTGGTGTGGAAAGCAACGGGAAGCTACCACACCTACACAATTCCCTAGTAAAGCTACAAGCATAGCATGAAAATGCTATGATTGCAGTGAAGGGCCTGCCTTCGGGCAGAATTACTATGGATGGAGATATATATATATATATATATATATATATATATATATGATATGAAAAGAAAAATGAATGCTTGAGTCGGGATTCGAACTCGAGTCTCTAAAGTCTGTACCTTTAGCGCTCTAACCAACTGAGCTATCCAAGAATTCTAACACAAACATATAATTTTCTTATACATGTAGTATTCTCAATTCACACAAGAGGTAGCGGAAATTTGTTCCAACTGACATCTAGAGGCTAACATAACAGTTAAGCAATTTTTTTAAAAGAGAATTTTTACTTTATAGCATTAACGCTTGTATATATAGATATTATAAATATATTTTTGACATTTGGCAATGAAGGCAAATATGATATGAAAAGAAAAATGAATGCTTGAGTTGGGATTTGAACTCGAGTCTCTAAAGTCTGTACCTTTAGCGCTCTAACCAACTGAGCTACCCAAGAATTCCAACACAAACATAAAATTTTCTTATACATGTAGTATTCTCAATTCACACAAGAGGTAGCGGAAATTTGTTCCAACTGACATCTAGCGGCTAACATAACAGTTAAGCAAATTTTTAAAGAGAATATTTACTTTATAGCAGTAACGCTTGTATATGTAGATATTATATATATATATATATATATATATATATATATATATAAATTCCTTTCTTCACATTTCTTTTCCAAATGCCCCAGATTTGTTTTTCGACATTCCTGGTTTCTCTCCTGGCATGGCGTACTTGTAACCCACCTCCGAGGTTGGAGCGCCTGGAAGGCGGGGTTACGTTACCCCGATGATATGATAGGTGGTGATGATAATAATGCGCCAGGAGAGTCCCTAATCCTAAGCTTAACCTAAGATGAATATGAATGATGATGATTGCGATGGCCATATGATTTCGGGGACCGTTTGGGCCTTAAAGTTTTCCTGACATTTGTCTTACAGGTGAGGAAAACCCCGATAAAAACCTCACCCAGAAAAACTGTCCCGACCGGAATCGAACCCGGGCCCGCTGCGTGACAAGGCAGCACGCTACCCCGAGACCACAGCGGTGGACATATTTATTTAATATATAGGCTACATAATAAATCATATCTGATATCGTGGTTAGCTTCTTGTTGAAATAATCGACGCTAACAAACTAAAAAATAGGCAATTTATGCCGTTAAGGAGGAAAGTGAATTTATCAGTCAAAAATGATTTTGAGCCCACGCGATAGCTGTTCAAAAATCATTCTATGCACTATATTTTGCACGTTAGTTTTCTTCCGCCAACATACGAAGTCTTCATGTTTTTTTATATATTGAAGTTGGGACTTTTCGCGAAGGAGCTCAAATACAAAATTATTTTAAGACTCCTTTATGATATTTGATATATTGAATGCATTTTCTTCATCACCTTTGCCACTCATTTTGATTAATATAATACTATAAAGTTGTCTCCGTGAACAAATCAATGGCTACGAAACGCAACAATTAACTAATCGATAGTCTACAGGACCTAACTAATATTGTAGACTGATTAGTCCAATCATGTCACTTCACATTTACAAATAATGTTTTTTATAAGTTTTAAATTATTATTTTTTTTTTTCAAATGCCCCAGGTTTGTCTTTCGACATTCCTGGTTTCTCTCCTGGCATGGCGTACTTGTAACCCACTTCTAAGGTTGGGGAGCCTGGAAGGCGGGGTTACGTTGCCCCGATGATATGATCGGTGATGATGATGATGATGATAATGGTGCGCCAGGAGAGTCCCTAAACCTAAGCTTAACCTAAGATGAATATGAATGATGATGATTGCGATGGCCATATGATTTCGGGGACCGTTTGGGCCTTAACGTTTTCCTGACATTTGTCTTACAGGTGAGGGAGAACCCCGATAAAAACCTCACCCAGAAAAACTGTCCCGACCGGGGATCGAAACCGGGCCCTCTGCGTGACAAGGCAGCACGCTACTCTGAGACCACAGCGGTGGACAGTTTTAAATTATTGATAGCTTAAAAAATATGTAACCAGTTTAAAAAGCTTATTTTTGCATTTAGTGAATTTTTTTAACTCGCCTACCGCTCGTTCAAAGCGTTTCACATCGCGTGCTAAAAATAAATAAATAAATAGACGCTTTGAAACTAATTGCTTGAATAACTGTTCTTTGTATATTTATTTATGTTGAATGATATGAAATGGTCAATATAATGAAATGATTCCTCTTAACGAAATTCCAACCCAGCATTTACCATGAAGACTAAGGAAAATTGTAAATAACCTTAGGTGGGTCGGTATCGGGATTTGAACCCGGAACCTCCCGAATATGAATTCCAAACGTTACCGCTTGAACCAACTCACTCAGTAAATGTCATATTATTTAATTGTGTAACAATGTTTTGGTAAAACTGCCCTGTGTTCTGTAGTTTACAAATCAGAAACATTTGCGAGTCAGGTACGACAATTTCGGAACAAATGTCGCGATCAGGTCTGATATTTTCATTTCGGCCATATTTCAGTGATAATAGACCGTGATTATTTAAACCACACGGGGTTTAAATTAGATTGGTCAGTATTCAATGCCTAGCGAATAAAAAAAAATGTCAAATTAGTTTGAATTACACATGTTAATACCAGCAAACGCGTTTCGCTCTTCTTTTATTCTATTATAAAATGTTACCATGGAACAAATGAGACGACTTGTCCCGTGTATCTTGAACTTTTTTTGTAATTTTTCCTTAGGAAAATAGTAAATCATATTTATTTCCCTTTGCCCATAGCAACCAAAACAAGTGACGATAAAATAGACTTCCTTCCTAAAGAATCAATGTAATAACAATATACTACATTGGGAGTGAAAATACTATTTTCAATCCTGATTTACAAAGAAGTTAAGTCCCCTAGACAAGTTTACGAAATTCTTGCAGAATTTCAAGTGAGACCTAGTATGTATCATATGTCTTTTTTAACCCTTAAATTGGCAAAACCCAAATTTCTTCTGTTAGTTATTTGACTGTTGCGGACCGCAGAGAAAACGAAATCTTGTGTAACTCTTGTATTGGGTATATTGTATAATTAGACACACATTTAAGTGGTTTCTTTTTGTTAGTTTTCTTCTGATGTATTTAAAATATTAAATTAATTAAACCAACTGATGTATCCAAAAGGATACATTTCGAATTTAAGGGTTAATAATTTTAGCAGTGTTAGGTGAAATTTTATACTTGTGATTTCGCTGGGCTGACATATTTTACTGAAGTACGTAGCGATATACTTTTTTCCAGGGCCAGGTTGCCAGCCTGACGCCTAACCCCCAGACTTGGAGGACCTGGGTTCTTGTTTTAGGGTTTGCTCTCTTAGCCGGCAGGTCTCAGTTTTAAGGCGTTGACAACTCGCCTTTCGTTCCATCCTGTTAGCTACAGTCTATTACGACTGCCATCAGGGAGCACGACGAGAACGTAGGATTAGGACTTGCTGGCAGAGCTGCTAAAAAGTCGCAGTGGCATTTCTCGAGATTTATTAAGGTATATTGATTATTTTAGAAGAAGCCTCCAAAAAAAAAGACAGGATAAAATAAGAAATGAATTCATTTGGAGAGAAATGAATGTCACCACATCTGTTGTTAAGAGGATTGAAAATCAAATGCTTAAATGGTATGGCCGTGACAAAAGAATGGAAAATGAAAGATGGCCAAAAAATATATACCAATGGTCACCCCCTGGAAGAAATAAACGTGGCAGACCAAGGTGGAAAATGGAAAACCTACGTCAGAATTATAATGGATGATAGGAATTTGGAAGAGGGAGATTGGAATGATAGAGATAAATGGAAACTGAAGACGGCAAATCTATAAGTGGGGGAAAGCCGAAGAAGAAGAAGATTTCGCTGGGATGTTAAAAGTTGACTCATCCATTATGTCAATTATAAAGATTTTGTGCCTTGTATAACATAGTGTCCACCGCTGTGGTCTCGAGGTAGCGTGCTGCTTTGTCACGCAGCGGGCCCGGGTTCGATCCCCGGTCCGGGCAGTTTTTCTGGGCGAGGTTTTTATCGGGGGTATTCTTCACCTGTAAGACAAATGTCAGGAAAACTTTAAGGCCCAAACTGTCACCGAAATCATATGGCCATCATCATCATCCTTATCATTATCATCATCCTTCATCAGTGTGGAAAGCAACGGGAAGCTACCACACCTACAATTCCCTAGTAAAGCTGCAACATAGCATGAAAATGCTATGATTGCAGTGAAGGACCTGCCTTCGGGCAGAATTACTATGGATGGATATAACACAGTCGTCCTCAACTATAATAATTTCTATTATAATCTTCGTTATAATATTAAAATTCAAAGCTATTCGAACATCACTCCATGTCATATACCATCTCCACTTCTCGCAACTGGAATTCCCTACCACAAGAAATAAGGGGCTGCCGGACATTGGCATCTTTTAAAAGAAATCTAAATTTATATTTGCTCTAAAATCGACTTCATTATTATCCAGTGTAAGATATATATATGTATATATATTAATTGGTGTTTCCCGTATAATGTATCATATTTATATTATTATTATTGTTATTATTATTATTATTATTGTTATTATTATTATTATCGTATCATTATTGTTATTACCCTATAAAATGTTGTTTGTACATGACATTTACATTGTTACATTTATTGTATCTTTAAGTGTTTATAATTAGTATAGTGTATATCTATATTTGTCGAATATTTATTTGTATTTGTACTGGTTGAGTGGAAGAGAGGGCCTTATGGCCTTAACCCTGCCAGAATAAATAAAGTATTATTATTATTATTATTATTATTATTATTATTATTATTATTATTATTATTATTATTATTATTATTATTGTTATTATAAGATTACAACAGAAATTATTATAGTTGAGGACGATTGTGTTATATAAAGTACAAACAATTTTATAATTCAAATAATTTTAACCTCAACTATGTACAAAAATGAATATTAAAATTACAGATTATCCATTATACTATGTGAAAATTATATTTAGTGTTTCCATAAGAAAGTACTAAGTCTTGAAGGGCTTATGAAGTATGATAATGAATCATTGCTCAATATTAATTACCTCATTTACTCATCATCAAATTTTTTCTAAGGTTTTTCTGAAGAAGAAAATAAATATAACTTTTTAAGTTAAAATCTATTGATAATGCAATTCCCAATATCGCTAGGAATAGCTATTGTAGTTCACTAATACGAGATTATAATGGTTAATACTCGTAATTTGCGACAATACTGTTACATGAAAAATTTAAAGCCGTATTTCGAACACAACCACAGCTGGAATATAATAACAATAGTACTGTTAGAGGTACAGCAGAAATTGCTGCTATTAGTATGTAACTACCATAAATTCTAGTAAATGCTTTTATAATATGTTGAAAAATATATTACTTTTTAATTGGTTAATAATGGTAATAATATGAGTAATTTAACTTATGAAACTCATTCGTTTAATAGTATATTCACTAATACTCTCATTTGACCAAATGAATTGATTTCATATCACTGATATCCAGTTCCATAAGATCCATCCAATTATTATTTTTGTAGCTATATCCTACCCTTCCAAGTAACCTTGTCCACAATACTTCCCAAAATTTCAAAGCATAGGCTGTATTGTACCTACATTACCTGTCCATTCAAATTTCTACAATTAATAACCTGAAAGTATTAGGCAATTATATAAAGTATGATATTACGCGTTGTGGCTCTTCTTACTATCTCCAATCTCAACGCTTAGGGTATCAAATAATCACCTTATGATTCTATTTTAGAATATTTTTAGTTTTTTTTCCCTCTTCTTTAATGCAAGTGACCATGTTTCAGATAGGCCTACATACCGTATAATAACGATATTTATCATTATTATTATTATTATTATTATTATTAGCTGGAAAATCTAGAATGGATAGAATACGAAATAAAGAAATAAGGAAAATTATGGGTGTACAAGCGGAGCCGGACATCATAGACATTATAGAAAAGAAAAGATTACAGTGGTATGGTCATGTCAAAAGAATGCCAGAGCAAAGGTTACCTAAAATTGTTATGTAATAGATCCCAATAGAAAGGAGAAAGAGAGGAAGACCGAAGAAAACTTGGATAGAAGGGGTACAAGCAGCTATGCATATCAGAGGATTGGAGGAAGATCAATGGATGGGCAGAGAGGAATGGCGTTTCGTTTCCGGAAGACGGCGGCAGATGCCATGATACCGGATGATTATTATTATTGTTATTATTATTATTATTATTATTATTATTATTATTATTTATCTTGCTTTAACAGAAGAGAAAGTTTTACGAGTATTTGAGAATGAAATGCTTAAAAAATTGGACCAAATAGAGAGACAGGTGAATGGAATAAGCCACAAAGGCTAGTGAGCTTCATGATCTTTATGGGAAACCAGATGCAATAAGAACAGTTAAATCTCGTAGAATGTGATGGACTGGACATATGTCAAGAATGGAGAATGAAAGAAATTTCTTGTGGGAGAGGCACAGAGAAGCGTCCAGTAGGTAGGCCAAGTGTGAGGTGGTAGAATAATATTAAGGGAGCAAATGATTCAGCATATTATTGCAAAATATCTTAGGATAAGAATGAATAGGAAGTTGTGTCCTTGCGGCTATGAACCTCCGCTTTCGATAGCGCCAATGAATTAGTTATTATTATTATTTATTATTATTATTATTATCATCATTATCATTATTATCATTATTTTTAATGAAATTTAGAGGAAATACGAAGCAGAGAGAGACCTAAAATCTCCTGGAGCCAGGGAATATATTTATACATGAAGGAGAAACATCTATAACCAGGAGATTGGATCGACCGACAAAATTGGCTATTGGGAATCGGACGATGTCAAAGACATTAATCAATCGATGATCTATCTATTTATTATTATTATTATTATTATTATTATTATTATTATTATTATTATTATTATTATTATTATTAGTATTATTATTGTATCTTAGACCAGGTAACGTATAGGCCTACCTTATAATATCGGTCTGATCTAGTACTCTAGCCTATATGAAATGAAATGATGTAAACTAATATAAAAAAGAAACTTAAAAACGTCATTCTTTTAGTATATAAGAACAGTTTCATACTCAAAAATAAAAATATACATTTTTGTAGTTTTTTTTATAATACAACACCCATTTTGTAATATTGGTCAATTACTCATAATTAATAAAATGATCATAATTCTAATTTATATGCCTAATAAAAACAATACATTTAAATATTCTTCTTATTAATAAAATTTATAGACTATTTATAAGAGCAAATAAAATAAGTAATTTACCTCCTCCATTATGCACCAAGCCTTCTTCTCTGCAAATACTTTATGGAGTAGATGTCCTGTCGTTTTTGCCTGGAAATAAAAAAAATAATTATACTTTATGCTAATTTGTGTCCTAACATTCCATGTTCCTAGGAACATGTCCTCATGTTTGACCCTTTGTCATAGATTCGCTTAAGTAGTCTCCGTCAGACACCCTAATGGAGAACTATTTTATCTTCTGAAAATTTTACCCCAGTAGAACCATTATCCGCGTTTCTTCATGGTTGTATTTTTACGATGAAAGATCTCCACTCTTTCGATCAAGTTTTTTTTTTTTCGTTAAGGAATAGATAAAACATTAAATTTAAAAAGTATGCAACTTGTACATTAATACATTTCTTGAATAATTCTTTACTACTGTGAGCTAGGTATATCAGGCAGCATGGCGTCCGAATGGCCTAGGTTCAATCCAGGACATAGATTCGCTGAAGTAGTCCCCGTCCAGAGACCCGAATGGAGAAATATTTTACCTCCGGAAAATTTCACCCCAGTGGAACCATTCCGCATTTCTTGATGGTTATATTTTTACGATGAAACATCGCCACTCTTTCGATCAAGATATTTTTTTAAGGAATACATAACAGATTAAATCTAAAAAGCATTAATTTATATATGAATACAATTCATGGATAGTTCTTTACTGTACTGGTCTAGGTTGATCAGATGGCAAGGCGATTGAATGGGCTGGGTTCGATCTGGGGCAGCGGAGTACGGTGGAAAATTTTCTTTTTCTGATCCCTGGGTCCATTCAACTCTTTCTAAAATGAGTACCATAACATTCTTGGTTTAAAGTTTGCCGGAGTATATAATTAGCCACTTAATCTTTTTTTAGCCAAGAATATTGCATTTTTGCTCCTCGCACCCATACGCCCTCCGTAATTTATTAATCTGATACATTTTTACTTTATTTTAGACCTATAATTAAATATGAGTGATCAGCTAGATTCCAGTGCCATTTCCAAGACAACAAGAACATTTAAGACAAGATACTGCATTGACTAATTCATTAACACTAATCTTTTGTTTCTTACAGGTGAAGAGAAACTCCAAAAAAATCCTCACTCAGAAAATTGTCCCTACCGGAGATAGAACCCGATAAAACCAATTTATGCCTCTGCAAATTATTGTTTTAATTAATTCATCATATTTATTAACAATAACAAAATTTAAAAAAAACTCGTAGTAATAGAATATTTATCCAAGTTTAGGTTTAAAATTTTATCAAAATGTATCACAGAATAGCTATCATGTAAATAAACAAGGACACCAATTATATTGAATAATTACACTGGTCAACATGATTTTTTTCTCATGAGTACCAATAGTTGTACTTAATGCAGTTTTTTATCGTGTTTTCAAATGTGTGATCAGAATATCTCCAGTACCCACAGTTTTTTTATTTCAATTAATGGATTTAAATAATTATTTTTAATAAACTTTTTTCGTCCATTTGTCCATTGTAAAATAAAACCAAATGAGCTAAGTCAGGAGATTTCAGCTATGGAAAAGAGATATCAAGGCAATATGTTGGCCGATTATTTTGGACCATCAAGAGGGATGCTCCAGAGGCGAAATATAGCAGAAAATCGTCATTTCTTACTTTTAGCTGAGTCCGATTGAATATTGTGTAGTTATGAATGTAGAAAATATTAAAGTGTGTGCCTGTCTCACGGAAACCTTTCATGATGGAGAAAACTCGATATCATATTTGAATTCAGGAGAAAAAATACTATCAGAATCACATATCTTTCTTTCTGAGACAAAAAAAAAAGTTTTTTTTTTTGTTGTTCATTGTTATAGTAATGTTTTATGCTTGATATTAAAATGACTGTGTGAATATGCTTGGCAATAATCCACTTTAATTTCACATTTCTTTAACTGGAACAGTCATTCAATTTTCCTCAACTGTAATAAAATTGCAATTGAAAATATCTGCTGTACTTATGTTATATTTAATTAATTTTTAATGTATCGACCTAAATTTGTTTCGATAATAAAGCTTTAAAATGTATGATTTAAATTAGCATAATAATGAACAGAATTCCATTTTAAATACCTGGGTTATGAAATCTCCTATTTTAAAAATGAAGATCTATTTAACAAACTTAATAAATTGAATTCTATATGTGGAACAATCAAAACGATATTTAAAAGCACAAGAAGAAAAGAAACAAAACTAAAATTTTATAAAGTTGTGGCAGTCCCCTTACTATTGTATGGTAGTGAATTTTGGGTTTTAACTAAAAGAGAAGAGAAGATCATAGAAACAGCTGAAATGAGATTTCTGAGAAGTGTGGCTGGTTGCAAACTTCTAGATAAGAGAAGAAGTGAAAATATTAGAAATGAGCTAAATATCTTTAAACTCTTAGATAGAATAAAATAATCTAGAAAAAAACTGGAAAGAACGTGTTCAAAGAATGGAAGATGATCGCATTCCCAAAATTATACTTAAATACAAACAAAAAGGACGCAGGAATGTTGGTACACCCAAGAAGAGATGGATCCAACTTTTGAATGAGAATCTATGAGACCGGTACAAGCCACATGGGCTTAATCCGTGATTGTTGATGATGATGATGATGATAATGATGAACACAATTCATAATTTAACATGTTTGAAGAAGGTACAGTGTACCGAAACAGCTGTCACTGAATTATATAATAAATATGAAAATCAAATAAAACTACGTTTTATTTTTATTTAATTAATATTAATATACAGATCAACCATTATCTACTGGGTGAATAATTCGATTCGGAGCATAATTCCTCAGTAATTAATTAATTTTTAATTCAACAACCTAAATCTGTCTCGATAATAACACTTTAAAATGTACGATTTAGTTTAGCACAGTAATATATAGATCACCCATCACCAATTGATGAGCAATTCAATTCGGAGGATGTTTCCTCAATAGGAACGGGGTAAGAGAGATTTTGGAAGATTACTTGAGAGGAAGTGTTGATTTTATGTATACTTTCCCTCCCTTAACAGCAGAATAGTAATTTATTTCCAGTATAGGCGAATTCCAAGTTAACTGAAGTAAAATTGAAACAGTATAAAATTACATTTTATTTTGTATTTATTCATTTACATTGCTTTCAGCTTATACGACTCTACTTTTTATTTTTGAAATATTTACATATGTATATAACATGATAAGAAAAATAAATGCCTGAACGGGATTTGAACCAGGACGTCTGGGTTGGTACCCCAGCGTGCTATCCATTACACCACCAGGCAAATCCAATTCAAACACTTAACTTTCTTATACACACACACACACACACACACACACACACACACACACACACACACACATATATATATATATATATATATATATATATGGAATTTGTGTCTTCATTAATTGTTCTTAATATGTAAGATTTTACTTCGGTAACTGATGTAAGTGTAAAATGGCATCATGTTTTACAGAATGAGAATAAAATTATAATCTGTGTGAAGTTATCAATTTTATTTAACAAGGAATTGTGAATTTAGCATAGTATATATATATATATATTATAATGACATGATATTAAAAATAAATGCCTGGACGGGATTTGAAACCAGAGGTCCGGGTTCAAATCCCGTCCAGGCATTCATTTTTCTTATGTCATATTAAGCTTGCATTGCTCAATGTCAAAAATGTAATTATAACATCGATAAAGCTCACTGCTATAAAGTAAAAATATTCATAAGTAATGCCACGAGTGATTTCCAAATTATCGATAAATTCACGACTCATGAAGTGAGTCGTGAATTTATATAGAGAATTTGGAAATCAAAAGTGGCATTTGTTACGACTGTTTAACGAATACAATTAAGCTGTTTAATCACAAATCATTATTTAAATATAGTTATTTTAAAATATTTTTATACTTAATGTAAACGGCGATGTTTGAAAACAAATGAGAAACGATTGGTACGCTTCATTTGCTTCTTTTGTTCATCACTGCAACCAGATCATATTATTTATTGCCAAAGGAACGCAATATTGCAATATTGTAAGAATGCACTCTAGTGGAGAAAAAATGAAACAGATTAAACTGTATATTAGTTAATTTCTGATGTCGTATGATGTAAATATGACAATTATTTTTCTGGAATGTTATTACCTGGAAAAAAATACATTTAATAGAGTGCAAACAGTGGTTTCTTTTTTTGGTGGTATAATTAATTGCTACAAATGTTTTATATTAACTTCCGCATGCGCTATGTGTTGACATTCATGCACTGTATATACAATCTTTATTATGATAAGCCTTAGTTCGTAAATTCTAGCCTAAACACGACTGTGATTGGTTGTAAATAAAAAATTATTGAAACACGATTGGTCATTGACTCTCATTTGGGGCATGAGTTAAATAGTCTCTTTAATTAGCTTACTTGGTATAGTTAGCTACCAGATGGCAGTGAAGACCGAGTTCTCACTACATCTAGTAATAATGGAGCATGTATATATATAATAAGAAAGATAAATGTTTGTATTGGATTTGCCCGATGGTGTAATGGATAGCACGCTGGGGTACCAACACAGAGGTCCAGGTTCAAATCCCGTCCACGCATTTATTTTTCTTATCATGTCATATTAATCTTACATTGCCCAATGTGAAAAAATTAATTATAACATATATATATATATATACATATATATTAAATGGGACCCGTTAAGCCCTTTGCTGTTCATTTTAGCTACAGCGGACATCATCAAGGCAATAAAACCTGACAACGTAAACCTGCTTATGTACGCAGATGACATGGTATTGACCTCAACTTCGGATAGTGATCTGCAGAAAGCCTTCAACCAATTACTGGACTGGGCAAAATAAAATGCACTGACACTAAATGAAGAGAAAACAGTCTCCATGACCTGTAGAAAAGGGGCAGACGAGGCATTTTCTACATCGATGGAAAAACACTAAAATCAGTAACTAGCTTCACGTATCTGGGAGTCACTTTCCAAACACAGGGAAGCGTGTTTACAAACCATGTAAATGATAGAGTAAATGCTGCGATAAGAGCCATAAGCGACAGTAAGTCAATAAACAAACTCTCACTTGAAACAGCCCTACAACTTTTTGAACTTAAAGTTGATTCCGTTGCAACATATGGGTCCATGTAAAGAAAATGAACCTAGAAAAATTAGAGAAACTAAAAGCCACGTACCTAAAAAGGGTGCTCTGTCTCTCCAGATACACGCCCTCACGACTTGTATATGAAATCTTCAGAGAGCCATTCTACATAGAAGAGCTGAGGCTAAAGTTCCTACTACCAGTGACACTAGCTTACCAGGACCTCTGCAAGAACTCCACGAGAAGAAACGCAAAATATGGAAAGAATTCTATATTACTGACGCCATGACAAACCGTGAATGGACTCAGGGAGGATATGGATTGCGCCACACAGTGACCAGACTCGCTGTGCATGGATTTCACCACAAGCTGTGCAGCAACCAGAGATTCCATGACCCCAGCCCAGACTGCATGTGTGCAAGATGTGGCGAACAGTGCGAGAAATATCATGTGTTAAACTGTAGGATGAGATCAGAATCATTGTTGAAACTCTGCAGTGACTGAGAACAATCTTCTTTGCACATTGTGCGCATTTCTTATTTTATTATATATATATATATATATATGACAAGTTACAAAATACACGTTTTGAGTTTTATATTCTAACAAACTTTAGTCAATATTTATACAAAATAAATGTACTAACTGACCTAAGAACTAATGCTTTTGCATGGTATAAGAATTTTAATTAAAATAACTTCTTCTTTGCTAGGTATGTAGTTTGTTAATATTCTACAAAATTTTAGGAAAATATTTTTAATAGTCCACATACAACTTTGAGAAGCAGGGAAGAAACTTTAATTTTCATGTCTTTTGTCAAACTTTTACGTGGAATTCACCTGCGATAAGTCAGGTGCTATAAAGGACACACCAACTCACGTTTTTATTACAGAACAAGATAATGCTGTAAATTGTAGATCTCACATCCATATATGTCATCCACAGAGGTGGACGATTTTTCTGCCAGTAAGGAGTGACATGTGATCAGCAATGCGGATCCCCCTGCATTTATAACTGGTTTTCTCAATATGGAGTAACTACTTACCGCAGCTGCCCAAATTCCCCACGATAACAATTATTAAACAGATCAAAACATAATTTGACGAAAGACTAAGAATCCATAAATTCTAAATATACTTTGAAATTGCTCTTTATTCCCTGCTTGCATATAATATTTTAATATCCTTCTAAAATATAAATACAATTTTAATTGCTTTGAAGGATTAGGATTGATATTTTAGGCCTATAAAATTAGCTTAGGTTCTATTTTCACATTCCATAAAAAATGTAACATCCGTTGCCAGGTATGGAATATATATTTAAAATTTACAAGTTATCTGTTGACTCAATATTGCTTATGTCATTTATCTGATATGACAGTCTCTCATCTGGTAAACATTCCCTTCATAATTTGAAATTTTGGGAATTTATATTAATTTTTGTCTACTTTTTTTGTAACCGTTAGCTTTAATTTTATATCATAACTTTACATTAAAAGAGATTTTAAAAAATAAATATTCCATGTGTAATTACATTTTTAATAAATTTAACTCTTTGTTATTGGATTTAAATGGATAAAAGGTTTTCAAAATAATTGAAGTTTTGTTTGATCCAACCACATGTGTCATTTAACATTGCTTTGCATATTTAAACGTTTTAAAATTGACTGACGTGTGGTTAGGGTATAAATACTGTTGGTTAACGTTATGATGTGATTTTAAATAGCTAATGAAAATTGTGATATTTTGGCTTACCCATTGAATGTAAATAGAAATGATCCTCTGGTGTCCTCACATTACAGAGCAACAAAAAACAAACTTTTTTATTGTCTCAGAAAGAAAAATATGTGATTCTGATAGTATTTTATCTCCTGAATTCAAATATGATATCGATTTTCCTCCACCATGCTAGGTTTCCGAGAGACAGGAATTTATAATTTCAAACACTTTAATATTTTCTACACAATATTCGATCATTCGGACTCACATAGAAAGTAAGAAATGACGATTTTCTGCTATATTTCGCCTCTGGAGCATCCCTCTTGATGGTCCAAAATAATCGGCCAGCATATTGCCTTGATATCTCTTTTCCATAGCTGAAATCTCCTGACTTAGCTCATTTGGTTTTATTTTACAATGGACAAATGGACGAAAAAAAAACGTTTATTAAAAAATAATTATTTAAATCCATTAATTGAAATTAAAATTAAGCAAAAACTGTGGGTAATTGAGAAATACCGAATACATATTTGAAAACACGATACCAATCTACATAAAGTACAACTATTGGTACTCAAGAAACAAAAATCATGTTGATCAGTGTTATTTATATAAAAGTATTATGAATTAGTTCAAATTGCTAATCACGGAACTTAAGTCGATTTTCAAAAATTAAATGTTTGGTAATACGTATAATTATGTGTGTTTTAATAACAGTTAAGTCCTCTATAATGCGATGGATAGGAATATTGCATGAATAGGAAATTAAATAAGGATGTGGAAGCTTCTTATAGGAGAGCCAAAATAATAGCACCCGGTAAGTAGACCTAAGCCAAGAATAAGCTGGGAGGATAATATTCACCATAATTTGATAGAGGTAAACTATACAGAGAACGATTAGAAACATTAGCTTGGAATACAAATGCATGGAGAGTTTATATCTATGCAGCCATTAACCTGCTGGTTCGATAGAGACAGTGAATTAGTTAGATAATACATATAAAATGAGCATTTACTTGTTTAATAACTGATTCAAGATGATCCTATGGATTTCTGGTAGCTTTAATAATAACAATTGATCTACATAATACACAGTATACATCGATGGGTAAGAAAGAAGTTACTTCACTCATTTTATAAGAAATGATGACACTACTCTCAGTGTGAATACATGTTGAAAACTAATATTACAAAGAAGTTTAGATAAATATTGAACATTAGCGTACCCGCAGACGTTGTCCTGCCCGAACGTTCAATTCTCATGTCATGGGCGGACGATAAAAATGTTACTTTTTTACCATAAAATTCAGCAATTAGGACATAATTATATATTATTAAATAAGTTCGCAAGAAAACGTCTTACAGCCTTCTAGCTCAAGAAGTGTGAATGATGACGTCACACAGTCATGAACATTAGAATTGTACCCTCCTTTGCAGATAAGTTAAGAACCGTCATATAACAATTATATTACAGTGAAAAAAAAAAGATAAATTGATGAGAGTGAGTTAAAACACCGGTCCCATACTGGCCGACATTCCATGAGAAACATTTCTTCCCCCGTTAGAGACTCGAACCAGCGTAAGTCCCGTAGTTCTGCGCAAAGACTTCTTGCCTTAACCACTAGGCTACGGCGCTAGACTCTTGGTATCAATGAAAGATAAAAATGGTTATTGTGAGTTATCCGTAAGAGATAAGGGACTATTGGTATCAATGAAAGACAAAAGTGGTTTTTGTGAGTTATCCGTAAGAGATAAACATATGCTGTCTCGGACGTTTTTGTAGAGCTTTTTGAGATATTCAATTCTGTGTACATTAATTTTGTGTATTTCTTATAGTTTAGGCAGTGTAAGCCATTTAAGCGTCCAAAGAGCTACTTTTTCACGTTTTCCACCAAAAAGGGCGATTTTTAGGGTGTACGAGTTGAGTATCAGAACTCTCTTATAGCCTATGTTCATCCCGGGAATCTCCTGAACATTTTTCAAAAACCCCACAATCGGATTAACGGTATGGCCATGCATAAAGTATGAACAAACAAACAAATATACAAACAAAACAAACATTAATTTGTATATATAAGATAATTGTAATGTATTATTTTCACTCGTATTGGATACAGCAAAGAAGAAGTTTCAAATAAAATGTCCAATGACTTAATCTTATTACAAAGAGTATGAGTACAAACTAGATCTATATTTGGAGTCTGCATAGATGGAATTATGGGTCGCCAAATTGTTAACACTTATGAGACATTATTTAAATTAATTATTTTTTTTTAGTTTATTAAAATTTAAAAATGTTTGTAGTAGTATTATAGATTTTTAAACTTTTTATTTTCATTTTTCTCTTTTTTTACTTTAAAATATGAAGTAATAATGTATAAATAAATTTGTCAACCTATTTATACTGTGTATTACGTATATAGTGGTCTCGAGGTAGCGTGCTGCCTTGTCACGAAGCGGGCCCGGGTTCGATCCCCGGTCGGGGCAGTTTTTCTGGGTGAGGTTTTTATCGGGGGTTTTCCTCGCCTGTAAGACAAATGTCAGGAAAACTTTAATGCCCAACGCTCTTAGCAAAAGTAAGGATGATGATGATGATGATGGCCATATGATTTCGGGGACAGTTGTTTACAGATAAATAAAGAAATTGTCCAAAATACTACATTATCTTCTTCAATATTTTTTACTTGAACTTCATACCATTATAAATATTTAGTTATTTTATACATGTATGCATTAGTCGTATCAGCTGTACAAAAGACAATTGAATTGAAGGGGCACATCGAAGCCAGCATGATTTTGGATTACAAGAGAAATTACTTACGTTATAATGTTCAAATGTGGGAAAATATATCTTTCACCTTACTGGTATTCATTTAAGCTAACATGATAAAACAGGGTTCAATCTTCTGATTTAGTGAGATGTAACTGACTACAAATGTTAATCCAATATGACTAATAAGACAAAACATTTAAAGATTTTCCTGCTCTCAGAGTTTCTCCAACACATTTTTATGTGGTGACATATTTAGAGAAGAAGTTTATAAAACAGAAGAATACTTACTACATTGGCAGTAAAACTAGATCCAGCACTTAAAGCGATAAATATCCCTGCGTTTATTACAGTTCTGTATATTCTGTTTGCAACAAATGCTACTGAGAATGTTTTATTGTCCATTGAAATGAAAGCTAGTGTTGAAACATACAGATTTATAGTAGTATCCGCAAATGCCAATGTTGTTATAATAAGTAGACTTAATGAATACAATGCATTTATTTCTTTGCATAAGTCGCAGAGTTCATCATGAAGATCAAAAAGTGCATTCAGTTTGATATTAAAATGTGTTTTATTCAAATTATTTATTTTTGTTAAGAAAGCTCGTTTTGGGAAAAGAGCATCAAGAGTTCCCTTACACATTTCTTCGTTAATCGTAGCAATCTTGTAATTGACTGTTTTGAAATGGTCGTGCAAAATCATTTGAATTATTAGAAATTCTGATACAACTTGAGATACGATAAATCGAGGTAGAAACAATTTCGCTGTTGGTATTAAAATCGTTAAGTCGTTTTTGTTTGAAAATGATAAAATGATAACATAATTCAGTAGGATATCAAAAACACATATAATACATATCATCAATATGGATACACATTTAGCTCTAGTATAAGAGACTCGAATATTCATATCTGACAGAGTAGCGTCTATGCGAATAATTCTCTTGATACATTTGAATAATCCTCTTTGATTATAGCAGGATATTCCCAGAATCCCTGTCATTATCACAATTGTTCCAAATTCCATGAATTTCTTACTTGCTTTTACCAGTATAGATTGCTTGAAAAATTTCATATAAGAACGTTGTCCTGACGAAAAGTAAATAATCATGTATGCTAGATATAACAAAATGCTGTAAATATATCCAAATTTCTTAATTTTCATTCCGGATTTCAATATTGATATTGCAGGACGCAAACCTAAGATTTTAGACAAAATAAAAGTTGGTTGAATTGCTGATAAGATATTTGACGTTTCGAAAATCATGTTGAAACTAACGCCGAGAAAAGTGAAGTTCTATTGTAACATTTTTTTATATTAGAGATAGTACATAAACGTGTTATTTCTTCAGTTAAGGTCGTGGAATGATTACTCAAATTAATCTAGTGGAATATGACAAGCGGAGAAAATATATTTCAGTTGAATATCGATTAGAACCAACAAAGTGGAAACGCATAAGACATTTTTTTGTTTATGTATTATATAAAATTAAAATAATATATTTCTTAGGCCATGCTTACTTATTGTTAAATATTTTATAGATTATAATTTCAAAATATCAATAAGTAAAACGAAAATCTTAGCTTTTAAAGGATCAGATACGGTAAGAGCTAAGATAATTCTGAGGGGAAACCCGTTGAACAAGTGAAATATTTTAGATACTTGGGTTATGAAAGCTCCTATTTTAAAAATGAATGTTTTTTTAACAAACTTAGTAAATTTAATTACACATGTGGCACAATTAACCCTTAAATTAGTAATGTATCCTATAAGATAGATCAGTTAGTTTATTTTATTTAATATTTTTAATAAAACAGAAGTAAATGAACGAGTAGAAATTATTTAAATCTGTGTAGAATTACACAATATACCCAATAATAATAATTATGTATATGGTGACCTCAAGGTCTCAAAGAGATAGATAACAATTTAATAAATGATAACACTCCCCGACTAAACAACCCGCTGTACGATATCGTTAGAAGGAATACTTTAGTTACGGACAACACTACATCAAGATAAACATCATCGAGAACATCTCAACAAATATAGCGAAGAACTATACCTGCTGATGATGGAATAGATATTCTGAAAGACCTTCAGAAACAGAAAATCGCACAAATCATTTTACAAGTTGAGGACGATGGCACTAACCAAAGAAGATATATATGTGAATTTTATCATATAATAATAATTTATTGAATATTTTAATTGCTTTATTCTTATAAGTATATTTTCATTTAAAATAGAGTTATATCCACCGCTATCGTCGTTGCCTTGTACGCAGCGGACATGGGTTTGATCCCCGGTCAGGGCTAGTTTCCTGGATGAGACGTTTTCGGGTTTTTTCCTCGCCTATGAGACAAACGTCGAAAAACTGAAAGGCCCAAATGGTCCCCGAACACCATTTGGCTAAAATTACCATCCTATCATATTCGCTTTTTTTTTTAGTATGAATGTGTGAGTGAATCGCGTGACCTGCCTTAAATGTTCGTGCTGTCTCAATGATAATACCAGATTGAGCTATTCCCTTATTCGAGCAGCCCCTCCATGTCCTTATGTGGTCAAAAAAAATTATGTCATCTAAAGTTCAAACATCCTCTCCCGAGTCGTGTCCCTGTAATGCCCGTGTCGTATGGGACACATAATAGTACATAAAAGGGAGAGGTAAAACTAAGAACAAGGAAGGAAGGAAGGAAGGAAGGAAGAGAGAAATATTTTGATCAAAACAAATTTATTATTGTTTTGATAAAGAATGTTCTTTTTACATTTGTTTCACAATTAAACAGTAGTTACGTCATTTTTCATCTGTAATGGCACGAATGATATCCAATTTATCTAGAGAATTTGGAAATCAAGAGTGGCATTTGTTACGACTATTTAACGAATAAAATTAAGCTGTTTACTCAAATCATTATTTAAATATAGTTACCGGCATTTTGAAACACAAATATTTAATGTAGATGACGATGTTTGAAAACAAATCAGAAATGTAAGGTTATGTATATTCACTGCAACTTGATATTATGTATTGCCAAATAAGATCGCAATATTGCAAGAATGTATCCTAGTGGAGAAATAATGAAACACATCAAACTGTATATTACAATCAATATTATAGATTATTAATTTATTGTTTAGTAAACCACTCAGTAAAGTCAACGAATCTGTTCACGATTTGCTATATTAAATGTATTTGTTGGAGAAAAATAATGATCTGAGCTGTTCAGATATTAAAAAAGGAGTAGCTTTCTTTATCACAAAAGCAGGACCTGATAAAGAGAAATCGATACAGAGCGAGGTGAAACACGACTGTCATTGGTTGTAAAACAAAATTCATTGAAACGTGATTGGTCATTGACTACCTTTTGGGGCATAAGTTAAATAGTCAATAAAATTAAATGCCAGTAAGAGAAATAAGTGTATTTTAAAATAAATTAACAAGTGCGTAATGTTTACTAAAAATCTGTAATACGTTGGAAATTGTTCTCTTTTATGGACATAGTAGGAGATAGAGATGCTTGAAATATTTGTTAACTTTAAGAGATCATTCTCTGTATTGATCTATTTTTTATATCACATGAACAAGAGATTAGGGTAGTATTTTATTTGATTATGTTCTCTAAGATCACAGTTAATTGGGGTCGCAATTCAAGGTCAGTGGAAAAGGTTCGAAAAATTGTACTGATACCACTCTCATTTCAGGCTTGATGTATGTAAATATATGGTGAAGGAAGCTATACGCAGGATCTGGAAATATATTATGATGCTTTGCTGGGCTCCCTTCTGAAATTTGAGGGCGACGGAAAGATTCGAATCACCCTTGAATGGTCGAGACATATTCTTGAGTTGTAGACTCACGGATCGGGAAGCCCGCGGAGAACATTCCACATGGTTCTACACCTCCATTCTAGGAAGGTTGGTTCTTGACACTTTGACTCGAGAAAAGTCTGGACTGGCTTCCAGATTATTCTGACCATCGCATATATAACAGGATACGGGGGTCGGACGAGTCAGTTGCTGGGATTTCCGAATAATGGACAATGATGTGGCACGTAGAGTGAAGTCAGGAAAATTATCTAAATGAAACCGTTAGCAAATAGAAAGGACTGAGGGATAAATAATTTGTTAAACAAGAGGTTTCATTAGCTGCAAATTATTATTAGTGAAGAATCTGCAAATTATAGTGAAATGAATCAAGGTGGTTTGGAAATTTTGTGTAAACATATGTGGTGTTTATTTACAGAAATCCCACCTGAATCCTACACCAGCGCCATCGTTGACAATATTATAATCAGCTGGATTTCAACCCGCGAATCTCGAAACAGGATGAGAGCAGGGTTCAAATATTTCACTTTACAAGTGGACAGACCACTTTACAAACGGGAAAAGTCCTTAAAATATCCAGGCATTGATGCTTATACCTTCATAGCTTCCATTGAATACATAAATGCATAAACATTATTATAATTTAATGCGAGAAATCGAAGTACGCGTTCGCAGGGAATCTCTCCAGCAATGGGCTACTATACTCTGTCCAGCCTAGAAACACACTTAAGGTAAACAGGTGGGCGGGTAATCCACGAAGCACATGATTGCTACAGTTACTGCGATTCGTTTATGACTAAAGCACAGTTCAGCGGAAGCGAAAAAATAGATAATATACTCGATTAATATCATCATCATCAACAAAAACAAGGATTAAGCCCAATGGCCTGTTCCGATCTCATTATAGGTCGAATTGGTCCTTCCATCTCTTCAATGGTCTTCCCAAACTTCTTCTCCCTTTTGGTTTATAATTATACATTATTCTTGGTATGCGCTGTTCATTCATTCGTAATACGTGCTGAAGATAAGCATGTTGATAATATAATATAATTACGTATTTAAAGCTACTTATGTTAATTATAGTTCATCAGAATACAGTATATACCTACACATTTCTTCGAAGGTCGGAGAGTAACTAAAAATTCGCATTTTTCTGAAACTGAAATATTCTTGAGAGGAAGGTGAACATCCGTTACAAATATGGCGGCTGTCGGGTATTTATTGTAACTTAATTCGGCGATAAAATATTTGATCAAAATTGTAAAAAGCACAAACGGAAACTGTTAAAGAGTGGTGAAAAACAGACGGTGTTAAATGTATTTTGTACATTTATGGAGAATAATCCTGGAACTGTAGTGACCGATATAGTTAAAGTAACTGGTTAAATACTGGTGTGCCGGAGAGTAGCGTTGTACATATTCGCATTTCATGGATGTACTGACTTAAACTCTCTCTCTCTCTCTCTCCTCGCTATATATATATATATATATATATATATATCCATCCATAGTAATTCTGCCCGAGGCAGGTCCTTCACTGCAATCATAGCATTTTCATGCTATGCTTGCAGCTTTACTAGGGAATTATAGGTGTGGTAGCTTCCCGTTGCTTCCCACACCGGTGAAGGATGATGATAATGATAAGGATGATGATGACCATATGATTTCGGGGACCGATTGGACCTTAACGTTTTCCTGACATTTGTCCTACAGGTGAGGAAAAACCCCGATAAAAACCTCACTCAGAAAAACTGCCCCGGCCGGGGATCGACCCCGGGCCCGCTGCGTGACAAGGCAGCACCCTACCTCGAGACCACAGCGGTGGATATATATATATATATATATATATATATATATATATACATAATGTTATAATTAAATGTTTGACATTGAGCAATGCAAGCTTAATATGCATATATATCTTCTTCTTCACTTCACTGTTCCATCTCACAGTCCATCTTTTCACTGGCCTTCCTACATTCCATGAACCTCTTGGCTTGTAGTTAAATGCTGCATTTGGTAATCTTGTTACATTCATTCTTTCTACATGGCTAAACTATTCTTCTCTATATTATTTGATTTTGTCATTCATTGGATATATATTTAGCTTTGTTTTTTTCTTTCACATTACGTTAAAATTAGACCTCCATTCCAAAATATTATGCAGTATTTTTGGAGGTGAATTGCATATTGCAGTTTGTAATGTAATAACTATGAATATATTACCCATTGATTACTGATACTTGGTATATTTTCTTTGCATATATCTACTAAAACTATTTGACTGCTTATTGAATTTACCAGAAATGGAGGCCTTTTTTACCTTAAATTACTCTATGTTCTTGTTTTTAAACGTTAATTAACTTTTTTTTGTTTCATGACCGCGGAATTATTTTTGAAATCTAGGACAATAGGGAAATAGCCCTGTGAGCAGGCATGTGAATAACATCAAGTTTAGGGAGGCAAATTATATAGGGGATGACTGAAAAACATTAGCTCAGTCTAAGGATGTATGGATAGCTTACATCCGGGCTGCCATTGGCTTCTGTATTCGACAGTGCCAGTAAACTAGACAAGGATAAAGGATATAGGAAATGCCTTTTTTAATTATATGTGGAATATAATGAATGAACCTTGAAAATCAAGTTTTAATAAAATTGTATTGTGACTATTTAACTTATGCCCCAAATTGGAGCCAATGACCAATCATATTTCAATGAATTTTGATTTACAACCAATCACAGTCGTTTTTCACCTCGATTTTATGAATTTAATTTTATCATATAAAAATCAAGCTCCTCCTTTTTAACATTCTGAATAGGTCAGAGCATTATTTTGCAGTGATTGACTCTAAGAAATACGTTGAATATAACAATTTATATATTAAGATGTAAAAATCCTAGAATGTAAGTGGCTCCCAGATTGTATATATAGTACACGAATGCAAGCAGACACTGCTTACGTTATATAATAGAAAAACATTTGTAGCAATTGTTTATACAAAAAAAAACACTGTTTGCATTCTCTTAAACGTATTACGTCCCAGGTTTTTACGTTCCAGAAAAATATAATTGACATATTTACATGATTAGGACATCAGAAATTAATTAATAACCTATAAGGTTGGTTATAAACAGTTATATATGTTTAACTTTTTCTCCACTAGAGTGCATTCTTAAGATATTGCGATCCTTTGACAATAAATAATATGATCTGATTGCAGTGATGAATAAATGAAACATAATAAACGTTTCTCATTTGTTTTCAAACGTCGCCGTATACATTAAATATATAAATATTTTAAAATAACTATATTTAAATAATGATTTGTGAATAAAAAGCTTAATTTTATTCATTAAATGCCACACTTGATTTCCAAATTCTCTAGACTATTTAACTCATGCCCCAAATGGGAGTCAGTGACCAATCGCGTTTCAATGAATCTTGTTTTACAACCAATCACAATCGTGTTTCACCCAGATATTTATCAATTAAATTTATCATATTAAAGAAAGTTCTTCTTTTCTAATATTCTGAACGGGTCATAGTATTATTTTGCAGTGACAGACTCCCTAAGAAATACGTTGAATATGTCAATTTATATACTAAGATGTAAGAATCATGGAATGCATGTAGCTCCCAGATTGAGAGTTAATAGAAAAAACTTTGTAGCAAATGATTATACCACAATAAAAAGAAACCACTGTTTGCACTTTCTTAAACTTTTTATTTCCCGGGTATTTACTTTCGAGAAAAATATAAGTGACGTATTTACATCATAGGACATCAGAAATTAATTTGTAACCTATAATGCTGGTTATAAATAGTTTGATGTGTTAAATTTTTTCTCCACTAGGGTGCATTTCTACAATATTGCGATGCTATTTGGCAATAAATAATAATATGATCGGGTAACAGCGATGAACAAATGAAAGATAAGAAACGTGTCTCATTTGTTTTCAAACATCGCCGTTTACATTAAAAACATAAATATTTTAAAATAACTTTATTTAAATAATGATTTGTAAGGAAACAGCTTAATTTTATTCCTAACAAATGACTTATGATAAAAAATATAATCCAATGAAATAAACGGAAAGTACACAAATATGGCATGTTTATAAAAAACTTAAAATATACACATATTGTAGCGAGCTGTTGTGTAGGCACGAGGGTCTCTTCAGGGCGTGTTTTAGATTAAGCTTATTTCTGGGTTCTACCGGTGTAAAGGATAAGGAATTCGATGATCAGTTGTGTAATTAATTAAAAAGGGTTTATTTTGTTAACCTCTTATGAACAACACAATATTCACAACAAATTAGTAATAGCTTGTAGACTACTTGAGCAAATCTAGACTTCCGATTGAGGGTCTTTCCACTTTTCAGCGGTTGCCCTTTTACCAGCCGGCTGCTGGCCCTTCACATCCACATGTGTCAATCACAGAGGTAGATGATCAACAACCACTGTAGGGGTGACATGTGGTTAGCAGGTCGAGTCCCCCAGCCGTTAGAGCTGGTTCCTCAACCTGGAGCCGCTACTTATTGTAGCTACCCAATTGCCTCACGATGCTGGGTGGGCACCGGTCCCATACTGGCCGAAATACCATGAGAAAATTTCTTCCCCCATGGAGACTCGAACCAGCGCAAGTCCCGTAGCTCTGCGCCAAGGCTTCCTACCTTAACCGCTCGGCTACGGCGCGGGACAAAAATCTAGACTTTCCTAGTATATTTAGGTACGATAGATTTATTCACACTTTTAGGTAGTAATATGGGAGCAACAGGCTCCTCTGAATACTTGTAATATGATAAACTAGCCCACTCTGTTTTCAATAAGGGAGCTACTTGCTCCTCTCTGTATGTACTCGTATGGGAGCTACTGGCCACACTCTCTCAACAAAACATCTTGGCCTTTTATATTCATTTCCCAAGGAAGTTTTAAAATTGGCCCAATTATTCCTTTTAACAAAATTTATTGTTTTGCAAATTTGAACATATTCAACACGTCAATCAAATTTACACTTTCATAATAAACATTAGTTTCGCCGTTAGTACATGTACCTGCAAACCCTTGAGTTACCGTTAACCACTGTATAAAAATAGCTTATTGTGTGGTCCCAAATAATAACCAAATTAATTTTAATTCTAGGAATTACTAATGCTAAAATATTAAAAAGAAGAGATTCAAATGTATTGTAGCCGGTGTGTTAAAGTACGTGCTATGGCGTTTAGGTCAAATTTGAGAATTGTTTGGAGAAACTGCTTGTTAAATGTTGATTTCTCATATTATAATTTCCTCTTTTATATTTTAATCAATGTTAGGGATTTAAAAGAGGAGAAGGTTGAATATGAAATGAATAACTTATATGTTTCGTTGGATATAAATTTACTCCTAATATATTACAATAAATATGTAAGCCATTATTACTACAATAGTGTTCAGATAATCTTATGGTATTCTGTTAAAAGTAGAATTATTTGATATCTGATTTGGATGAAAGATAGGTCTAGGTGCGCGGTCATAACTGTTTCCTACGTTGAACTGAAGGAGTATCACCAAGTACGTAGTCAGTACACCTGCCATCTAAAACAATCAATTTCTTTATGAATTCATCATATAAAATATAAACAATTTTACTAAAATTATTTATTAATATTTTATACACTGTGCACACTTCAATCCTGCACGTATTGTTTCTTAATTTAAAGCACCTGTTCGAAACGTCGAATGCCATGATCACGACACACTGTATTATTCATATTTCAGTTTACAATTTTTACAGTATCTACTTCTGGTGACGATTAGTTGATTGTTTGATATTTCTTTGTAATCTACTAGAATCCATATTACCATTGTCCGAATGACATGCTACGTGTCTAAAATATTAACAATACATTACACTGTAATAAGTCACCAGATACCTTCTGTTACTTATATCAAAACACTCAAACAACATCCCAGGACAAACTGTGTAAGTTTGTAGTAGAGTTCGGTTTCATCTGTATTAAATAATTTTCCTATTGATAAATAAGGGATTCATTACAATGATTCCCTTTAAGGAAATATTCCTATGGTTTGACTGGGGATCGAATCCGGGACCTCATGAACAGTAGTCAGAAACGCTGAGAACTAGCCCATGAGGTTGAAATGATGTACAAGCTCTAAAATCAGTCATTTTCATGTATAAACCAACCTGCTTAAGAAATGACACAACGTTCACCCCTTTTCTAATGAATTAAATTTTTCCTAGAATGCTCTTAGGGATTCCACAAAGTACCTAGTCACTAGTTAACTATTATCAGGTTTGGATACTTGAGTCTAGTCCATATTTATAGCTTGGAAAGAATGAAATATATCACCGTATTCAATGGAAGATAATGAAAATACTAAGTAATGAGGCAAAAGTAATCAAAATGACAAAATAATGACGCAAAAAGTAAAAAAATAACATAAAATAAAAAAAACTAAATGTACAAAAAGATACCTAACATAAATGAATTTCAATAAAATCAGATGACTTCAATTCGAATAAATTTGTAATATCAATGGTTAGGAGGGTTCAATAAAACATGACATATCTTCCAAATCCGGGCTTCATCATTATAACCTAAGTCATTGGTACTATCGAACCCGGAGGTTTATACCCGAGTAAAGATACATCTCTATCTTTAGTTAATATTATCTAATTATTATCTTATAATTGAACATCCCATTAAGTTATAGGTATTTATTTTGGTACTAACTTTTTATCTCTACTCATCAAAACTAAATAAATACAAAGTATGCATTTTATAACTCGCCTGACATTATTATTATTATTAATATTATTATTATTATTATTATCATTATTATCATTATTATTATTATTATTATCCAGATTAAATAATTCACAAAATGAAAAGTAAATCAAATTAGTTCAAATTCATGTTTTACGTTTACATTAACCAGATATCTTATTCACCCAGTGGGACCGGGTTCGATTACCGATCGGGACAAGGTCCTGGGTGAGGTTTATTCGGGGTTTTTCTTCACCTGTAAGACAAATGTCAGGAAGCTTTAAGGCCCAAATAGTTTCCCAACATCATCTGGCCATCAACATCATCACCATCTTTATCATCATTCGCCAGTGTGGAAAGCAAGAGGAAGCTACCATACCTATAATTCCCTAGTAAAGCTGAAAGCATAGCATAAATATGCTGTGATCGCAGTGAAAGATCTGCCCTAGGACAGAACACTAAATAATAATAATAATAATAATAATAATAATAATAATAATAATAATAATAATAATAATAATAATAATTAATAATAATAATAATTTTATGCGAAGGGCAGAAAGAATTTCAAGAACAGAAAAAATAACTCAGTTGTAAGGAAGAAAATTAAGATTGAAGACACTATTTTAGATTATATTAAAACTCAGCAATTAAGATAGTACGGACATGTCCAGCGAATGGAAGAGGATCGGCTATCAAAATGTGTTTTGGAAGGGAAACCTAAGGAAAGACGAGGCAGAGGAAGACCTAAAACTTCTTGGAGTCAGGGAATATATTTATACATAAAGGGGAAACATCTACAAGCAGGAGATTGGATGAACCGACAAAGACATTCATCAACCGATGATCTATTATTATTAATAGTATTATTATTAATAGTATTATTATTAATAGTATTATTATTATCATTATTATTATTATTATTATTATTACTATTATTATCCAGGTTAAATAATTCACAAAATGAATTATAATGCGAATTCGTCCAACTGTACTTCGTCCTTTACGTTTACAATAATCAGATATCTTACACATCCTCCAACATTCCTTCTGTCTTATCTTGATTATAAGAGGACATACATCAATGCTTTATTAATTATTCTATTCATAGAACTGTAGCTGAATATTATTTATTGATTCTATTGATAAATACAATGTTGTTACGGAATTAATGGTACGGTACATTCTAAATGAATACTTACTGAAGTTATTAGAGAAAGATCCAGAGAGTATAGACCACAGACTGAGATAACAGGTTTCTTGTGAAGCAAATGCAGAGAGAACATCCTCAACTGAAAAAATAGCACAGTGTAATAGTAGTATTTTATATAATGAGATTCTGTAAACAGCTCAAGTCATTAGCGTCGCAATTCAAACCTGGACCTGAAAGATTCGAAAACTTGTTATCAGAAGGGTTTTATTTCAGGCTTGAAAAAACTATGCTAGAATTCCCTCTTCTTTATTTTCCTTCTGAAGGAAGGCACGCTAAAAAATGTAACGCCTTGAATATCCACCGATCCTGCTAAGTTGAACTTAGGAATCTGAGTCGAGAATGGTAACGATTAGTCCCATATAATTACAATAGAGTGTAAAGGCCTAGAATGCGCTTAGTCTATCAGCCGACTGCTGATATCATAACCCCATGCACCATTTAAACTAACTAACTCACTGGCACTATCGAACCCATAGGTTCATGGCCGCGCGGATATAAGCTCTCCATACATCCCTATCCTGAGCCAATGTTTTCCAATCATCCCCTCTATAATCTACTTCCCTCAAATCATAGTTAATGTTATTCTCCCACCTCATTCTTGGTCTATCAACTGGGCGTTTTCCCTCTGCTTTTCCTACAAGAAGCTTTCATGCACGTATTTCAGTCCTCTTTTGTGCCACATGTCCTGCCCATCGCAGTCTCCGAGACCTAACTGTTCTTATTATATCTGGCTTCCTATAAACACCATGTAATTCACTGTTATCTAGTCTTCTCCATTCACCTGTCTGTTCACCTCTCTTTGGTCCAAACATTTCCCTAAGAACTTTATTCTCGAATACTCGTAATCTCCTTTCCTCCATTAAAGTAAGAGTCCATGTTTCGCACACATATAATATAACTGGTAGAATAATAGTTTTATATATCATCAATTTAACGTTTTTTGAAAGGAGTTGTGATGCCAAGAGTCTCTGTAATGCATAATAACACGCATTTCCAGAATTGAGCCTATGTTTAATTTCTTTGTGCATCTCATTCCTGTTTTTATTATTGTTGCTAGATATTTGAATTCAGCGACTTCTTCAAAATTTCCCTCAAATTTCCATTTCCATTATATAATGTATTTCTATGTGTGACCATATATTTAGTTTTACTTCCAGTCCCAATTTCTTAGTGTTACTCAGTAGTGTGTGCGTGTTGGCCTTTAGCATCTCCTCGCGATCTATTCCTGACTACCTTCTCCTGGCCGTCTAACTTCCTATAAAGCGACTATATCCAAGGGTGATTTATCTAATTCACGAGTTAACACGTCCAGCGCCCTGCTATTGTATAAAGACCTAACATTCCATGTTCCTAGGAACATGTCTCTATATTTGAGCTTTTGGCATGGGTCCCCTGAAGTAGTCCTCGCCTGGAGAACCCAATGGGGGACTATTTGGACTCCGGAAAACTTTACCCAGTTAAACCCATGTCCGCATTTCTTGACAGTTGTATTTTTACGGTGACAGATCGTCGCTCTTTCGACCAAGGTACTTTTTTCGTCTGACTTATCACCTTTGACCAGTCCGGCATGGGTAACCCTATCGGCAGCAATGCTACCGTCGGCATAGCTCTCGGGATCATTTAAGCACGCAAGCCACTCCACCACGACAAGTTAAAGATACCATTAGAGGAAAATGATCATTTAGCCAATAGGGAGTGACATGTCAGTATATCGTTCCCCAGGCGTTATAGTTGATTTTCTAAAAGTGAATATGCTCTTTATTATAGTTGCTGGTCCCATATTGGATGAAATTCCATGAGAAAATGACTTCCCCATAAGTATTCGAAGCAGAGCATGCGTCATAGCTGTGCGCCAAGACATGATGCCTTAGATACATCGGCTATGGCACAGGATACCACATAAGTTTGAAGAACATTTATATTGATTCCATGTTCGGGTTTGAAAGACCCATTTTTTTGTTTATTTTTTTGAGTTGGAAATTATTAACTTCTAACCATATAGTCAAATTACCAGTATATTCTTTACTTCATAAAAGACCCTGCTATATGCCATATTCTCGCGCCCTCAACATATTTTAACGTTACCATTGTCAAGCTAGAATTTTGATGCGAGCGTTCCAAAATTTTCAGATTTAAATATCTTACACAATTTAAAACGTCCACCGCTGTGGTCCGGAGGTAGCGTACTGCCTTGTCACGCAGCGGGCCCGGGTTCAATCTCCGGTCGGGACAGTTTCCTTGGTGAGGTTTTTATCGGGTTTTTTCCTCGCCTATAAGACAAATGTCAGGAAAATGTAAGGCCGAAACGGTCCCCGAACACTATATGGCCATCGCAATCATCATCATTCATATCCATCTTTGATTAAGCTTAGGATTAAGGATTCTCCTGGCGCAGCACTATTATCATCATCACCCATTATATCATCGGGGCAACGTAACCCAGTCTTCCAGGCGCCCCAACCTCAGAAGTGAGTTACAATTACGCCAATGCCAGAAGAGAACACCAGAAATGTCCAAAAAGGACAACCTGGGATATTAAAAAAATTAAAATTTACTTTATGATCAACTACTTTTTTCAAATGACGCACATTTTTATAAAACGATAAATTTTATTAAAATTATAGGACAAAGTAATAATAATAATAAAATTAATAATAATAATAATAATAACAATAATAATAGCAATAAATAATAACAATAAACTTGGAGGACGCTTCACGTTTATATCTACGTATAGTTAAGTACAATATTATGATTTTTTTTGTGAACTTGTGAATAAAAACTTTCAAATTCATTGGTCGTACTAAAAACCAGAAGAAAATGTTTGAGTAAAATAAAATATTCGTCGTATGAGACTTCAGGTTCGCCTAGATGTTTTTTGTGCTCACGTTTTATAAGATATGAAACATTGTTACTGACATAATTCATTCAGCTTTAAATTAATAACTTATCTGTAACTAACTAATAACTCACTGGCACTATCGGAACCGTGAGTTCAAGTCAGCACGGACGTAAGTTCTCCCAACATTCCCATCCTGAGCCAATGTTTTCCAATTATCATCATCATCTGCATCTGCATTCATGGATTAGGTCTGTTGACCCGTTCTGACTTCAGCCCATCTCTTTCTAGGTCTGCCCACATCTCGGGTGCCTTTAAGTTTGTATTTTGTTATTTGTTTTGGATATCTATCTTCATTCATTCTGTCTATGTTTTGCTTCCATTTTTGTCTATATGTATCTATTGTATCAGTTATTGCAAATATTTCAAGTTCCTGTCTTATTTCTGTGTTCTTGATTCTGTCTTCCTTAATGCACCCTTCAACAGATCTCAAAAATTTCATTTCTGCCGCCGTTATCCTACTTAGATCTTATTTTTTTATGTATCCAGGCTTCTGACCCATAAAGCAGTACCGGTACTGCCAACGTTTTATAAAATTTCAATTGGGTCTCTCTTGTCGTTTTGTTATTTAGTGATCGTTTTCCAATCATTCCTTATACAATTCACTTCCCTCAAGTCATGGTTAATATTACTCTCCTACCTCATTCTTAGCCTACCTACTGAATGTTTCCCTCTGGTTTTCCAACAAGAAGTTTGTATGCCCCCTTTTATTCGCTAATCGTGCCACGTGTCCTCCCACATCGCAATTTACGAGACTTAACTGTTCTTTTTATATACGGTTTCCTATAAAATTAATGCAGCCCACTGTTATGACTGCAATCTTCTTCATTCTTCCGTCTGTTCGTCTCTATTTAGTCGAACAAATTTCCTAAGTATTTTATTCTCAAATACGTAACCTTTTCTCCTCCGTTGAAGTAAGAAATAATTTTTCACACCCGTATAACTGGGAGAATAACCGTTATATATATTTGGTTTAAAGTTTTTTGAGCGGCATTGGGATGGCTAGATTCCCTGTAACGCATAATAGATACGTTTCCATAGTTGAACAGATATTTAATTTCTTTCTGCATTTAATTGCTGTTTGTGATTATCGTTCATGAGTATTTGAATTCAGCCACTTGTTAAAAATTCCCATAATTTATTAACTGTCCATTTCCATTATATAATATATTTATATATGTGATTATATATTTACTTTAATTGTCATTTACTTCCAGCGCCAGTATATATTATTATTTGGTAGAATGTGTTTGTTGGCTTTCAGTATTTCCTCACAATATCCTAATAATAGATCATCAGCATATAGCAACAGCTTATTAACACTCTTTATCCCATAAAGATATGATTAGATATAAAGTACAAAATTGAAATGCAGAACAGAAAGTGCGTCTCCTTTATTAAACTCACCGTCAATTAAAAAAAATATCTGAAAACAGTTTCCTTATCTGCACCCTACTCTTAAACCAATTTAGACGCATTCAAATAAGTGTAACTAATGTTTTAGGAATTCTGTATTCCACTAGAATCCTTTGCATATTATTACTCTAAATTTAATAGATTTATTTTTTAAATATATGTACAGCTTCATCACATTTCCATTTATACTAAAAATCTGATATATTGTAGATTATTTCCTTTAAATCCAGTTTTTTGATAACCCACCTATATGTCGCCAATATAGAGGAGTAAGTCTGGATACTAATATACCTGTTAAAAGTTTATATGAAGTTGAAAGTAATGAAATGCCCCAGTATTTGTTGCAATTACTTTTATCTTCTATCTTATGATTGTTAAAATAATCAATTTTTCTCCATTCGGTTTCAAGAGTCTCTTTTTCCCAAAACATACTAAGGAACTGGTGTATTTTCCAATCAATTTTTTCTCTCCCTGATTTTATCAATTCTATTGGGATCTCATCTGAACCTGATGCTTTATACGTGTTTAATGTTTCTGTTGCAAATTCTCCCTCTAATGTTCTTTGCTGTGTGACTAATATTTCAACTCTCTGTAAATTATCCTCTTCAATATCCTGTTCTGCACGTACAATTAATTGCTGATTAAAGTAATTTTCCATGTATTTAATATACCCCTGGAATCTGTAATCATATTACTATTTTTATTGGTAATTATATTTGTTGTAAACTTACCGGTATCTAAACTATTTGTTTCTTACACAGTTTTTAATATCATTGGTACTTACCTGTGCTTTCACACCTTTGTTTAAAGTTTTTCTCATTATTCGATGCACAAATAACCCAGTCAGACTTGCCTGAAGAAAGAAAAATATTAGTTTAATTTATATTTATGAAATTGAATAGCCATCCAGAATAAGATTGTAATACTATTTTTTCTCAAAATTGATTTTTACATGGAAAAAGTTTCCACATATCATTAACAAATTCTTCCATATAAATCATAACTTGGGAAAAAAGTGGGAATTACAATCTTCGTCTGGTCGACTAATCTATTATATATTATATATACATATATAAATTCGATATTAGAAGATTTCGGGCTATAGGTTAGTGGACCATAACTGGTGTTATTCCAGACGTTTCTCCATCGGCTATGGAGGTCATCTTCAGTGGCGGTTCTTGTAGGTGACGTTTCCTGGTTCGAAGTTCGGCTAGGAAACATCACCTAAAAGAACTCGCCACTAAATATGTCCTCCGTAGCCGAGGGAGAAACGTTTGGAAAAACACCAATTGTGGACCACGGCCTTATAGCCGGAAATCTTCTAATATCATGAATTCCGATCGTGAAAACTTGCATTCTATATATAAATTTATTTCTGAACGTGATCGTATTTTCATTAATGTTACCTCTTCTGTTGTGAGACTGCAAATTCCCGCTACTGCTAAAATATAGAAAAATTGAATTCCTGTCCAATAGGAGATTTCAACGAGGAAAAGATCTACTTGTTGTCTTTCAATCCAATTTGTTAAAATAGTGTATAAACTGGTAAGTATATCGCAGAATATCGCTGCAAGGGTCATTAATAACGGAAATGAAAATATAACGTTAATATCATTTGATATGTTACATAAATATTCGTGTATATAAAGAAGAATTTCTAACCGTCTCTGGAAATTATCAGTAGGCCTATCTACTATAGATATATTTAAGGCATTTTCAGAATATAAATAATCCGGCCATATTCTCTCTCCATTTTTTATTGAAGACCTGTTCATTTCTGTTCCTGTCGTATTTGAAGAAGCAAAATTAAAAGATTTATATCGAAAGTGGTTTTTCCAAAAGTGACCGCTTTTCACATTTATTGAATGAGTATGATTATACAATTCAGTCAAAGAGTCGTAATAGGATGATAGGTCATTATTTATAGCCCTAAATTTATTACGAAGAATAAGAGATGAACTCATCAATTGGTTTAAAATTTGATATAACATCAATTTTGAAACCGTATTAGCGATATAGTTGCACCATTTGCGACGATTTTCGTCTGAATTCTTGCTTGGAACCATAAACATTGTAATAAATATACCCATACCAGGAATCATAATAATTCCAAAAAATGTCTGTACCAATGCAGTGATTAATATTACACCGTGAGGTACATAAATATGAATAGCTTTGAATGTTTCTTCAATTTCAATAAATTTAGAAAAAAGATGTAGTCATTTCTTTTCACAAAAAATGCTACAAAACATAACGACTGTCACAATAAATATGGGATTCCAGTCATGAAGAAAGACAGCGAATCGATCAACTGGTGTCATTAACGGTTGAAATTTTGAATGAAAACAAAGTTTGTACAAGAACGACAGTAAAAAAATGGTATAAATAAGAAAACTGTAAAAATAACCAAATTTGGTCTTCCGAAATTTCATTGATTTCGTTGTTACAGGATACAATCCCAAAATTTTAGACAAATAGAACGATGGTTTTAGTGCTTTCAAAAGTGGCAAATTGGTGTTAGTCTCCATTGTGACCATGTTATAAAAGAATCGTATTGTACGAGTCAATATATAGCACTTGAAAATGTAAAAGGAAAGTTAACGAGGTGTGAATTATTAATTCCCTGTCAAGTAGTCGTAAACATTGTGCTTACATTAAAAAAAACAATATAAATGGTTCGCAGTTCTGTCAATTTGTATTCTTGAGCAGAGTATAAATAGTTATTCACTATTTATTTTTAAACAAGTAACCAGTGTGCTGAAAAATTAATTTTAAGTCACTGGTAAACATTTTAAATGTTATGCATTTGGATGTTTAATGAAACGTAAGATATTTTTAATAAAACGATTCAGAATTTTGAATTATTTCAAAATAAATGACACTAGTTTAATCTATTTGTAAATATAGATTCTCTAGTCACAGTTTTTTCTAATTTTTATCAAATGTTTCCATTTCAAAATCATTAAATTAATTAAAATACAATTTATAAAGCATTAAGAATATTTAATTCTTTATTTTTCGTCCCGTTCATGTATCCTAAGCTTATTTTTACTCCTCTGTATCTCTAACTATGAGACAATTGGCATTCTTGTTACCATTGGTTAGAGTTTATACCATTGGTTAGAGTTTATATGGCAAAAATAACCTAGAGAGAGGGAGACGTCTAATTTATTTTTGCTTACTAACTAATTCACTGGCACTATCAAACCTGTAGGTTCATGGCCATGCGGACGTAAGCTCTCCATACATCCCTATCCTGAGCTAATGTTTTCCAATCATTCCCTGTGTAATCTACTTCCCTCAATTCATGGATAATGTTATTCTCCCACCTAATTCTTGACTTACGAACTGGGCGTTTTCCCTCTGGTTTTCCTACAATAAGCTTCCATGCACTTCTTTCATCTCCCATACGTGTTATATGCCCTGCCTATCGCAGTCTATGAGACTTAACTGTTCTTATTATATCTGGCTTCCTATATCATGTAGCTCATTATTATGTAGTTTCTCCATTCACATGTGTGTTCATTCTTTTTGGCCCAAAAATGTTCCTAAGAACTTTATTCTAAATACTCGTTAATCTTCTTTCCTCCCTTAAAGTAAGAGTCCATTTTTCGCATCCATATAATGTAACTGGAAGAATAACTGTTTTTTATAAATTTATTTTTACTTATACACAATAATTATAATAATTGAAATAACTTCGCTATTGTTTTGTGTTACTCGTTCAATATTGGAAATACTATTACACACTTTTACTGTAGGAATTTAATATTATTATCTGTGGTGCTTAAAATAATAATCACTTTGTCAGGTATATATGAAGGAAAGGTGAATTAATGTATGTTACAGAGAAGTATTAATTTCTCCATTAATAAATACTACCTTAATACTGGAAACCACACTAAAGAATTCAGCATTCTTTGTTGATTGTAAGCATTTAGTGCATATGGAATCGTAATTTTGTATTGAGGGTGGGCCCAAGGCCTTTAGAAGAAGGACAGCGAGTAAAGTGCATTAATTAATCCAGATATAATAACATGCTGTACATAGAGATATACATTTATGCCTCTGTTTTAAAAATTTATGTTTAATTTTCGCCCATCCCAATAAAAGTTTGATGTTTGAATGAGTTGTTTAACTGTACTTTTACTTATTTTTTGACTAATTGGAAAATAAAAACAATTTATAATGAATTATTAAAATAGCTGATTATGCCAGAGCGGATTGAGGTCGTTTCAGGATTTTTTCAAGTAACAAATGATACAAGACCATTTGCATATGTAAATGTCTTGAGAATTACAAGAAAATGATAGGCTTGGGGTATAATTTTCATAATAAAGTGTGTTAATTCCAAAAGCTTACCGTAACATCCATTATAATTTAAGTATTGAAATAAGCGCAAGATTTTTACATCTGCAAACATATTTCAACTTTCATTATGATGCTCAAAATAATATCTTCTATTTAGAGATAAAGAATTTTCTTACAATGGTAAATGACGTGATAGTAAGTAGGATGATATATAAACAATAATATAATTTTTAGAACATGGAACGAATTTCTACCTCTACCTATCTCCCTTTTTACTGTTGCGATAAGATATTATTATCTGAGAATGCATTTCCTAGAAAAAGTTATTTAAGTAAACATGAATAGTAAATATTTAATTAGCTTTTCTGTAAATGCCGAGAATATAGAACACCAAGACAAATGGAAGGTTTTAATAAGTTCTTTTCTATCTTATTCTCTTGTAAGCCCATGTTTCCCTTAACAGAGATTTAAGCGCTCTCCCCCTACGGGGAGAATTTGAATCATACTAATTTAGTTACATTTGTTTTCGTATAGATGGACTTTTTAGGATGGAAAAATCCAAGGAGCAAGTCCTCCGGTAAGGATTTTAAGCCGTGGGTTCCGAGTCTGAAGATTTTCAGGCTCGTAACAGATCCTTAAGCCTGAATGAAAAGACCTCTAAGCAAAAGTTCTTTTCTAATGTGACCCAAATATAAAGATGAATTCTATTGAATTGTATGTGGATTAAATATTTTGTCATAGGAACAAAAATTCGCGACAGAAAATATAGAGAAATTTTCAATTCATGTGTCGACATAAAAAATAAACATACGCCTGGCCTTTACTTAGTTGAGATGATGTTATGGTATACATTTATATTTATTCAGTCATAATTATGTTCCGGATTTGTTTGTAGGCCTAATTCTTTAATATATAACATCCTAAAATTAAGTTTAATATCCTGATAGATATTCGACAAGTGTATGTTCTAAGATTTTAAAAATAAAAACATAGATTTAAAACATGAGTCCGTCAATAAATATTTTCGATATTTGATATATTAATACATATTAATAGGACTTTTCAGACATAACAAAAATAAATAGTTCACCTCTCTCTTGTGTAGTGGTAAATTCGTTGCCTTAAACGCAAAGGTCTCAGTTTTAATATACGTTTCTAGGTAAGGTATTTTACGGGTGTTTTTCCTCACCTGTAAGACAAATATCAGGAAACTATAAAACCCAAATAGTCCCCAAACACCATCCATATCATATTCGCCTCCTTTAATTTTAATGTATGTGTGAATGGTGCATCTTGTCTTAAATGTTCATGTAGTCTTGGAGGTGGCCCTAGCATTGAACTGAACTCTCGTCCAGGGAGGCCCCCCAATTTTTTGTTGTGTAGTCAAGAAAGTATGTGTTTGATCAAGAGTTTAAAATCGTCTCTCGAAAGGTAAATGGAAAGGTTAAACTATGATAGAGAGAGAGAGAGAGAGAGAGAGAGAGAGGGGAATATTTTCGGATAAATCTCTATAAATGAATAAATAAATAATTGAGTACTTTCCTCATTCTCTTAAAAGTATTAGTAGACAATACATCTGGAATTCAGTAGGCTAGCTATCTGATTTCTGTTAATTCAGAATTCTGTAATATCGGGAAAATATAGAAATTAAATCAAACGTTGACCTATTTGTTAATGTTGGCAAATTACTGAAGCAATTAACTATGTTAAGATTTACTGTTTAATTGTATTGTCAGTTAGAATCAGATCATTACAGCTTTAATTTTTTTTTTTTTTTTAGCTTTTAGCTCAATTTTTTAAACTTTTAACAGGTAGAAAATAAGTATTTTAAAATATTTTAGAGCAAAAAACCAAACCCTTAGTCATAATGAAAGGGTCCTCTTATTTCATTCAAGAGTCGTCAATTATCATCAGTGAATCTCCTTAACGTTAAAAGGATTTGTTCCGGAAGTGAAACGATAGTATAAACAGGCATAATGAAACTTTTTTTTTTCCCCCTCTTTTCGTTTACACTGTTTTCCTTCTTGTTTTTACCTTTTTGTTAACTTTATCTTATTCACACATATAAACACAAGGACAGCACACACACCCAGACCCAAGGTGAAGATTTAAAATCCCCTACTCCACCGGGAATCGAACCCGGGTCGCCGGAGTGGAAGGTAGGGACTCTACCGACTACGCCACGGCGACGGACATTGAAATAGAAATTTTAATTCGAGTCTTTCACGGCGATATATAATGTGTTTTCAAATGGTGTAGTGGTAAGATGTGCCGAAGGTTTTGAGCTCTTGCTGTTTCAGTCCAGAAGAAGCAGCCAACAAAAGCTCAGGACGTCGGAATATCTTAACACTATAACACGGTGCAATACTCAATTATTTGATGTTATAAAATTCAAGTAAAGTTTGTTCCACAAAACAGATTCCCTGTGTTCACTCCTTCGCATCCTCTAAATGTTTTGGTTCATTGTTTCATAATTTCATAAATGTAATTATATATTTGGAGCTGACGAGAAAACTTAAGTTATCATTTTGAGGTGTGTAGTATATCCAGTCAGTTGCAGACAGTTTAGATCTAATTAAACACACCACTAAAACTTATCTCAGCATTCACCTTCCTCGATTTCAAAATTTCGTACATAATTAAAATATAAATAAATCATATAACAGGAACATTAAGAAGATCTTTAAATACGAACAAAGAGTCGATTCAATTATAAAATTCTACCAATCGTGGTAATCCCTAAAATTACATTAGTTATGAAACACTACAAGTTAAGAAAACATTAAATTAGAAAAAGAATCCCAAAATTAGCATTCTCCCAGTTATATTATATGGATTACAAGCCGCAGTGATGCAGTTTCTAAGATCCATAGCAGTTACAGAAAACATAATTGGAAAAATATATAAATGTACGAAGTAACTGGAAGGGTTAAAGTTACAGTAATCTAAGTTAAATTTCTTGGTTTTGCAGAAAGTTACATAACGTAAAAGGAACTGTAATAAATTCGTGACAGAAGTTTTTTAATACCATGTTTTTTTCGCTACACAGAATTAAAATTTAACGTAAAGCCTTGAATTAGATTAAATTTGTAGGCCTAAAATGATTACAATTTTACCGCTCAAGAAAATTACATTACAGTACAGTAATTTTAACAATTCCAACTAAATATCGAAAAATTAAATAGCCCTAACATTATAACTCAATATAGATACAAGTTAAGAAAACATTAAATTAAAAAAAGAATCCCAAAATTAGAATTCTCTCAGTTATATTATATAGATGCAAAATATGGACTCTTACTTTAAAAGAGAAAAGGAGATTACAAGTACTTGAGAATAAAGTTCTTAGAAAAGTGTTTGGACCAAAGAGAGGTGAATGGAGAAGACTACTAAACAGTGAGCTACATCATCTTTATAGGAAGGCAGATATAATAAGAACAATCAAATCTCGTAGACTGCGATGAGCAGGGCATGTGGCACGAATGGGGATGAAAGAGGTGCATGAAAATTCTTGTAGGAAAACCAGAGGGAAAAACCCCAAGTTGGTAGACCAAGAATGAGGTAGGAGAATCAAATTAACCATGATTTGAGAGAAGCATATTTTACAGGAGATGATTGGAAAACATTAGGTCAATATAGGGATGTATGGAGAGTTTGTCCGCGCGGCCATGAAAGTATGGTTCGATAGTGCCATGAATTAGTTAGTTTAGTTTTTTATCCCAAAATTAGCATTTATATGTAACTCACAGGGAAAAATGACCATAAGAAGAGGGATTTAATAATTTTGAAGTGATAAACCAATGAAAATTCTAACCGTTATGGCGACGACGACGACGACGACGATGATGATGATGATAATATGTCAAAATTAGAGGAATTAGAAGATGTTTGTAATGTAATATTAAAGTTAATCTTGAAATATTCGGTCTTAAAATGACATACTGGGGAAACTCCACGTGCGGTGGCATGTTCACATCAGCACTTTGAATATTGATCACAGTATAACCTCACAGTAATCATTTGGTAGAATTGATGTTGGTTCCGTGGCAAAGCGTCAATTGGATATCACAGGTGTAACACCTGGATTTCGCATGCTTTCAGTACTGGAAATAACTGCCCTTGCATCGGAAGCATCGCTTAGGGTTATAACTCACATTCCATTATAGAATTTGCGGGATAGAACACCATTTTGAACAAACATTACGTTTATGCTTTGTTATGGTATGCCTAAATGAACACAAAATTTAACAATCCTTCGTCATGGTCTAGGTATCATCAACAGTCCAACACCAGGCTACGGTTAGTGGCGCTGGTTTAACACCCCTTCCCTTCCCAGACTCGCAATTCCAACTCCCACTCAACGTGCTAATGAGCATTCGTTCCATGTATCGCAAGACCACATTCGTGATGATTTATTTTCGTCACTTTTTTATCCCTACTAATACAGCAGTCATTCTTTAGATATATAATTCAGTAGTAAAGCCGAAATTAATGTTTTGGATTACATTTTATACCTTAAAAATTGACAAAACATGTTCTTATCACCTATAAACATATGAAATATAACTGTAATACATGACTATAGGTTAATATTTTATCTTTCTTTTTTACACGCTTTATATTAGTTTGACCTGTATGCAACTAATATTTCAACGCGATTTTCACCCACTTAAAATTATTGGATCGACTTGAAACTTTGTATACTTTTTGTAAAGGACCAATGACAATACAATAATTCCATAAATGTTTCTAAAATCCTGGCCAGAATCAGCAGAAACTCAAAATAATAAAAACCGGTATTATATGTTGCAGATTTATCAACTTCCTACTCGATCGTTGTAAGAGCTCAGTTGGTAGAGCGGTGGACTGTAGTGGTATATCATTTCAATAATCCATAGGTCGCTGGTTCAAATCCGGCCCGGATGAGTTTTTAGTAGAGTATTACTTTTAGCTCATACTACAATAGTATCGAATTTAAAGATATTTACATTTGTATCTTATTCTGTAAAATATTAAAAATAGAAAATAAATAATAGTTTTAAAAAACTAAAACAACGCGCTTTATTAGAAAACCGAACTAAAAAATTAAAGATAATTTTAATTTCCAACGCGATTGGGATAAAATTAAAGTGGTCATCAAAGAAATTATCTCCAACACATCTAGAATAAAACTAGTTATCTACAAAAAAATTACCATCAAAGCGTGGGGTGCTTTTTATGTTTTTTACGTTTTCTTCTTAGAGACTTTACTTTTACCAATATCTGTTTACTATCAAATATATTAATTGATATAGAGCACCCAACGCTTTTGATGGTAAAATTATTATTTTTGTAGATAACTTTGGTTTTATTCTAGATGTGTTGGAGATGATTTTTTTGTTGACCACTTTAATTTTATCCCAAGCGTGTTGGAAATTAAAATTATTTTTCATTTTTTAGTTCGATTTCTAATAAAGCGTGTTGTTTTTAGTTTTTTAAAACTATTATTTATTTATTATTCACTAAGGAGATATAAACTAATGTTCCAGCAAGTAACATTTGCCATTAACCATCGTCCCTCACATAACACTATATATACTAACAATCGATTGATTCTAATAATCAAAATTCTCGTCGAGGAGATTAATTAAACAATACATATTTTATAGGTCATTAATTTAATGAAAGGCTTTACTAATTTATTAAGATATTCTTTACCCTGTTCAGAACTGATCATATTATGGAGCATAATACAGATTTTTAAATTTATGACCTAAAAAATGACCCCTCATATAAAAAGTTGGTCAATATTGAGATATATTTCTTGTAGATTTAATATGTAATATATTTTATCATTAATTAATTAATGTAAAAGAAATATGTAATGCATCTTGAAAATTATGCATTATATGATGTAAATGGACAGCTAATGACAAATTAGGGAAATTTTGAGGAAGTAGCTGAATTCAAAAACCTAGGAACAATAATCACAAATAGGAATGAGATACACACAGAAATTAAACAGAGGTTCAATTCTGGAAATGCATGCTGTTATGCATTACAGAGACTCTTGACTTCCCAACTCCTTTCAAAAAAACGTTAAACTGAAAATATATAAAACTATTATTCTACCAGTTATATTATATGGATGCGAAACATGGACTCTTACTTTAAGGGAGGAAAGGAGATTACGAGTATTTGAGAATGAAGTTCTTAGGAACATTTTTGGATTAAAGAGAGATCAACAGATAGGTGAACTTCATGGTCTTTATAGGAAGCCAGATATAATAAGAACAGTTAAGTCGGGTAGACTGCGATGGGCAGGACATGTGGCACGGATGGGGAATAAAAGACGTGCATGGAAGCTTCTTGTAGGAAAACCAGAGGGAAAACGCCCAGTTGGTAGACCAAGAATGAGGTGGGAGAATAATATTAACTATGATTTGAGGGAAGTAGATTATACAAGGAATGATTAAAAAAAACATTATCTCAGGATAGGGATGTATGGAGAGCATATGTTCGTGCGGCCATGAACCTACGGGTTCGATAGTGTCAGTGAGTTAGTTAGTTATCTTGAAAGTTATTACTGGAGAAATTAACATATAATTTTGCACATTTCTCTGTTTTACTGTAATCTAATACAGCATATTTATTTTGGCCAAATTCAACGTAATTATCTGTATCAGAAAACGAAGAGTGAAACATTTATTTAATGATCTAGCATTAGACACATGAGCACACATAAACATATGCGCCCGCGCGCACACACGCACACAAATATATATATATATATATATATATATATATATATATATATATATATATATATATAGGAACTCACGTGCGGCTTGTCCGGTAGTGTCTCATTTGATTAGTACGGGTCGATGATGGAATGCTGTAATACTTCTATTGAACTGATGGAGAACTTTTCAGTATTTCTTATAATGCTAACTGTTGTATTAATTTTATGGTTTTAATTTGCTAGCGTATTCATTAATTAAAAGTTTATAATCATAATGATATGTTTAGTTTGTTAAAGGAATTTCAAAGCATCCAAATTGTATGCAAGATTTTAAAACACAAGTATCGTATATTTCCATAAACTCCTTTCGTTTTATCTACCTGATTAACATATAGAGAAGAAAATGGAAATTAATACAATATTTCAGACAAATCTGATTAATATATTTCTTTATCACTTACATATCACAACAATATTACACATTCCATTTATTACAGGAAGGTATTTTGTTTATTGACACAAAGAAAATGAAGAAAACAGGAGATAAAACTTATATAAAGACTAATGGAAGATTCAATAAAATTGGGACAGAAAATATATTTACAATTTTTTAAAATAAAAATAATTACAGGGGTCGCAATGGCGCTAGCGGTTAGACGGCTCGCCTCTCACCCCTGGGGTCTCAATATCGAGTCTCGGTCACTCAATATGGGTTTCATGGTGGACGAATCGGAGCTGGTTTTCTCGAGGTTTCTCCATTATCCCCTGCCACAAATTTCATTCCGCCATTCTTCCATTCTCACATCATCCATTTCATTTAATTTTCGTTCATACGGCCAGTCAGGCATAGTTGGCCAGCATCCTTGTCGTTCACAGATCTCTATAAATATGGAAGGATTATCGCATCCGTCGCGTAGGCACGACCCAGAGTTGGTCACGAGTTGAGGATATTATTATAAAAACAAGTATGCTGAATTTGACGAATTAACCCTAAATTATTCTCGAATTGCTTAAATAGCCAGAAATCATCCCCTTATAAGACCTGGTAGGCGTGGGACATATCAAAGGATATACAAAGGGAGAGGTAAAGAAAGAGAGAGAGAGCGAGAGAGAGCGAGAGAGAGGGAGAGAGAGAGAGCGAGAGAGAGGGAGAGAGAGAGAGAGAGAGAGAGAGAGAGAGAGAGAGAGAGAGACAGACAGACAGACTACCGCGTATCGTGACAAACTTGCCGCCGTCTTAAGTTATTCTGTTCCATAAGTCTGTTTAGTACAGTTATGCACTGTATTTGTGATATCAAGCTGCATTGAATGCTACAATAATTTTGAAGTCTAGAAAATTAAGTAACTTTATTACATTTTAATACATGATTGACGGATCAGAGTCTTCAAAGGTTTTTCCTTCGGGTGTCTCCTGTTGACCCGATACTTTTCCATGTTTTGTTATCTACTCTGCGTCATTTAATCTGCCACTGTGATGATACGAGATCCCAGATTAGCTGGCATATTAGTATATCACACACTCGCACTTTTAATAATGACTTTATTTCATTTCACCTCATCCCTCAACTTGGCATTACACCATGCATTATTCACGCTTTTTATGTATTTATTTATTATTGTATATGGTAATATAAATTCACAAATTATCATACAAACTGTTTTATAATTTTGTCCACCTTGGTTATTTAGGAAAATCATTGTAGTAAGTGTATTACGGAGGGTTGTTTCTGATCTCTGATAACAAATGATTTTTAAGTTTTACCTTAAGAAAAGCCGTGTCTCCACCATCGAGCATGCTCTATTTGATGGCTCTTCACCCGAGCTATGGCTCGGCATCGGAGGTTCCACTGCAGAAGACTCTTAAGCTGCATAGCTATGTCTAGAAATTCCCACTCCTCTTTATATGTTTTCCAAAGAGCGTCCATTGTTCGAGGACGCCTGTTTCCCAGGGCCCTTTTGAAGAGTCTAAAGACACAAAGTCCATCGATGATGCATCAGGAGACTTCACTGGGATGTTGCTGAATGGAATAGCATGTATTCCAGTTTCCTGCTCCATTTCTCCAGGAATGTCAGGGTTGAACCCGAAGTATGACTGGAGGCCTTGTCTTGGTGCACCCAGACTTGGTTTTTGTCTGTACCATAGAGACTGGGATTTCAGTCCGGTGAATTGGGATGAGAACTTCTTCCTGGTAGTACTGGAGTTGATTTTGGCATTTTTAGCTACTCTACGAATGGTCAGTTTTTCATTGTAGCAATATCCCGCGATGACCATAAATCCCTTGGAGAAACATTCTCTGCATTCGGCATACCACTTTTGAATGTTTTTCACCCGTTTCTCTATAGTAAATTGCCCGGGCTTTGTTGCAGTCTCCTAGATAAACATATGCTTCAAGTGTGACCAAAAATTTCAATTTTTCTCCTGCCAGGTGCTTTTCATAGTTTCCTGCTTTTGGTGCAGCATTCGGCAATGTGACGAGGCAACAATTTATGAACCCTGCTTTTGTGGCGCTTCTCCATGTTTAAATATTTATTTATTATGGTGTTTACAGTTTTAAGGGATATTCCCAATCTGTTCGCAATCACCCTTTGTGTGGCAGGGTTACCACCAGAGATAAGGACCTTGACCTTTCTGATTACATCTGGAGTTCGGGTAATAGCAGGTCGTGGATTTGCCCGTTTTTTTTTCCTTTTGGAAATAATCCCAAGCGACCCTTTCCCTTTTTATTAAGCACTGAGCTAATTCCACACTTTGGCACCTCAAAATTTCGTTTTTGCAAGCCTCAATTATAGCGGAATAACTTTAATTAGCGTCAGAAAGGGTAGTAATATACCCTTCCCAAAACGGGTCTATCTGCTTAGGGATTATGAAAGCAACACGCGTGCGAGTGTAACGGAAGCAGCACATTGACTGGTTTGATCACCTCGCATGCTCCTGTCCTGATGACTCACACTCCAACGTCACAATCTACTTGGCAAATCATTCTCAGAGATCGGAAACAACCCTCTGTATTTCGAAAGAAAATTAAAAGGCTCGAATTATTGTCGCAGAGATGCAGGACAATTTAAAGAATTTGGATATGAAAAATTACATCCCTGTTAAAATTTCTACACATAGGATGTCACTCGTGATGTCATAATTGCCTCCTTAGTAGAAGTACGCAACGTAAATTCGACTGATTAAGTAGTAACAAGCATTAAATCTCAGTAAAATATTTAATTCCACTTTTCAGTTCTCACCGTTAATTAAAAAATAACTTGATTTTAATTAAATAAAAATAAAACAGTTAACTTTTTATATGAATTTCATATTTATTAAAATACAAATTCGTTGCAGCTGTTTCAGTACTTTTGTATGAAAATCATGTAAAACGTTAACAATTTTATTCTTATTTAATTAACATAAAATGGATTTTCGGAATAGAAATAAACCCTTGGATCCTATATCACAGATTAAGATACATAAAGAATCTCAAGCACAAAATAAGATTCCTCTGATCAAAATTTGTTCAACCATTCACGCCCAGATTTGAATTTCGAAGCTAATGACTTGAGATCTTAAAGATCTCTGTTAAATAAAATATTGAACTTACTATTTTATTTATATTCGCTTGATGTCTAATGCTACATCGCTACTAGATTTTTAGGTTTTATTCACTGGGTTGTGTACGTCTATTTTTAGATGTGGGTGTTAAGTTTCTGTAAAGTAAAGTAAAGTGATCCCACAAGAGGCCTGCAGGCTCTTGGGGTAGTAGGAGGTTAAGGCTCCCACTTTTTCTAGACAATCGGCACTTTATGTCAGCCAGGTTGTCAGCCCTGCGTGACGGCCGCTTTACCTCCAGAACAAGCGTCCGGTATTCATTTCCGTTAGAGGCTGAGTCGACCCCAGGGCCATAGTGCCGCCAGAGGGTTTGGGTCAGTTTAAAAATCCTGACCCCAACGGGACTTGAACCCTCGACCCTCCGGCTTGTAGCTCAGTGCCTTAACCACTACGCTACGGCAAAAGTTTAATCCCAACTCAGTTTCAAAATATGATTCTTACTAAGAACCTGCCAACCATTACATGCCGAAACCTACTTTGAAATTTCTGTCAGAGAAGCGTCGTAATGTACCAAGGACGTGACCAAAATATATCTGCCGTTTTTAACTACAAGGCACGGAAATCGAAACCTGAACCCAGAAATGAGAACCGACTGTACGGAGCACATGTATTTCCCAGTATGAGTTAAGAACGGATAGAATTGAGGCGGGATGCGGTGCGGACGACGGATTGTGAGGGTTATCCAGTCTGCCAATACAGGAGTTCTAATACTTCCTTATAATTTAAATGAGAGTTTTGGTGCTGGGTTTTAATGTCTCGCAGTTACAAACTGCAGGTAGTTTTTTTAGACATGGACTTTGTCTATCACAACGCCTCTCTGAAAAAAAAAACAAAATTCTAGATAGTTTCGGCATGCAATGACTGACAGTTCCCTTGTTAGAACATAATGGCTCTTAGACATGATATTAACAATCCTTAATTTCTTTGATGAACAAACCATGAAACAGGCTTGGCACCTGAATTTAAACTCTAGGTATCACGAATACGAATGTTATTGTCTTAGATACTGACGGATGATTGACTTGAATGTTAAGTCAGACGTATGTGGATAGAAATAACATCCACTTTGTCAGTCCAGTAATTACTTGTAGTCATATAGCCGTCATTAATGTTGTCCATTTGTATGCACGCTTGATAGAATACATCGCAACCGTTTGTCTCTGTCCAGGCACTCGCAACATTTTTACAATTAATGAGGTTTTGTGAAAGAATTTTACACTATTTTCTGTCACTATTCTTTTTTTCATTTGAAATAAATTTGTATAATTAATTTTAAGCATTGAGCAATTTTAGCTGTTTCGCTTTCCTACAACATAAAGAAACTCTTAAGCAGAAAAAAAAATTATTCAATAAACTTAATTTAACAATGAGGTACCTTATAATTTTAAATCAATTTAACCTTTATATTACGATCGTATCAAGTCAATCAAGTCAAATAATAAAGTTCCAATATTTTGCTGTTTATTCCGGAACACTTCTTTATTCGTTAATAACTTGTCTCGACCTAAATTTTCAAACTGTATATTAGTTTAACAAAATTATTATCAATATATAATTAATATTAAGAATTTAAAATAAATACAATATTGATTAACAGCATACTAAGTTTAATTCTGAGTTATTTGACCCTTTTTAATATAAAGTTCAGCATAATAAAATTGGTTTAGGATAATATTATTTAATGTTATTATTTCAGATTTCT